>CM063589.1:12295534-12646908 GCA_032356905.1 Salix exigua
ACCATATTTTTTGCAAGATTTTCATATCGAATAAGAACTCCCATAAAGACCCACTCCATCATCTTCCACGAACATTGTCCAGTTCTCAGGTACTACTCATCCCCTTTTTACTTCCTTATCTTAGCATTGTCTTTCATGTTTACACGACCTTCATCACCTAACTTTCTCTCCTTAAGGAACCCACTAGTTTTTCACAGGCCATTACAGATCCACATTGGCGAGATGCTATGCGCCATGAACTTGCAACCCTTAAGGCTAACAAAAGATGGTCTCTTGTTCCCTTGTCTTCCCATAAACGACCCATCGGATGCAAATGTATCTACAAAATCAAATTCAAACCCGAGGGGACAATCAAACAGTTCAAATCCCGTTGGGTGGCGAAAGGCTGCATTCAAATTGAAGGGATTAATTACAGGGAGACTTTTGCCCCTGTGGTCAAATTAGTGACAGTGCGTGTGCTTCTCAGTGTGGCAGCCTTACAGGGTTGGCACTTGCACCATTTGGACGTGAATAATGCATTTTTGCATAGTGATTTTGTTGAAGATGTTTACATGACCTTACGTCCTAGATTCGGCCGAAAGGGGGAGACTCGAGTGTCTAAGCTACACAAGTCCTTATACGGACTAAAACAGGCCTCCAAACAATGGTTTCTCAAGTTATCGGATTCTCTCAAAGATGTTGGGTTTCATCAATCACTATCAGATTACTCATTGTTCGTCCAAAATCATCTAGGTAGCTTCATTGCTCTACTCGTTTATGTTGATGATGTAATACTTACTGGCAACAAATTACAGGATATTGAGGAAACTAAGCAGTTTCTTTCCAAGAGATTTAAGCTCAAAGCCTAGACAGCCACATCTTGAGTGCATAAAGTTCTCATATATATTAAGCACACACCTGGGCAAGGCATTTTCTTCCTTTCCATAGGATCATTACAATTGCAGGCATTCTATGATGTTGATTGGGCTCGATGTGTTGATACAAGAAGGTTAATAACTAGTTATTGCATTTTGCTCGCCCAAGCTCCAATTTCTTGGAAAACAAAGAAGCGGAATACAATCTCCCAATCAAGTGCAGAGGCAGAGTATCGTTCCATGATCACTACATGTTGCGAGATCACGTGGTTGAAAAATGTTTTGAGAGATTTGAGGATAAACCACACACAACCTGTCGCACTCTTTTGTGACAATCAAGTTGCCATGCATATCGCTTCAAATCCAGTATTTCACGAATGCACAAAGCACATAAAGATAATTTGTCACCTAGTACGTGAAAAGATTCAAGAAGGGATGATACAAATGGCGTTCATACGTACCATAGACCAGGCAGCTAATGTATTCACTAAGCCACTGAGTTCCATGCAATTTAAAGTACTGCTCGACAAGTTGGGTGTCATAAACATACACTCCAACTTGAGGGGGAGTGTTAAAGAGGATCACACAGGATCACATAGAATAGAAAAATAATACTGCGGATTAATGCTTGATTATTTACTTCCCTGTTTTTTCTAAATTAACCGAGATTATGTGCAATAGAATAGTATCTTGAAACTACAATTCTTGTATAAATCTATATCAGTTGATCATATGAATATACAAAATACAATACAATTTTCAATCAAGAATTTATCAAATGAATTCTCTTCACATTAATTTGATGAAAATATGGTAGGTCCATATAGGATTTTTACACTACACCTAAAGATTTGAGAAATAAATATCATTGACCTTTAACATTTTATGGGTTATACAAATAAACAAACGATGTCTTGTGGTCCAAAAACATGGTCTATAATAATTAATAGTTCTAAATTTATTTGGGCTTGACATCATATCGAGTTTAAGAATGTTAGGTTGGAAGCTCAATAGATCTATATACATTTAGGCTCAATGACATACTAAGTCCAAATTAAAGATGATGGGTTAACTTGTTTTTTTTACTATTTTAAATATGAATTTAGACAAAAAAATAACATTTGATCCTTTAAGTAGTTTTATTTTTTTAGGCAAGTAGGGTTATATAAGGCTTAAATTCAAACCTTACCCATTTTAGTTACAAAAAAAGTTGGAAAAATAGGACAACACTTATAAAAAGCATCTGAATTTTGATGAAACTAAATTCTAGAATTATTTAATACACGGCCTAAATTCTTGAATTGGGCAATGAAAAAAATACATGTATCGAAGTTCACAAGAAATTTCTTAAGGAGTTTGTGGTGTTTGGAGAAATTTAAGTGGTGATGTATATGTTTGTTTGATTCATATCGGTAGATAGATGGTTCTGTTCTTGTCCACCCCATTTTCGCATTCGTTCAGATGCTTGTTCAACCTGAAAATTCAACTCTAAATCATTAGATTCAAAAGTTGAAGAACAATTAAAAAAGAGAAGACAGATATAATTAAATATATCTCCACAGAATCACAATTAGGAAGTGTAAGCATAGTACTCACCTCCTTGTTCCAGTTGGTTTTATAAACAATATAAATGAGGACCAATGTCTGCAGGCAAGTCCCAATAATCATGCCTATCCAAATTCCCTGTAAGAAACTCACTTAGTATATACATACATACATACATACATACATACATACATACATAAATATATATATATATATATAGACACACACACGCACACGCACACGCGCGCACACACACACACATATATAGATGACGAGTAGTATCTGATGAACTACTCTCGTGTATTAATCAGTTTTGATCCATACATAGTTGCAGCAGTTTAACATTCCAGCTTATGTTGTCTTGATAAAAGAAGAATACCTTGACATGCAATTTTGTTTTGTAACCAAGAAGAAACCCTAGAGGAAGGCCAACAACGTAATAACAAAACAAGTTTATATAAGCCACCAAGGCTTGCCAGCCACCTCCCACGGCAACACCTGCATATAACGGTGCCGAGGTTAATGCTGTTCTTCTTTTCTCATCAGAAAATAGCATCTCGGTATTCATCTCTAGTTTCCCTGTTTACTTTATAGAAATTTTCTATGAACAATTAAGGAAACACGTTTTTTAGATACAACGAGTTTCTATAGTCTTTTTATATGTATTGTTAGCATATTTGTACCTGAGATTACTGGCTGAATGCTATTTAAGATCATGGTTATACCAAGAAGGTATGCTAATTTGGCCACCGCTTTTCTCATCTCTTTGCTAGCAGTGAAAATTACAGCAAACTGGTTCTTGGTTGCCAGAATAATTAGCGCACAAAGAATCCCAATAAGGAGAGACTCAACGCATGTGACAATGACACAGTATTTTGCAGCTCTCGGATGGCCGGATCCTAGCTCATTAGAAACTCGAACACTGCGAAATGAAGGAAATCCCGTAGGGGTCATGGGGAGTGTTTATTTCTGATCCCAATGCAAAAGGAAGCCAGGAAATGAGGCGAGGTTAGCTGTACCTTATAGCCGCGTTGATTCCAATGAACAACATGCCTTCCCAACCATTGATGTTCATGCTGAGAAAGAAATTGAAGCCAAGATCAACAACGAACCAGAAACAGTCTAGTAATTAAATAGGAAATCTGTTTCTGCTTCTCTCAGGGTGCTTTTATTTGCTATGGAACATGTTTATAAGCTTTCATAACTAGTTCTGTAAGATATGGAATGTTGTTTCAGCGGGTTTCTCACCAGATAGAAAGGGACCCAACCGCGATGATAGGATCCTCGAGGTGTCCAGTAAGAACAATTATGGTCATAAAATACCAAATCTCCAGGCAAAGCATCACAGCTGAAGCAATAGAGAGCCGAACGAAAGCCCAGATGTCCTTGAAGGCTAACCAAGACAATCCTCTCCACCCGTCCTTGCACCAACCAACCACATAAACTACCTGAGCCAAAGCTATGCCCCAAGCTGAGATATCATAAGCAATGGCAGCTCCGGCCAAACCCCACTTGAATACGTTAATGAAGAGATAAAGGATTCCGATGTGTGTGATCAAAGCTACAAGACCAATCCACGCCAAAACTCCAACCTTGCTCTGTGCCTGCAGGAACTTCTGGGTAGGGAAATTGATGGCTAACGAGAACATTTGAGGGATGACTTGAATAGTAAATTTCCCAGCAAGTTCTGCGATATCCTTTCGCTGTCCAAGCAGCTTCAGAACTGGAGCAGCGAACACATACAGCGGCAACAGGAACAAGCAGGCAACAAACAGAATTATCCATGATCTTTGCATGTACACCCCTAGTAAATCTACTTGCCCTGCTCCAAATGCTTGTCCACATAGCGTTTCAAGTGCACTGCCCATACCCAGCTGCATTTTTAACAAATCTAACAGTTACTGGATTGCCTTCTTTTCGTTAGTGGGTGGCAAACAGATTTCAAGAACCAGTATCCTTGTTTTGATCAAAATTGTTTTTCAAAAAGTAGTATACGGGCTTTTGACTCTTGTTTTATCCTAAGTCGAGTTGAATCTTTGATCGTCAAGTCAATCCTTCCTTTATAATATTATTAATCTAAACACTTAATATAAACTAAATTAAAAAATCTAATTATTTTTTATAATGACAACAATATATATTATATTAAAAATAACATTTTTTTTAATATTTTATCATGTATTATCCACCATTACCGAACAGGATAAACAGACAGTCATTTTATATGATCGTCTTGTATATCATCATGAAACATAATTCTGACTTCAATTTATTTTCGCAGTGTGTTTTATTTTTTATTTGTATTGTCTCTATCTTCTAAATCTACCAAACAACATCTCGTGATCTAAGCAATGAGCTTTCATCTCAACTGCTGACATCTATAAAGTTCATTTATAAACCTTTAAACAGAGTTCCTATCAAGAACTTGAAGCGAGTGCTGAAAAAGATTCAATGAATGTACGATTAGGACACCCAACCTTGTTTTAAGTTATCAGCACCAGAATCGGAAAACTATAATCCAAATCACCGCTTCAACAATAAATAACTAGAAGAAAACAAAATGAGGATACGAGGGAGGCTGACCAGGAAACCAAAAGAGAAATTTGCAATAACAGAGAGAGAGATTGCAACCGCAGATAGCTCAATATCTCCAATGTGGCCGACGAAGATGTTTGTGAACGAGTTGACTCCATAATTGCAGAGGATATTGAATGCTATGGGGCCTGCAATTGACCATAACTTTGAAGATTCCAACAAGCATATGTATTTTGCGTCCCCAAAGCCTGTCGCAGGAGGATAGTCTCCGCCCTGGTCATCAGTGATCAATGTGGAAGGTGCAGGGTGGAGATCCGCAGTTTCAAAGAAATGGTGGCTGTCCCTCGCAAATGAATCACTACTTGCGACACCATCGATGAAGGGAGAGGCGCTGAGCGACCTTAACTTCTCACTGGGGGGTGATCCAGCAGAGGATGAGCTACTGCTCTCCTCTGCTTTGGATTCTTCATTTCCTTTAGACTTCCCTATGTTTACGTTACTTTCTGCTCTTCTTGTTTCTAAGATTAAGCTCTCTTGCATCGTGTTTTTATTTTTATTCTCAGCAACCATAACGAACGAAGGATGTGCCCTTTTTTTCTAGAATGCTTGCTGTAAACGAGGCTAACCATGGAAAGGGAGAGGTGGATATAAATATGGGAGAATTTGACTCAGTCTTTGAGTTAGAGCAGCATGCTCCTGTAACCTGATAAACTCGTGATTTGAATAATGAAATTATAATTATTTAATGGAAGAGAATTAAAATAATAATTACGAAACTCAATTCTGGACTAACCGAACATAACATATGATACAAGTTATAGGAACATGATTACCCATATAAATAAATAAATAATAAAAGGCCTATCTCTAAACCAACTCATTGCTAAAGAACCAAATTAAAAAAAAAAAAAAAAGAAGCAAAAGCAATAAACCGACAAACTCATGATCTAAGTCATGTGAAAACAATTACTTAATAGAAAACAAATTTAAAAAATCGTGAAGACCAAATTTCAACCAACTAAATCATGAGAATAAAATTATCTCATAAAAAAAGAGAGTGAAGGAGATGGGTCTCTGTATATTTTGCAGAGGAGAAGTGATTGAGGACGGGAGGGTGAGGGGCGCCCTAGGCACTGGACACTGGGCCCCATTATTTTGTGTCATTTCAGAGTTAAAAACTTTTTTACTTTATAATTTTACATATTTATTGATGATTTTATTTAATATTAAGAAAAATATATTAGATTTATTTAGTCCGATCAAAGTTATCATGTGAAATTTTGTGGGGATAATTTTTAAAAAAATATCATTACATTAAATGATGTTTTAAATTACCTCGGATTAATTTTTAATTTAAAACTATTATTTTAAATCTTTAATATATATTTATATTCAAGTTAATAAAATAAAAATAAAAAAAATTATGTTTTGCCCTTAAGAACTCACCTATGTTCAAGAAATAGATAGGACTTAGAAGTGTGGTATTTGAGTTGATTGATGGCTAGAAAACACACTCAAATAAATGAACATAGACTAAATTCTCAAAGGCATCATATACCTTATTTGATATATGATCTAACAAGGCTAGGATAAGCTAAGACAACAATCTAGATCCTAGAAGTCTAACAACAGAAAACCTGTGGGGAATTCCAAAGAACCCTGCCGGACTTGGGCTGGGCCGAGAGCAACCTAAAAGTTAAAAAGTGAAAGAAAAAAAACAAATTCAACAGTGTGTGTTGCATTCTTCGTGAATTAATTCACGAAGTGACTATTCGAGTGAGGATCAATATATCCCAAAATTCAAGGCTAATACCCCCTGTACAAGGGAAAAAACTAATATTTCAATCATTCCCAAGGGAAAAGGCAAACACAAATTGTTAGAACATGGAAATGCAATCCCAACATAAATAAATGCCCGAGGTCTTCCAACCTTACCAAGGCTTGTTTGATTGTATTCAGTAGAAATAACCTGGTCTGTGTTTAATTATTTGCTAAATAGTCAAATGACAAATTAGAAAAATGCAATTGATAAAATCCATTAAAATCCACTAAATTAGAAAAAAGAAGGTTTTGTTTATGGTTTCCCTCCCTCCAAAACCACCGCCGATATTCTTCTCCCCGAGGCATCCATTAAGGTAATTTATTTACTTTTGGCTCTCCTATATTTCTGTATGAATGTACTAGCCCATCGTTCTGCTCGGTAAAACCATTTCCGAGATAGTGCTCTCTAAATGCAAATCAAGAAAAAAAACATAAATAGATTGGTGTTTTTGCATGGGAAACCATGAACAAAACCTATTTTTTTATGCTTAACCAAACGGTAATGTATCTGCTTTTTTTATACCACCAGTACAAATTCAATGCCAAAAAGGCACTTACTTGTCCACAAAAATATGGTCCACTTGACCATACTCTGAGCATTCTTCTTCTACATCCTCTCTTTTTTAATTGTGGCAAAAACATGTTTATGGTATTTAATATAAAATGTTTTTTTTGGTAATTAATTAAAATATAATAATAATTCTATTTTGCAAAAATGTTTGAGTAAGAATGTAGAAATTGGTGAGAGTCCCTAAAAATATATAATAGTAATTGGTGTAGTACTCTAAAGAGGACTAAAGGGATATGAAACACTATGATTTTCCATCTCATATATTTCTCCTATCCTTTTCAGGTTTCGTAAAGTAAGGAAAATAAATTGAAGGAGAACATGGCTTGTGAATGATGTAGTGAGAGTATAATTGTGATGTATAAGTCACTTTTTTTAATTTTGGTTAATATCTAGCATAGGCAAATCAATATATATCTAAATTAGTTTTATTCAATTAATTTTCATTCATAATTAAAAAACACAATAAGAAAACAATTATTAAAAATATTATGGAAATAAAAGGACATATGGCATTTAGTTTTTTTCCTTTGTTTTTTTTTGTCTAAATATTTTTTACATTTATATAAAACAAATTGGTTGAAGCTACAAGGTACTACTTGAATTTTTTTATTTTAATTATTATCATATGTTTAAGTAAGATATAAAATCATAAATCTAAATTATAAAACTAAGTGGAGTCCATCATCTAGTTATGTGTTTGTCCGGTTAAACATTGAAGCTCAAATGAATTCAATATATTATATTTATTATTTCTATTATTTTAAAATTTTCATATTGATTTCTTTTAGAATTTTTTTTATAATTTTAATTCATCTTGAAAATTTGTTATAGCTTTTGTATGACTTTTTTATATAGAATTATCATGGTTTTATGACTCAGGTCTATAGTGTGGCAAGTTAACATTGACTAACTGATTTTTTTGATTTAGTTTTTTCTTTCAATTTCATAATCTAACTTTGTGTACGTGTGTGTTATCATGTATCTAGCTACAAAAATTTAAAACACAAAGTTATTAAAAATATTTTTATTTCAATTTAATTTTCTTAATAAATATTATTGTGGTTTATTTTGCATTAGTCTTCGTTATTTTGTTTTTTTATGATTAATTTGTTTCAAGGTTATGATTATATTATAGCTTAGTTCATCAAGTAAATGTAAGTATATTGAGCTAATTCAACATGTAATCATATCAATAATCAATATTTTTATAAAAAAATATCATCTCAATTTTTTATTCTAATCTCATCCTTTGACTTTATTTAAGATTTTATTTATATTTTATATGTAGTTTTGTTATCATTTAAAACCTTTTTTTTTCTTTTTATCTTATTTCTTATGTTAGAAAAAATCATTAGATACACAATATAGTATGGGAAAGTATGGTAGAAATTGTTTTTGAAAATAGTTTTTGCTAAAAAAATATCAAAATAATATTTTTTTAAAATATTTTTTTATATTAATACATCAAAATGATTCAAAAACATGAAAAAAAAATTTAAGTAAAACAATCTTTTAAAATTTAGAAAAAACTATTACAAGCATCCCTATGGGGTTTGCTTATTGTCACTATCCTAGTATAAAGCAAGGTTGTCAATTTGATTTCAGAGTGTTTCAACGTGTCATTTTAGTCATATATATATATATATATATATATATATTAATTAAAAAATAGTTTAAATTCAAAAAAAAATTATAATAGTGCAACTTAATCTAAAAAAGATAATAAATGATTTTTTCTTGAACAAAATTATGAGCATGTATAATATTGCAAGTTCATTACATTCTCTGATTACTATGAAATTATAACATAATGTATATAAAATATGTCAAGAGACGCAAAATTTTATCTCAATCTAACAGTCGAATTAAGAGATATGATTGAGATTGTAAAATTATTTATTATTTTAAAAAAATACTATTTAACCGAAACAGAATAGACGGAATAAAATTGGAATGTTACTATTGAAATTTGAGTGGAATTTCAGGAATGAACCGAAATTTTAAACAAGATAAAAATTATATTGTTTTTATCTTTTTTTTAACTAGTACAAAATATTTAGACCAGAATAAAAAGAAATTAACAACAATGGTGTAAACTATAAAGTGGGCACTAATGGAATGATTTGCCTCCTTCCAATCAAACCATTCAACTTCTATGTTCTAAAGCAGTGTGCAATATTTCCCTATCAATTTACCATTATTATTATTTTTTTAAACTTATCAAGGTTTTTGGCGAGAAACTAACTATGATTTGGGCAAGGAAAAGATCGGAAAACACCTTTATATCATGGGAGTCGGTTGAAATGAGCGCAAACCCTCTAAACACTGCTGGAAATGATATTAATTTTTAAAAAGTTGTTTTTGTTATTAATATTTTAAAATGATCTAAAAATATTAATTCTATAATTTAAAATACAAAATAGAAATAAAATTTTATTTTCTTTTTAAAACACAAGCCATAAATGTGCAGTTTGTACAGTAATTAGCCCTTACAAGGCATAATGACATGCCTCCTTGTGAGTTAAGATAGATGGCACTCCAAATGTGCACTCTCGACTTTGACTCTAGACAAAACCACCAACCGATACGATAACAACATTTGCCTTTTGGGATCTTTGTGGTTCAAGCAGACAAAATCTCCCACACTTCCAGCTACGTGGGCTTTTTATATTTTTTAGAGTGATGATACTTGGCATCAATAGACAATCACCATGCAGATTATCGCGTGAAATTGAATCTTTCCAAGCACATTATTTCTTCTTGTTTTTTTTACCAAGTCAAAATGTATTTGCACTATATATTTTAATCTTATTCAGTTATTCATCCCTGAGTTTTGGATCCTGGTTTTATTCTATTTTCTAAATTTCTTGCAATCGAATTTTGAAGCTCGATATGAGAAGTTCCTTACTCTTAAAAACTAATATCATTATCTATTGTTGAGGAAACTATGAGACAACTCAGCAAATCATGCAGATTAAGAGAGGAATCAGGAAGAATACACGGAATCCAGCCTTCACAGCAATCAACACATCCAACTATCACAAGAGAAAAATTAGGGAGAAGATTAGGATGACTACTCTGTTACGATAATTAGGCTCTATCAAAACTCTATATATTGTAACTACGTATTAGCAAAATTCAATGAGAAAAATATACTTATGATATCCATTGTTTTTTTATATGGTATCAGAGCCCTCAAAAATACTTGTGTCTTATCATGTCTACCTCTTCTTCTTCATCTGCTGCAACCCTTACTTCTACTTCTTATCCTTCCATCACCACAATAATCCCGGTCTCTGATGTTGTTTCCCTAAAATTGACTCATGATTTCCCTCTGATGATCTTGATCTCCATGATTTGCTAAGTTATTCCATAGTTTCCTCAACACGCCGGACCCCAACCTCTGGCGTGCGGTCCATGTCGGGCCTTGCTTCTTACTCCTGGACACCCTCCTCTTACTCAGGCAGATCCACAATGAATAAACAGAACCCATTGTTGGTGAAAGTTGCAATTTCTTTTTCTTTTTCTTTTTCGTTAAGTGTTCAACGGTTTCTCAGATTGTTTGGTGGTTATTTGTGTATGCAAAGTGTAAATGACAATCATATAGGTGTAGAATTTCAAAGTGAGATTCAAACACTAATACAGATGGAGCATTTAAATCTAGTAAAGTTTTATGGATATTTGGGCATGAAGATGAAAGAATTGTTCTTGTGGAGTATGTTCCCAATGGCACTGTCAGAGAGAACTTGGATTGTGAGTTCTTAGCAACCTTTTTAGGCTTGGGGCGTGAATATGTGTGTGTGTGTGTGGCAATGAACTATTTTAAAGGGCTTATGACCGAAACTGATAGCGATTTGTCTTTGGAGAGTTGCTTCAACCATTCAATCCCAGACACGTTGAAGAGAAATATGGTCATGAACATTACTAATGATAAGATTAAGGAGACCCTCTATTCCATTCCAGATAGCAAAGTACTAGGCCTAGATGTGTTCCCAACATTTTTTTTCAAAAAATGCTAGAATATTATTGGAGTGGATTTATTAGCAGCCATTCAGGAGTTCTTCTAGTCTAGATCTCTACCGAATTGTATTAATGCAAAAACCTTGGTGCTTATTCCTAAGGTGGAAAATCCAGCCTCTATGGAGGATTATAGGTCAATCTCGTGCTGCAACGTGATTTACATAACCATTTCTAATTTTTGGTTAGTAGGTTGACGAAAGCCCTTAAGCATGCCATTGGGCTATCCCAAAATGCCTTCATTCCAAGAAGGCAAATTGCAGATACGGTTCTGTTATCACAGGAGCTGCTTCATTATTACTATAGGGAAAAAGGACCCAAAAGGTGTGCAATGAAGATTTATCTTAGAAAATCTTTTGATACGATCAGCTGGAAGTACATTCTGGAAGAGATGACTAAGATCAGAATTCCCATTAAGTTTGTGCAATGGATAAAGGCCTGCATTTCCACTCCCACTTCTTTATTAGCATAAACGGAGAGAGTCATGGCTGGTTTAAATCGTCGAAAGGCATCAGGAAGGGAGACCTTCTGTCTCCTTACCTCTTTGTGTTGGCGATGGAAGGATTGAAAGGGTAAATAACAAAAGCTATTGCAAATCCCTACTTCAAATTTCATAGGAGATGTAAAGCCACTAACGTCACCTATATTTGTTTTCCAAATGACCTACTCATGTTTTGTCATGCAGACTTATCTTTGGTTGGAATTATAAAGCATGCGCTAAACACCTTCTTGAAAAAGTCTGGGCTCAGTATAAATGATGCATAAAGCTCTATTTTCTTGTTAGGAATTGACCATCCTTTTCAAGAGAGAATTCAGGTTCTGCTAGGGTTTCAATTGAAGACCACCCAGTAACTTATTTGGGCATCCCTTTGATCACCAAAAGTCTCTCTAGTAGTGACTGCAACAGGCTAGTAAAGAAGATAACTGCGTGTATCAAGCTGTGAACCTTAGCCACGTTGAGCTATGCAAGTTTACTGGATGAGCATGTTCATTTTCCTAGTGGCGGTTATAAAGCGTATTGAGTCCATCTTAGTTAGGTTATTATGGAGAGGGCCTTCTTTGGCAGCTAATGGATCCAAAGTCAGTTGGGATCGTCTATGCTATCCTCTCAAGGAGGGAGGGCTGAGAATTAAAAGCTCTCAGGAATGGAACAAAGCAGCTCTGCTTGAGCATTTTTGGCGTATTTTTACTTGTCATACTTCTATATGGTCCGACTGGGTCCATGTAGTTTTACTGAAGGGAAAAAAGCATATGGAAAGTTAAAGCTCCTTTGAATGCGTCTTGGACTTGGAGAAATCTTATGAGAAGTAGGATTTGGTGTAAGGGGCTTTTCTAGTTGAAGATTGGCAATGGGGAGAGGACTTCTTTGTGTTTTGATTATTGGATCCTAGGGGGATAAGCGATGAGATCTTACCAGCTAGCACAATATCTTTCTCTACGCTTTGGTGGGATTCTAAAGTCAGCACCATTATTAGGAATGGAGAGTGGGAGTTCCCGAGTGGGCATCACGATCTGCAGCGAGTGTGGAATTCCATAAATTTCCACCCTAACTCTCACCATCAAGATACCATCAAATGGAGAGAGAGTCCTTTAGGAAATTTCTAAATAGCTTCAGCCTGGAATTGGTTAAGGAGAACTAAAGGGAATCACAATCTTCACAACCTAATTTGGTCCTCCAATCATGTTCTGAGATATGCTCTAACTCTTTGGATAGCTTCGATGGGCAGATTATCAACCATGGACAGACCAAAGATGAGTTTTTTCAAAGGTGGTCGTCATTGCGTGCTTTGTGGGACTCAGGATGAATCCCATGACCATTTTGTTCTTCTAGTGCAGGTACTCATCAAAGATATGGGCAATCTTAACAAGGTCTGGCAAATTGCAGTGGCCGCATTGCAACTGGGATCGTATGCTCAGGTGGGCGGGGAAAAAGTTCAGCAAGAAGAAGAGATTTCACAACGTACTTGCAAAGCACATGCTAGCTACAACTGTTTATTTCATTTGGACTTAGAGGAACCATAGAACTTTCCAAATCAGTTTAAGTCAGCTGTCATTCTCACGCATGAAGTAGCCATACAAATTCAGTTGCTCCTCATGAGCTACTCCAACCACATCCCAAATCATGCAAGGTCCTCCTTGAATGGTATAGGCCTTGTGAAGAAAGGCTTCATGCGTGATGTTGCTTGCGGGCCTGTGGTGGGATAGATGAGCCTATGGGATGGGCCCTGTTTTCTCTCTCTTGGCTAGCTTTGTGGGCTTGATCTTGTAGGCCTTACATGGCTAGGTTGTGCAAAGCCTTCTCGTCTTTTCTTTGTTTTTTCATAGTCTAGTGTGTTGGGGGTGTCTGTGTGCAGTCCCTTTTGTGTTGTAAGGCCTCAGGCTGTTTTTTTGTTGTTTGTTCTATTGTGCAGGCTTTAGGCCTTTGTGTTTGGGCCGAGGGCCTTAATGTTTTTGTTTTCTTTTTTAGTTTCTCAGCGGTAAACGGCTAGTGATTGTGCATCAAAAGTATTGTTAAATCTCTTATTTTACATATGTATTTATTATTTTTATTTGGGATTTTATAATAATTGATGTGCTTTTTAGTAATGAATTTCTTTTAATGTTTCGACAAGTTTTTGAGCTTAAATGAATTATTTCAGGAAATTTAAATGTCGAAATTTGGAAGAAATAATTGGAGGAGAAATCTATGGAAAGCTGGAGGAAAGATTGTTACTTTATCTTGGGTCAAAAAGAAGAAAGATTCAGCTAAAAATGAGGAAGAAAATCGGACACAAAAATCTTCTACAAGTTGCCGAAATAACAAGTTTTTCAGAACACCTTTCGGAGTTTGAGTCATAACTTTTGACTCAGAGATCCAAATTGTATGGTTTGTGATGTTTTGGAAAGCTAACAGAAAGGCCTACAACTATGTGTCTAATAGCTGTCTCCAGAAAACGCTTCTAAAGTGGGGTAAAGTGCAGTACAAATTTGACATCAAATCAGGCACAAGAATATGCTCCAAGTTGCCAACATAATAAGTTTTCCAGAACACCTTTCGGCGTGTCGGTCATATCTTTTGACTCAAAGATCCAAATTATATATTTTTTTAATGTTCTGGAAAGCTAACAGAAAGGGCTATAAATATGTGTCTAATAGCCTTCTCCAAAAACCGCTCAGAAATAAGGTTAAATTGCAGTCCAAGTTAGCTTCAAATCTGTCTTGCAATATTTTCCGAGATTGTGTTTTGTTCTTCTTGTTTTAGATTTCAGTTTTATTTTAGTTGTAAAACTTATTATTTCAGTTTGATTCAAGTTATTTCATGTTTATTAGAGTGTTATTATATATAATTATGGTTGGCTAATCTCTTTCTTGGATCCAAATCAAGGATGATGGTGATTGAGGTGAGTTCTTTAAGATATGAATGAATCCTAATGTCTATCTTCACTTTTTCTTCATGAATGTTTTGTTATTGCAAAGAAATTTTAGAAATCATCTAAGTAATGTTATAATCTTGAATTTTTATGAACAAAACTTAGTTTTGGTATAGAGATTGCTTGATTCAATGTCTTACTTAATATGAAAACACTTGTTTATTCTTAAGCAATAATCATCTTCATGTTTTAGATCTTCATTGTAATATCTTCCGATCTAATATCACCATCGTTGATATTAGGTTGAGTTATCTTATATATGTTGAAGGATTCACCAATACATCACCATCAAAATTGATTTGGAACCAAGACTTACCTTTTCTTATCATTTAAATCTAATTACTCTCTTTTATCTTAGAAAACAAATTCATTCATTATTCTCCTAAAATATTTTTGTTGTTACCTAGCTTAATTTATAAATCTAGCTCTCTGTGGATATGACCTCGATCTTACCGAGTTAATTGCTACATCGCACACTCATGCACTTGTGAGTTAAAACAAGCCGATCATAAATAGCGGTCAAGCAGCTAGTCTATTTTGTAAGCCTGAGCCCTTGGGTCGGTGCTCTAAGGCCCGCATTGTACATTCCCCTTTCTTTAATCCAATTTGAATTTTTTTTCAAAAAAAGAGTGTGTGTGTGCTGTGTTGGATAGAGATATATGCTGGCAAATGTCGGAAATTCTAATGATTCAGGAATGACATTGATGCAGGCATGCATGAAAATGTTATTGACCTGCTGTGCACGTAGATATTGCAATTAATGTGGCTCATGCAGTTACCTACCTTGATGTACACAAGTTTCTTTGATGGCAGTCAACCTGAATCTACCTGTATCAAAGCTAGAGTTTCTGATACTTCTCTGCCACTTGCAGAAACATTGCCAGAGAAATCTTATCAGATCATTGTTGCTTTCCATGTAGATCTCCCAATCATTCACAGGGATACAAAGTCCTCCGACATTCTCCTCACAGCAAACTTTCGAGCCAAGGTAGCTGATTTTGGTTTTTCTAGACTGACAGCTAACAGGGATTTAGGTGCGACCCTTGTGTCTACCCAAGTTAAGGAAATTGCTGGATACTTGGACCTAGAATACTTGAGTACGTATCAGTTAACTTAGAAGAGTTATGTCTATTCATTTGGTGTATTTCTGGTTGAGCTAATGGCAGGCAAGCCATGAGGACATATCAGTTAACTGAGAAGACCAATGTCTATTCATTTGGTGTAATTCTGGTTGAACTAATGGCAGGCAAGTAAAAACAAAAATGAAGGAACGTATAACAACAAAATGGGCACAATCCTCTTTATTTCTCCGCTCAATACATACAAGTATTGCTAGAGTATTAACAATGTTCTGTAACGGCTATAAAGCCACAGCTCTGTAGTAAATCCAATGCTTGCAATATCTATCCAACAAGATGTCGAAGCAATTAATACTTTTGTCCAAGAGATCGAATTTGCTGGAGTAGTGGCAAAGGAAGGTTTCTCTCTATTATGATATCAGTTGGTTTACATGTAGGCAATAAAGAAGTTTGCAGAAGGTGATGCCATTGTAATCTTGGACCTGAAGCCAGAGCGATCTGCTGCAAATAACTTGTCCCTAGAAAAGATTTTTGAACTAGCATTGCAATGCTTGGCTACTGGTAGATAGAGCAGGCCGAGCATGAGTAAATGAGCAGAGATTCTTTGGAGCATTCGTAAGGATTACAAGGAACAATCAGCCTCAAACCTTTTCATGCGGGACAAAGGGAGAAAAAAATTAAAGCAAGCAAGAAGCTTCTTAAGAACTAAAAGCAAGGAAAAGGAAAAGTCAGGAAGAGAAGAGAATTCAAGAAGAGGGGAATCTGTCTCAAAAACTGATTGCACTGTCACATACGAATAATAATTAATGAAGGAAAACATTATAATATAGGTTTGTTCAAGACTAAAAGCACTTAAAAGTCTCATCTCTTTTCTAAAATTATCATCCGAACTTTTATAAATCTATACAAAGTCATAACTCCTATCTCTTTTCTAAAATACTCAGTTGGACCTCCTTGCTCACTGCCACAAAGGAATATTCGTTCTTTTTTTTTAATCTTATTAAATCTCCCCATGATCCTCAGATGTGAGATAGGGTTATCACAGGATCTGTACTTAACTATGAACGAAAATAATTAAGAAACGAAAAAAAAAACTTGAGGCGTGCTTAGCACTGTCCTTAAGGATATTTCCCCAATAATGACGTACCCTCCAGGATTCAACAAGCTTTTCCTTAAAGAGAGGAACACAACAACAACAAAGAAATATAACAAGAGAAGTCCAACAAATAAGATGAAGAAGAAAAGTGTTTTCGAATGTGTTTGTTTGAAGAATCTGCATGGTATTTATAGGCTACTATAATGTAACAGCTATGCCATATTTAATTTATAAAATCAAAATGGTTGTTATAAATATAGTTTTTACCATAATTTAAATTATAGGTGTTACAAAATTTATAGTGACAATTACAATATTTATGTTTATAATAACTATGTAAACCAAAATCGAAATTGCTTTCAAATTTTGAACTGTTAGAAATAATTTTCAAAGGTTACAAATTTAATGTTTTCAGTTTAAGGGTTATCAAAGTATTTTAACAAAACAAGAAAAAGATTTCAGAGAGTATAGGCGTTGTCTCGCGTGTAGGGGGGTGAATCGGAGGTTTTCCTCTTACTCAACTCCTCCTCATGTGCGTGAGCTCACTTCTATTTCTTTTGTTGGTTACTATCCCATCTCAAGTTTTGTTATATAAACACTTGATGAGAGTCTTCTTTTACCAATGTGGGATAGTAGGTTCTATATATACTTTTTACACTTAAAGGGTCTTTTGTGTTTTACCAATGTGGGATAGTCTTTCGAAATATCTATTTATATTTTTTTACAACAATCCCCCACATATTTCAAAAGGCTTTTAAAATTAGTAATAACAATAAATACGTAAATAAATTTGCTTGATCTCATTCACAAATGAGTATAATGCATCTAACCTGGTGTCTTTTGGACCATGAACTAGATTTAACTTACAGAATTATTGGTGAAATATGTAATTTCTATGAACGCAATAATTCTCATTGTAAGTCAGACATCTCACCATCACATTATACCCCCATAATTCCTTGTTGTTTGACTCGGTTTTGCATTTTTAATCGGCCATGCACGTGCCTGGTTATTCATGAGTGCTTTAACGATTTTGCTAGTATCTTATGGGAGTGGCCCCACTCCACACTCATATAGGTGTTTCCATCAAGTGGTCATTGTATTTTGAACATTATCCATAAGGAATATAGAACTCATTAAGAACTTTATAATTCATCCTCTCCTTGATTTACAGACTAGCACTATTCTTTCATCATAGAAAAAGACTTGTTTTATAGTGTTGTAAAATCATAAATAACTTTGTTGTTACCCATATGAACCTAATTCATGAGATCTCCAATCTCATAGGTTGGATTACCATTATTTTGATTTCTTACTTTAGCATTAGTCTCATTCCTCTTGATGTTTCTAATACCATCTTTCTACCAAATGGTTTAGTTAGAGGATCGGCTAAATTCATTTTTGACTTCATATAATCTATTGAAATAACTCCATCTTTTAACAACTATTTTACTACATCATGTCTTAATCGAATATGTCGATTTTTACCATTGAAAGATTTATTCTTTACAATGGATATTGCCGCTTGACAATCACAATGCATGGATATAGAAGGTGTTGGTTTTATTCCCAATGGAATTTTAATTAAAAAATTTCTCAACCAATCAACTTCATATCCTGCTAAGTCTAGCGCTATAAATTCTGACTCCATGGTGGATCGAGCAATTAAGCTTTGTTTGGAAGATTTCCAAGACACTACACCACCACCTAGAATAAAAATATAGCCACTAGTGGATTTAATCTCATCTGAATTTGAAATCCAGTTTGCATCATTATATCCTTGCAATACATTGGGAAATCCACTATATAGAATACCATAATTCATGGTACCTCTCAAATATTTCATTAGTTGGATTATTGTCGCTCAATGCTCGTGATTAGGATTTTGTGTATGTCTATATCGAGTGTCGAGTGAAATTCATTAAATACATCAGACTCCCAATGATCTGAGCATACTCAAGTTGACCAACAACATCGCCTTTATTTTTCTTTAATTGAGAATTTGCATCATAAGGAGTGCTCACAAGTGTCACATCGAAATGATCAAACTTCTTAAGAAGTTTTTCTACATAATTTTTTTGTGTTAACGTTATACCATTGTTACTCCTTACAATTTTTATACCTAATATGACACTAGCTTCACCCATATCTTTCATATCAAATTTAGATGCTAAGAAATGTTTAGTGCTATGCACAATTTTCATGCTAGAACTGAAATTGAGCATGTCATCTACATATAAACTAATGATCACATATTCATTATCATTCATCTTAGTATAAACACATTTATCCACACTAACGGATGAAAAACCATCACTTAAAATTATTTGATCAAATTTATCATGACATTGTTTAGGAGCTTGCTTTAAGCCATATAAAGATTTTCTCCATTTACAAACTTTATTTTTTTTATCAGTAATTATAAAGCCTTCGGGTTACAACATATATTTCTCTTCTTCTAAATCACCATTTAAAAAGGCAGTTTTAACATCCATTTGATGTATAAAGAGATTATGAATAGAAGCTAAGGCAATCAGAACTCGAATTGAAGTAATTCTAGATATGGGTGAAAATGTATCAAAATAATCCACATTTTCATTTTAAATGAAGCCTTTTGCTACTAATCTTGCTTTATATTTATCTATAGAACCATTAGGAAGATATTTTCTTTTAAAGATCCATTTGCAACTAATAGGTTTTGCACCGGGAGGCAAATCAACAATCTCCCAAGTTTAATTATGTAAAAGCGAATCTATTTCAACTTTAATTGCTTCTTTCCAAAATTAAGAATCAGAGGAAGAGACTTCTTCAGTATAGGTTACTGGATCATTATCTACTAAATAAGTTAAAAATTCATTTCCGAATAAAGTTTCTTTTCTTTGTCTCTTACTCCTTATTTCCTTAGTATGAGTTTCATCAATCCTATTATTATTGATAGGTGTGTTATTAATAATAGGTGTGTGAGAAATATTTTCCTTTAATGGATAGATATGTTCAAAGAATTCAACATTTTTTGTTTCTATAATAGTGTTATGATCTAACACATCACTTTTTAAAACTAGAAACCTATAAGCAACACTATTTTTGGCATAACCAATAAACATACAATCAAAAGTTTTTGATCCTATCCTTTTTCTCTTTGGTTCAAGTAGCATAACCTTAGCTAGACACCCCCACACTTTTAGATATTTTAAATTTGGTGGATAACCTTTCCAAAGTTTATATGTTGTTAAACCAGTTTTCTTATAAGGAATTCTATTTTGTAAATGACATGCAGATAAAATAGCTTCAACCCATAAATTATCAGGTGCGGAAGAACTAACTAGCATGGCGTTCATCATTTCTTTTAAAGTTCTATTTTTCCTTTCAGCTATTCCATTTGATTCAGGTGAATAAGGTGGAGTAACTTCATGTATTATGCCTTCTTTTTCACAATAATCATTCATTAGAACATACTCACCTCCTCTATCTGATCTAACTCTTTTTATTTTTCTGTTTAGTTTATTTTGTACTTCTGCTTTATATAATAAAAACATGTTATAAGCTTCATCTTTACTTCTAAGTAGGTAAAGTTTTGTATATCTTGAAAAATCATCTATGAAGGTCACATAATATTTCTTGCCTCCTCTAGTCATGGTTTGTTTTAAATCTCTTAAGTCTGTATGTATTAAGCTAAGTAAATCAGTTTCTCTTTTAACAGATGTACATGTTTTCTTAGTAATTTTAGCTTCAACACATACTTCACATTTATTCATAGATGAATAATTTGAACTAGATATTAAACCTAGAGAGTTCATTTTCTTGAGATAAGATGGACTAACATGTCCTAACCTAGCATGCCATACATCAATACTATCAAGCAAACAGAAGATGATGCATTTTCATTCATGTTTTCAGCAACATTAAATACAAAAAGTCCATGGTTACAATATCCCTTCCCCAAAAATACATTGTTCTTTGTCATTACAATCTTATTAGATTCAAATGAAACTTTGATCCCAAATATTCCCAACACAGCTACAAAGACCAAATTTGCTCTTATATTAGGGACATGCAGCACCTCATTCAAAGCCAATGTCTTTCCTGAAGTCAATTTCAAAATGACTTTGCGTTTTCCAAGAACATTTGTTGTCCTTGAATCTCCAAGGTAGACCACTTCTTCTCCATCCTCAAAAGGTGTATAAGTGGAGAAGAATTCTTTATTTGTATATATATATGCCTTGTAGCACCAGAGTCTACAACCCAATTCTTCTCATTGGTCACCATATTAACTTGAGAAACAACTGCAACAATGATGTCTTCTCCTTCAACCATGTTGACCATAGTTTTAGGAGGAGTTTTGTTTCTCTTTCTATTACGACATTGAGGTGCATGGTGGCCAGGTTTGCCACACACAAATCAATTTCCCTTTTTCTTGAAATTGTTGTTGGTTTTGGGTTTGAACATAGTGATATTGTTACAATTGGACTTAAAGTTCTTATTAAATTTGTTCTCATACCTTTTTTGATGTGAACTTCCTTCTACCAAGTTTGCTTTGGTGGTAATCTCCTTCTTCCTTGTAGCTTGGAGCTCCATTCTATTTGTGTCTTCAATTATGATGTGAGTGATAAGGTCAATCAATGATAATTGTTTGTGCTTGTGCTTGAGTTGTTGCTTGTAGTCGCTCCATGAGTTAAGTAGTTTTTGATGAGTATTCCAGCAATGAAAGCTTCAGGAAGGTTGATATTTTCAGCCTTCATATCTTCAAGGAGCCTATGGTATTCATTAATATGAGCCTTGATATCTTTGTTGTCAACCATTTCTCAATGGTAAAATTTACCAAAGACAAATTTTTGTTTGCCAACATCTTCAGCAGTGTATTTCGCAACCATGTTGCCCCATATTTCCCTTACTTCTTTGTAGATGCAATACACATCAAACAACTCATTGGAGAGAGTGCTTAAAATAGAGTGCCTAAAAATCTTATTTCCATGTGTCCATGCTTCGGCATTCTCAGCATCTTTAGGATCGGCAAGAACCCAAGCCACACCATGCAAGTCAAGAACACCAAAAATCCTTTCTTGCCATCTTTGAAAGTTCTCCCTAGAGAACACCTCAATCTTTGAGATGTCTGGAAAGGGCTTGGCCAAAGAAGCAGTGGTTGGCCTAGGCAATGGAGTAGTGGAAGCTGGAGGTGGGAGAGCAGCACCAGCACCAGCAACGTTGAGGGCAGGGGCACCATTAGCAGCAGTGTTTCTGTCCATAAAGAAATAGCATATCCTTAAGATTGTTGTTAACTATGAACGAAAATAACTAAGAAACGAAAAACAAAACTTGAGGCGTGCTTATCACTGTCCTTAAAGATATTTCCCCAATAATGAGGTACCCTCCAGGATTCAACAAGCTCTTCCTCAAAGAGGGGAACACAACAACAACAAAGAAATATAACAAGAGAAGTCCAACGAATGAGATGAAGAAGAAGATAAGTGTTTTCGGATGTGTTTGTTTGAAGAATCTGCATGGTATTTATAGGCTACTATAATGTAACAGCTATGCCATATTTAATTTATAAATTCAAAGTGGTTGTTATAAATATAGTTGTTACCATAATTTAAATTATAGTTATTAAAATAATTTAAATTATATATTTATGTTTATAATAACTATGTAAATCAAAACCGAAATTGCTTTCAAATTTTGAATTGTTAGAAATAATTTTCAAAGGTTACAAATTTAATGTTTTCAGTTTAAGGGTTATCAAAGTATTTTAACAAAACAAGAAAAAGATTTCAGAGAGTATAGGCGTTGCTTTGCGTGCGAGGGGTGAATCGGAGGTTTTCCTCTTACTGAACTCCTCATGTGTGCGAGCTCACTTCTATTTTCTTTATTGGTTACTAGCCCCATCTCAAGTTTTAGTATATAAACACTTGATGAGAGTCTTCTTTTACCAATATGGGATAGTAGGTCCTATATATTCTCTGCACTCAAGAAGTCTTTTGTGTTTTACCAATGTGAGATAGTCTTTTAAAATATCTATTTATATTTTTTTATAACAGGATCAATGAAGAAGTAATATTTTCCTTCAGATAAATTGGTACTGGCGTAAAATCTCGAAAGATCAAGCATGGCACAGAGAACTAGACATGAGATAATTGGCATCTCTCTTTTAAACTTAAACGAGCAAACACAAAAGGTCTTCTGCATCCGACTTCACTGCCACGGACACAGAAGATAACCATGCCAGCACTGGAACAGAGCACAACACCAGTTAAGATTAAACATGCCAGAACCAACATCTTGCAAACCTAAAAACCTGATAATTAAGATTGACAAAAGGGTTTGATTTTAGATCTTGTTGTAAGAATCTTAAGACACTGATTAAGAGAAAGTACATACTGAGACACGAACGTAAAATTCAATAAAAACGATAATCAAGTGGAAGAAATAAGTGATTGAGCTCCCTGTCGATGACTTCATGGTCTCTAACAAATACATTAAACACAATCACTTTGAACCATGCAATAATTCAGAGAATCCATTCACGATCCCGAGATTACTAAAAACAATATTCAATCAAACACGAACAAAACTTTAACCAAAGGTAGAAAAGTAGAAATAGGGATCAGCTGTCAATAACTGGAACCAAATTCTTCACATAATTCAGAACTTCCCAGACGATCGGCCAATCATATGACAGCCAACAAAAGCATGCTTCCTAGAATCGTGTATAACAAGAAGAACAGGATCGAATTCTCTGTTCTTCTTTTATCAACTGCAAATGATGATGTTAATAGACGGTGCGATTTGATATTAAATTATCATCTGTTTAGTGTGTTAATAATTTCTTTCTGTGCACCATTTCTCAAGGTTTGAGTAATGTGAAAAAGGTTTTTTTGAGGGGAGTGAAACACACCTGCGAACGATGGGGTGTTTTGAGCACGCGCCACTTGTTTTGAGTTAGAGGAGATTGCCTCTCTGGAAGTTAACGACTGAGGAGGATGGTTTCTTTTGGAAGCATGCAAACAACATAAAATCAGAGTGCACGTTGATGATAAGATAAGATGAGCGGTGTCAGTTTCACTCTAAAAGAAAATTCTTTACTTTCTATTTAAAAATTATATACATTAAATATGTGAATTTTCAGATTTTATACAAAGTGATTTCAGAAACACTTTTTTTTAATATATAGAAACACTTTTTTTAATATATATATATATATATATAGCAAAAACATTATGGCTTGGGGATAGAATAATTATTCATGGCTACAAAATATTATTTATTAAAATAATATATATTTTTAATATAATTCTTCACCCATTCTTACTTTTTTATGTCAATTTTTAGATTGTTGCACGTATTGTATTTTGTAATTTTTATTTTATTTTTTATCAGGTTACATGAGAGAGATTTTTTTTTATTATTTCAACTTTCAATATTAAATTTATAATGAAAGGAGTCAATTAAGAAAAAATGTCAAATATATATTGTAATATATTTATGATGATGATCATTAAAGCTTTTTAAAATAACATATACCATGTTGAATATAATTAAAAGTTAAGTTATGTGGGGCATTTTAGTAGTTTGATTAAAATGTATTGAGTAAGTACCTCAAGTTAATTCTAGAAATTCTATATATTTCACTTTAATTCCTCTTCTTCTTTTATGATAATCATATGAATTTGATTCTTTATATACATATGTTGAGTAATTATATGAATAATCATATGAATTGATATATAATTGATAACATCTAGAACAACCATAATTTTTCTTGCTCATCTAGCTCACAAAATGTGTTTTTTGGAAAAAAGATTTCCTCGCATTCAAAAAAATATAATTGACAATTTAACATTTTAGAATTCGCTGATTTTCTTATTGTACACTAGAGTTGAGCAATGTTTTGTTTAAAAAATGTGTATTATTATAGCCACAACTTAAATAATCAAGGGTTAAATTATCTTTTCTAACAAGTGTGCTTACTGACAACCCTTCCCCAACAACATAGCAAGGAGAAATAAGGCAAATTTTTATACTACAGTCTTAAAAGGCATCTCCAAGATTTCTACTTAAGAAGATTCCATCAATGTGTTGGGATGAGCCATGTTTTAAAAGATATTATTATTATTATTATTATTATAAAAAAATAGTAAAATAACATAATTCAATTGTTTTTGCAGATTCAACATTTATATGTATATTACACACTTTCCCTCAATTAATTTATTATAATTCTTATAATTTTTTGTTAATTACTTATTTTGAAAATAATAGGGTTTAGAATTAAGAATTTCTAGAAAAAAACAAAATAGGGTTTTTGGAAAATATAACTCTATAAATAGAATAAAAAAATCATTTTTCCTCTTCAATAATATCATATATATTATTTCAAGATAATTATAAAAACAAATTCTTTAATTGAAGCCTTTACTTGATTTTTATAGATATAAAATTGTAATTTCTTATATAAATTATATTTTAGCTCTTGATTTCTAAAACTTATTTACAATTAGGTCACACTCAATTAATCATTTAATTTTAATTTCTAACCAAATATTTTTATATGTGTGACTCATTAGGTTCGCTAATAAGTTAGCCCAAATATAAATTGCAATATCAAATAAAATAAATTAATTTATCTATTATCTCTTCATTTAATAACAAATGAGATAATTTTGATAGTTCATCTAGGATAATGAATCATCTCTTTATTATTCAAATACTTTTATATAGTTCGTGTTATACTTTACACACACACACACACAACCACAAACACACACATTTGTTTTTTTGCTCTTTATTATAACATGATCAAAACATAATATTTTTTATATAAGATAACTTAATGACCTCAAGTTTAATAATCAACTACATAACCACCACATGAGTTTTTTCATAAATACAATTGATATTTTTATATAATTTTTTCATACATGTTAATTCTATATACATGTCATCTAATAAACATCTACATATTTGTTTTAGGTAGCAATTATACTTAAATTTATGAGAACAATTATTTTATATTATAAAAAAGGAAAAAAAAAAAGCATAATATGCATCAATTTCAATGGTTCTATTCAATGTTTAGTCTTATAGTATATTAACTAGGAGTAGTTAGGAATAAATTTTCTATCTCATAATTATAAGAACTTTATAATTTTATTTACAATCTAAAAACTTTTTCTTTAATCTATATTTAATAATAAAATATTAGATTTATTGATAAAGTATTTGATGAATTTTAAGGATAAATAAGTTTTTTTATTAAAAAATAAATTTTTTGTATAAACAAAATAAATGTCATAGGTAACAAATTAAAAATATAAATGAAAAATATACTAGCACTCAACCTTTCAGATATTTGACAAACCTATTGATTTAGTTTTTTATGCAACTTCATGTCATTAAATAAGGTAAAGACTTATTTGTTCAAACTCTTAGTTGATTTCTTTCCTCAAAAGCATAGTTATTCTCATAGGTTTTTCCATATTATGTCAAGTAAATGATCCATCTTTATTTTTTGATGCCTGTGTAACAAAATCTTTATTAATGGATGTGCTAGAATGCTCATTTATGGTGACACTCTTTCTCAATTGCCTTGTTATCGAATCTTAAAAGATATAACATCAAGGTTTTTTGTCGCCCAACTGGGTTTGATAGCATATTGCAACGATTACATCTAGGGTGTTATTGTATTTTATCATGATTTTATAATTATAATTAATTTTTAATGAGGAGCAATTCAATATATTCCTATTCATTAGTAGTTCCATAAAAGTGTAGTGAGTGGGAGACGTCCATGCTCACTGAGTGATGCATTTTATGTCTCCTATTGGTCAAAAGTTGTTTGCTTCAATGGTGTTTTAATTGTCATATTTTCCTATTCATGGTGATCAAACTTATGTTAATAGAGAAGCAACAATTCAACTTTAGTTGACATTTTTCTTGTCCTCCCTCTTTTTTCTGTCATTGTCTCGGATTTGATGTTAGCCTTTTTGAAAGTTAAATGTGTCTTATCCATTTATATTTGTATTTATAATAATGTTGATCACCATTATTTTTATTACAATTTGTTTTGCTTTTAATGTTTTTTAAATTGATTCTTTTTCAATCTTATCCCTAAATATTTTATTTCATTTAATTCTTTATCCAATTTGGTCATCATTTTTTTGATTGCTACTTGTTTATTTTATATTTTCTATTTATTATTTTTTCAATTTAGTCCCTTTTTATTTTCTTTGGTCTAATTTTTATATAAGATTTGATCTTTATTTTTTTATTACTATTTATTTTGTTTTCTAATTTTAAATGATTATGAACTTTAGTTCAGAACATATTTTGTTTGACTTCTATAAGGTAATTTAATCTCATTAGGCATCCCATTTTCAAATTAGTATCTATCTTTTTTGGTTCTTTTTTAAAATTAGTCTCTCTTTCTAGGTTCTTCTTTAAACTGAATTTTATATATTTATTTATTTTTATATGAGGTCATCCCATTTTCTTTCAATTTTTGTTTTGTTGTAAAATAAAATTGTTGAGAACTTTTAAAAATATTTAGAGGGTATATTTTATAATATTAGAAAATGTTGATTTTATTTTATTTAATGAATTGCATATAAACAGGTTCATATAATAAATATTACATAAGATGAATGAATTTACCATTGTTGCCATTATATTTATTTTCAAAATAAATTTGTTAATTTTGCCTCATATTGTAGAATTCTAATACTATTCAACAAAATTCATATAAGGTATAAAAGTAAATCACATTATTATTATTATTATTATCATCTCATGAGAATCTACATCCGAAACAATTATATATATACAGGGGGGGGATTAGGGTATGTTTTATTTGTACTACTTTATTTAAAAAATATTAAATTAATATTTTTAAGTATTTTTAATTTTAATATATTAATAAAAAAATATAATATTTTAAATTTTTTTAATTAAAAAATAGTTTTATAACAACACAGTACATGGCTATAATAAAAACGTGTCTGCTTTGCATTGTTGGATGCCAACGAGAACTCGGTGCGCCACATTCATTGTCAAGTTGAGTAAAAAAGCGCCTAAGGGCAGAACTGCATTGACGATGAGGGGCTATGGAAGCAAGATTTGGAAAACAAGTTACTTTACAATTGTAATTTTTAATTTTCTAATTATATCCTTGAAAAACGTATTATATAGGATTTTGGACCCAAAAATATTGTTATCCAATTGTCACTTGTGATCCTGAATTTATAGTTCTTTTTTTTTTGATGGGGCGAGAAGAGACTGTCTACATGTCAGGATCTGTGCCGTTGTTAAATAGGTTAATTCTCATCTGATCTCATATTTGTTATTTTCTTGATCAATAAAGGTAGACCTCAAAAGAAATTAGTAATGACTAATAATAATCCTCAAGAGTTTCCTTGGTTGATATCCTAAGCTCAATTTTTCTTTTTCTTTTTTTTAAAAGTATGAGGCCGAGAGAACCACAAAACCTTTGAGATATGAGATGTAATTACTATATATATATATATATATATATATATATATATATATATATGCATACATAGACTTAGATACAATGCCCCGCGCTTTGTTCATGGGCGGCACAATATTTTTTTCAATATAAAAAATATTAATTGTGTGTATTTTTTTATTGTAATATAAATTTAGCTAAAATAATAAATCTATGTAGAATTCATGTCAGGTGCAAGTTTTCTATAAAATATATGAATTTAAAATCGATATAAATTTATCTGTTTAGTAGTTTCAAACGAAATAATCAGCATAAATTTATCATCATCATTAAAAGAGCAAGAAAACTCAGATATCTGAATTATTAAGTTAACTATATTAAGATTAGTTCATTTTATAATTCAATTTAAATCAAACAAAAATAAAATATAAATTGTGAAAATACCTACAATAATCAAATAAAAAAAAATTGTTAATTTTCTATCAACAAAAAGACAGAAACATAGATTGAAAATTCATCGTGGAGTTATTGCCATTATCATTGCTATAAAAGCTAAAATTATTACTAACATTACTTCCAAAACAATTAAAATAATTAAATTCCCATGAAAAATTAAAAAAAAAAGCAAAAGATTTTTATAAAACAACAATAACTAAAATTATCATTATTATTGCATAAATAATAAAATCATAAAAATCATATAATCTAAAGAACAAATAAAGAAACAAAAAACAAAAAAAAAAACGAATAAAGGAAAAATAGAGTAATATTACTTTTAAAATGATCACCGATATAAATTAAAATTTCAGGAAAATCTTTTAAAAAATCAAAAGATTTTTATAAAAAAACAAAAATCACTAAAATTATCATTATTATTGCACAAATAATAAAATTATAAAAATCATCTAATTCAAAGAACAAATAAAAAAAAACATCTAGTCATGGCATTCGCGCCTCGTTGCGGGCGGAATTATATTTTTTTCAACATAAAAAAATATTTATCATTTATGATTTTTTTTTACCATAGCATAAGTTTAGACAAAATAATAAATTTGTATATAATTTTTATGAATTGCAAGTTTTGTATAAAATATATAAATTTTTTAGAAAACAAATATGGGTCTGGAGATTGTCGTGGTATGCATAAGTTGCCCTGGACACCCTGATTATCAAAAAAATTTGAATATGGAGATTAATCGTAGTGTATTTAAGCAAGCTCGGACACCTCAATTATAAAAAAACCAAAAAAATATATAAGTAGAGAAAGAAAAAAAATTAATAAGGAAACGATACAAAAAAAAAAGAAGCAAAAAATGGAGGAAAAGAAGAAAAATAATATTTAGGCAACAAAAAGCAAAAAAAAGAAAAAAGAAGAAATGAAAAAAAGAAAAGAGCGTAAATTCGTAATCATAAAATAAAAACAAAAAAATCCAGAAAAAAAGAGAGAAGAAACTTAATCAAAAAAAAAAAAAAAAACCTACTATTGCAATCCACTGTGTACTGTGTATGTGTACACAGTAAAATTCCCACACATATTATATATATAGACACACCTATTCACACTTTGTTTTCTTTTTAAAAAAATTATTTTCAATTATTGTTCATTTTTAAATTATTTTTATGTGCTGATATTAAAAGTAATTTTAAAAAAATATTATATTAACATATTTTTGAATAAAAAAAATCTCAAAAATAATTTTAACTTAAAATAACTTAGCCAGCTATATTAGGGTTTTTATAACGTCAACTCGAATCAAAGCAGCAGTAGCAATGTTGAAGAACAGGCATCACCCTATTGACCTCACGTTTTCGGTAGGTTTTTTTTTCCCTGTTTCTGTTATTAATATTTAAAACAAAAGGTCAATTTTATAAAATATAAATGTTTTTATGGTAAAAAGAACTGAAATGAATGATTAATCTGGGGCTCAAAAATGTTAACATGCATGGGAAAAATAGAAAATATGATGTGCATGTTTATGATTTTAGAAGCTTTATTATTAAAAATGATTTTTATTTAGAAATATATTAAAATAATAATATTATTTTTTTTAAAATAATTTTAATATCAAATAATTTGAATACACAAAAAAAATTATTTAAAAAAAAATTAATGCGGTAGAGGCGCTTAATTTATTTTATTTCCACGGCAATCATGTAATGCGCCACGTTACCCCGGATCTAAAGAGATCTGTGCACCTCCACTCCACAGCTGTTGAAAGATAGCAAACGAGGATTTGAAATTACATAACTACCCTTAAACTCCATTGACTTGCACAATTTATCAGTCCGCTACTCCTACACCCTACAACTTTTGCCACTGTCATGTTACAGAGAAAACATTAATTTCACACAAAGCAAAACACCAACATGTGCTACAGAATTATCACCAGAAACTCCCCTCCTAAGTCCTAACCCTAAATAAATAAATTAAAACCCCGATAATTTCAATACAACAAAAATATAAATAAAAAATCAGAACACCAGCAGCAGCCACAGCATCTTCTCCTCTCCTCCAAACCCTTCACATAAAAGACTTCAGGGACCTCGCTTTCACCGGTTTCCGCATCCGTTTCTTGCCGTTATCCTCGTCGTCGTCCTCCTCGACACAGTCGAACTGCCGATTATTTTCAGTTGGCGAAGAACTTGAAAACGGTGTCGTATTTGGAGTCATGGAGTCAGTGATGGTAACATTGACAACATCTTTGTCCTCATTCTTGTTGACAGCTTCTTTATCTCCTCTTCTCTTGCCCCACAACGGCCCAAACCCAGAATAATAATAAAATTCATACGGATTTGAGGTGGATGATGACCCTTTTCTAGCTGACTTTGCCCGACCACGGCGTGTTCCAGTAATATAAGTAGTACCCTTATCAGGTTTTTTCGTAGCAATGGCACTGCCATTAATGCTGCCGTTGTTACATGATGATTTGAGAGATGTCAAATGATGATGATGATCGCACACAGTGAGCCCATTTTTACTCTCATGGTTGCAATGCCAGCCTTCGCCATCTATTTTCTTTAGCTTGAATTTGCTATCTATTTTCATTTCTTCGTAGTCGTCCAGCATCTCTGATCTCCTGTTACCTTCATTTTCATAATTATCGTCAATAATAGCCATATCATCGACCTTCATTTTAACCATTCCTTTCTCTTCCGAGCCTCCCATCCTCATCGACGCCACGCTGCGCATAATTGTACAATCCAACATTATTCAACAGCCGCAAACAGAAACTCACCATTCCGTATAAAAGTTTCACCAATTGCATCCAAAATATCGACCTGTTCCAAAAACCCTAATGCTAAACAATACGATATATCAAAATTGGAAGTAACGGTTAAATTACCTCTCAACAACACCAATAGAATCTCCTAAGCTACCGTTTCGATTAAAGCTATCTTCTCCTTCGAACTGATAGAGAGAAGAACCAAAGAGAAAGAAATGAGAAAGACCCATTAACCTAATCGGCTATTAGGGGAGAGCACACGACAAAACCAAGGAGATTTAGGGTTTTAAGGCAACCCTAAAGTTTGATGTCAGAAAAAACCTAAGAGGAGGAGGAGGACGAGGAAATGCAGGTAAAGAGAGGATAAATAGAGAAGGGGTTTAGTTAGATCTGTCAAAACAAGAAGAAAAATGAAAGAGATGAAGAGAGACATTTGATAATAAAAGCTTACCTGGTTGAGTGAAGAAGATGGGTAATAAATTTCTTGAGAGAAAGAAATCACATCCCATGGTGACTGGTTAAGCTGGCAAACGTGGGCCTGTGGTGGCTGAGCTCCTGAACCGTGCGAGAACACGAGAGACGATAGCTTGGCGTTCTTTCGAATCCTCATATTTGAAGAAAATTATAATATTTTGGCAACCAGGACAAGTTGCAGTGTCTATATATTAGATCCAAGGGAGAGCAGGTTTCTCGTTGCAGAGGGAAAGATGAGGGAGGAGAGGAGGAAGGAGAGGGGGCTGTCTTCGCTCTATTGTTTTTGCTTGCTGCAGATCTCACAGAACTCGATAACGAGGGTTTCTTATTAATTTTCTGTTGCTTTCTCGGCCCTTCATATCATGTTTCGATTTTTATTTGTATTTTTTATTTGGACATTTTTGTCCCTGGGCTGTTATATATATATATATATTAATCACAGAGTAGTTTCAGAAAACGAATGAAGCCTGCGGCTATACACGTCATGATACATGTCCAGGCCTATAAAGAAAATGACTTATAGGTGGGCACTTTATCTGATGAGGGGCTGGGAGGTCCTTGCAAAGGTGTCTCTGCCTTGCTCGTAGTATCACCACTTCGAGAATTCTTTCTTTTAACTACATGACCTGGAGAAAGAAAAGTCAACATGGTACCCTGTCATAATGGAGATGATACTTCCATCCTCTGAGGATTTTACATGCACATACTAATTTAGTACCCACGAGTTTCATTAACCCTAAGCCTGCCTTGTTCTCTCTCATTTCATAGGGAGAGAGGGGGGGAGGGGGGGAGAGAGGGTATTATGCTCAACCCTAAGCCTACCTTCGTCACTCTCGTTTATGTAATGATTTTTTCTCATCTTGTGACCTTATAAAATGGCACGGAGCGTGCTCACGTGATAATCACTCGGGATTGTAATAGGATCGAGGGGCAATGTGGGTAGCTTCTTCGGGTTTTTTTTCTTCTTAAAAACAAATGATTAAATACGTGAGACCTAACGCTTCATTCCCTTCGAGCAAGAGGAAGGGCGAGGGGGCGTGGATTGGACGCTCTAGACCTACTCGCGGCTGGATAAAGTGGCAAGCACGTTTGATGAGTACTTAGTGGGTCCCGTTTATGTCAGAATTTTGACGGCTCTGATGCATAGGGAAGATGATGGAAACTACCAAGGCTTGATAACACACAGTCCGATACCAGAGATTGGGTCATGGTAATTGTCTGGAGGAGGCAGTCATACGTGTCACTTCGAGGTTGGTTCTCAGAAAAAGATTGTTAGTAGAAAGCTATGGAGAAGCGGAATTCAATTCTAGAATGCATAAATGGAAGTAAAAAAAAAGACAAGATGTCAATGGAACTAGAAAATAACCACAAATATGTGTATGTTGTGTACGTGTACGTGTATGTAAGAGATTCCAAGTATGTTGTCAGCAAACCTGAAGACGCCATGGAAGCGTTTGTTGCTTACCTTGATGTCTCGCTCCAAAAGAAAACCTCTGACGTGAATATATAGCTAAGATCTCAATATATAGCACGCAGAGAAATTACATGCAATACGGAAAGAGCTTGCTCGCATGACCCCGTTCTTTCGTTCTTGCAGGCAGTCCACACTGTTACGGATCCTTCCATCCCGTGGCAGCGGTCAAACTTCTGGTTATGATTATGGCGGAATGTCAAAACCTTCAGCCATATATGGTAGAAAATTTCTAGTTTCAAGGAACACAGCACCGACCGAATGGAACTTTCCGTTTTGAAATGGGGATCACTAGCAAAATTGTAAATTTCTAGTGAAGGAAATAGGGTCCGAAATTAGACTAGTTAAGCAACGGCATGCATTCTAATAAGATACCTTATCCACAGCAAGAAGAGCCACACCAGAATAAAAACTTCGATGGCTACGTACACCACTTTGCGCTGCATATATATTGTGTCCCAGAGAAAACGATCGTTTCTCTTGTCAATCACTGGAAGAAGTATGGCCAGAATATTCAAAACGCAGCAGCTACGGATAAACCAATTAAGTGGTCGAAAACAAAGGAAAAGAAGGGCCCGTAACAAAAGAAGACAGAGAAACCTGAGGGGGGAAGGTGTTGGCCTGCAACTCACATGCACCTTTGAGGCCTGAAGAGGCTATGGGAAATCCACAATCTTTCAGTACTGTAAAAACAATAAAGATCCGGCACCATTAAAACACAAAAATTGGTATGGCCTGGGCATGCTGATTATATAAGGCTAGCGATTTTGATGTTTTGTTAAAAGAACTGTAGTGATTGAAAGCTCCCACAACGTAATTATAAACAGTTAATCTATAAGATATCAAGACTCCTATGGGGATTGGCTGGATGCCATTTGTTTTGTATCTAATCTCTGATTAGAATTTGAAGGAAAGTACGGCGCCCAGAACCTATAACCACAAAAAGGAACCAGAGGACCGCCGTTTAATTGATCCTTACCCCTGCTTGTTCCTGTTTCAAGATGAAGATGTGCATAAACATGGCCAGAAGGAAAAGGATGAAGATACGTTTCCAAGATCCCAAAAGCAACAGAACAATCTTCATGTTTTTGAAAGATCTTGTTATACATTAATAAAATTAAAAACATCAGATTCATGCATATACAGGCATAATGAACCTTATCTCAGTCCATATATAAGTATATGCTTCCTGTTCCTAAATATATTAATTAATCTTACTTTACCCGGGATGCTTACCCCCGTCCTGATCACTTTCAAGAGAAGTTGTGTTTTTGTTGGTGAAACGTCCATCAATGAATATATTGTGGAAAGGTTCTGATGAAAGGCCTTTTCTTCGAGCATATATCCTTTCCTTTTTCTTTCTATTCAACACATGTACATGATATGACGACTTAGTCCGACCTCACGATATAATCGATCGACTCTATTTCTTCAGGGAGCCGAAGAAAAAAAGAAGAAGCATCTACTCAAACCATTTTTCTGCAGAATCACTCTGTCATTGTGACCTGATATGTGTTGATTTACCATATATATACCAGTAAAATCGAAATCGCTTCCAGCAGTTATCTGAGGATTTTATGACCTAATTCTGGTTGAGAGCGCTTATTCTTTCCTTTCCAGAGAATTGAAAAGCTGATCTGCAGCAGAGTAGTCTGTTTTACATATCACGGCATTCTTTCGCTGGTCATCCTGTTTTCAATGCACGACTTCAATCCCTATCGAGTTCTTTTTTTAGCTGGCTCTTGTCATTCTTGCCGAAATTTCCTTCCATTGGAAAAGTACACAAGAACAATATCATTTATCCTTGAGTATGCATGTAAAAGCCTTACTCTTATTTATTCGGTAAAGTATTATCTGATTCTTTTCTTTTTTTGTCACCCCTTCTCTTCATTGAAACACGAGCACAGAAAATTAACCAACCAGATCTTCCAAAATCCGGTAAAATAGAAGGCAGATCTGATACAGCTGCATGTTCCAAAATCTAGACAAGAATGAAACGACTCTGAAGTTTGAAAAACGAGATCTCTTTCTTCAAAAGCTGTTTGTTATAGCCTGCAAATGAAGGCAAATCTTACGGTGAAATGAAAGGAAGCCTGGTACTATCGACAAGATGAGCGTGAAAACTACACAGAGATCGTATCCTGGAGAAAACAAAGTTCTGCTCTTTTATCTTCTTTTTTATCCATCTATTTAATCATTCCCTGCTTCATATATACGTTCTCTCAAAAAGTAACTTCGACGCTTACTTGTTTAGTGCATGCTTCAGCTTTTCTCTACGCTGCTTTCGTGTTTCTTGCAGCAATAATTTGCTAACGAGACTTCAATCTGATTTCTTGTCTTGATCTTCACAGAAACCATTTAGGCTTCTCTGTTAAGTACATGTAACACTCACTTTATCCTACCATTAACTTTATGAAAATAGCTCATGAATTGTATATTTTATGCTCCTCGTATCTTCACATTTCTTGGGTACTGCCCAGATATATAGATCTGTTGCTGCTGCCAGTGACATATCTGATATCTACAACACAAGTATAATAACCATCAATCAATCACCATACAATGATGAAAAAAGTAAAATCACAGGTAGTTCATATAGGGTTCATCATCAACAGCGTAAGAAAATAGACCAGGCAGGCAGGTAACCCTAGAACCTGAAAGCCAAATGACGGATTCAAAAATAAGTAGATTCATGGAACCAGTATAGACAAAGGAAACCAGGAGAGGAAATTTTTAAAGAATATAAAAGGTTTGAGGCTCTACACAAATAACTAAGGTGCTGTTTGGCACGAAAATAACAGGGGAGAATGAGAAAATAAGATTAAAAAAAGAGAAAAGAAACAAAAATATAATTATATTTGGTAAGAAAACTTAATTGTATCTCAGTTTGATTGTGGTAGAAAGGATAAAATAATTATTTTCTATTTTTATCAAACTTGTATATTTAAAAAATAATGTGATATTATTTTTTAACTTTAGTTTATATTAAATGTTGAAAATACAAAATATTATGATAGCTATAGTTATAAAATTAGGATTTACTTGAAGATTGACTCGGGGCTTGGATTGATTTGAGTTTTAGAAAAAATTAAGAAAAAAAAATTGACTCAACACTCAATTAGAAACTCAGATAAACTTGAGATAAACACACAGGTCAAAAACCTGTTGTCTATTTTGAATTTTTTTTTTGTCAAAACAAGATTATTTTGATTATTTTTATATAAAAAAAAACATTAAGTCAGTCAGGTTAACTCTCCCAACTCCCGAACTAAAACTCATTTGGTTATTTCCTGAATCAAGTTTTAAAAATATAATAATAATAATAATAATAATAATAATAAGAAGAAGAAGAAGAAGAAGAAGAAGAAGAAGAATTTTTATCTATAAATTGACTTGTATCTATTTATATTGATCTTCTCAACCTAAAACCTAGATATTACATTAATTTATTACTAAATTAAAATTTTAAATTATTTTAATAATATATTTTTTTTATTCATTGTTTGTCGGTTTTGTTATTTCTATCCTAAAATAGTAATTTTGGTCAATGCTTCTTTTTTTTAATTGGAATTTTGGTGCACGGCTTGTACTATTTATATATTAAAAAAATAGTATAAATCCAAAAATTAAATTATTTAGAATTGTGCAATTTAATCTAAAAATAGACACAGTCTAATATTTTTTTCTAAACAAAATTAAGAACATGTATAATATTATGAGAATGTCATCTTCCATATCGCAAGGTCATTATATTCTCTAATTGCTCTGAAATTTAAACTTAATATATATAAATATTTCCAAAGAATCCTCATAAAATTTCATCTTAATCTAACGGTCAGATTAAAAGATAAAATTCATATTGTAAAATTATTTATGATTTTTGATAAAAAAACACTATTTGAACGAAATGAAACGGGAGGAACGAAATGAAACGGGAGGAACGAAACTGAAAAATTTCAAGGTAAAAACAACACGTTTGGTCTCATTTTTTTTAACTGATATGAAATATTTCGAGTGTTGTGGTCAAAACAAAACAAAGCTGACAATCCTAGTAGAAACATGAAAGAGAGTTTTGATGAAAATGGGATTTTAAAATATTTGTCCATTGACAAGTCCTATTTTTGATGGTCTATGATGAGAATGGGTTTAAGAGTTGTCAATTTCCAATTGGGTTAATAATATCTTATGGCAAAGTTGTGAAAATCTCAAATTTAACTTTTAAAATCTTATGATTTTACAAGTAAACATGTATCTACATGTTAAATAGTACTAACCTCAAAAACTAATAAAATTAGAATTGACTCATGCAAAATCAGTAAAATCAGTAAAATTGGTCTAATTTACTAGTTTACTAAATTTGTGATGTGAGCAACCAAGTTACTTTTGAATTTTGACTTGTAATATTTGTTGATAATTTTGTGTGAACAAACATATCTTTCAAATTATATGTTGGATCTATATGAAATTTATAGCACAATATAAGATACATAAAAATATATTTTGTTAAATTAATAGATTAAACAAAGTTCAGAAACATATTATTTCAGAAAATCAAACTTGCTAAATGAATATTGTCAAATTGTCAAACTAGATATTTATATATTATTTTGGAAACATATGGAGTTACAAATAATTTTTTATTCTGATTCTAGATATGAGTGAAACTAGACATCTCAATATTTTAAAATATATATATGATAAACTTAGTAATTTATTCACACTAGAGAGAACTGTATGTTTGAAATTATGAGTGCAATCTACCAGGAATTTGTGAAAAATAGAGATTTAGACTACATGAAATAATTTTAGAATGAAAACTTTGTTTTTATTATCATATTTTATCTATTTAATTAATTTTAAAAACTATTTCTAATTTAATTTTATTCTGACATATTAAACATTGTTTAATAGTTTATTTAAATTATTAGACTTATGCTTGTTAATTCCTAATTTAAACTCATTAGCTTGGAATCTAAAAGAATCTCATAATGACTTTTGATGACGAGACCAATCAAGTTGTCATGAGGTTGTTGTATACTTACTGTCATTAAGTAATTTATCAATATTGCATATTTTAATTTAAGTTTTTTTATGTCATTGATTTCTTGATTTATATTATTTATATTTTTTATTTATTTATATCATTAATCAATTATAATATTGTTGACTCTCTTTATTAGATTTTAATGTAATTTAATTTATTTGCTGAAATTGTACATATATACTAAAAACATATACTTACAATTTTACGATCCACTTTCACATTATATTTATCATGTCGTGTCGAAAAAGTGATTTTAATAGCCTTGTGCAATAGTGAATAAAGTAAAAGACAAGTAAATTACCTTGTGCTTCACTACAATTAGAACCATGTTTTAAAAAAAAAAATTGTAGAAGAAAATCTTAAAGTGAGAGAATTTTTTCCATAATGTTATAAATCTGAGTAAAATAATAAATCTTTGACAAAACTTTTGTAAAGCGCGAATTTCTAATAACATATATAAATCTAAAGTTGACATGAATTTATTTGTTTAGTAGATTTAAACAAAAAAAAACTAATGGTAAGCAATGCAATTTTTTTATAGTAAAAATATGACAAAAAATAAAAGATAATATTGAGACATAAAAATTTTCCAACCACTCACATAAGAAATAAGATCTAAAATAGTATATATATATATATATATATATATATATACATAGAGCAGTTGCAAAACTTATTTTTAACGAATACAACATCGATTGATAAATTATTATTATTATTATTATTATTATTATTATTATTATTATTATTATTATTATTATAGCTACCACTATTACCATTATAGTAAATGATTAATATTGTAATTATTATTGGCATTGTTATTGTTGTCATCATCATTATTGTTATTATTATCGTCATCATTATCGCAATAACTATTATCGGTCAAACTATAACTAATAACATTATTATTATTATTATTATTATTATTATTATTATTATTATTATTATTAATGCATTTATCTAATTAGTAGTAGTAGTTGCTCCACCACTACCACTATTATCATCATGCTTATAACCACCGTGATGATTATTAACACCCTTGTTGTTATTAATATCATTAAGATTATCATTAGAACTATTAGCAGTATCATTATTATAATTATTTTTGTTACTTTTTTTGGTTTTTTTTTTATTATTATTATTATCATCCTTACAACCATAATTATTAATATCATGAGCACTCCAACCATTACAATATATTATTGTTGTTTCCATCATTATCATTACTAATATCACTACTATTACCATGATTATTATATCTAAAATTATTATGCTATACACCGAAATAGAACGAGAGTTTAAACAGTAATGAATTTTTTTCACTGTTCATCTAGACTCAAATTTACTATGGATTGGAATAGTAAAATTACATAATAATATAAATATTATTTGCAGACTAGGACTGAACAACGAGGTCATTTAGCCAAGAAGTTAAGGCGCGTGCCTACTAAGTACATGTGTTTCCCCCACGATAGTTTGAATATCTCCAAACGAAATTGATTTTGTATTTTTAATAGCTAAACTAGTCATCAAATTCAATAAGGAGTGAAAAATTATTCACTGTAGACGCATAAAAAGCAGTTGAAGCCTACAGTTTTCCTCACCAATTATATTATTATTATTATTATTATTATTATTATTATTATTATTATTATTATTATTATTATTATACTTTATTTCTAAAAAAATGCTTAAAGAGATTGACAAATTAAACATTGATGAGCAACGAAATTCCACTGTTCATCTAGACTCAATGGGTTTAGGGTGTTTTTTATTTTTTGTCTTCTTGTTCACAATACAATAATCACAATACTCATGAATAAGACAAAATAAATATGAACCATCGGGGGCATTAAGGTTATTATACATCATTTTTTAAACGGCCAATTATAAATTTACCCCCATATAAGATAAAATAGAATAGTAAAATCCGTGATCAATAGGATCATTGCACACTTTTTTAAAATGATGAAATACGTAAATACCCCTTTATAAGACAAAATCCAAGAGTTTGGTGTACAGGTGTAGAGATAAGGTGTCATTTTTTCTTATACTTTTTGACAAGGTACTATTGGCGGTAATTTGCAAGTTTTAATTTGTGTTCTTGATCATTTGAAAATTGATATTTATTATTTTTTTCATCTTTTTTATTTATTTATTCTTCAAATCAAATATTTTTAATGGTTTATTGTGTTTTTAATGGGTTTTTTTTTATTGTTGGGTGTTGAAATTTATAATTATTATAGATAATACATTAAAAATAATGATAATAATTCTTTGTTAGTTGTTAGTTGTTTTTTTCTTATTAATATGTAAGAATAATTATATATATATATATATATATATATATATATATATATATATATAAACACACACACACACATATAAATGACATATTTGTTTTTTTAAAAAAAAATTAAATTACTATCAGTGTTCTAAAATACTTTTAATATAATAATATGAGCAATAAATCTTTAAAAAAAATCTTTTTTTAAGATTATATATTTTGTTATATCTACACACACACACACACACACACACACACCCATATATAAATGACATATTTATTTTTAAAAAAAACAATAAATTACTATTAGTGTTCCCAATATTTATAATCATAATTTTTATGACTATTAAACCCCTCATTTTCATCGTGCGTCATTGTCTCCCTTAATCCCAGGGAGACAGCGGGGCGCGAAGCGCGTCAAAAATCGTCGTCGCGACAATGGTCTCACTAATTTTTATTATTTCCATTGTTATTAAGGGTTTTTTTTAATGTTTACATTTTTATTTCTGTTCATGATCATTTCAGAAATGATATTTTTTTTATTTTTTTACTCTTCCGTTCAATTAATTTTTTAAAAATCTAATAATATCTTTTTGATTTTGTTATTTATTTAAATTTTTAGTTGTTGTTTTTAATATTATAAGGTCTTAAAATTTCATATTATTATAGATAAGACTTTCATAATAATGATAATGATTATTTATAATATTGTTTTCCGTATCAATATATTAGACTAATTATGTATTTTGATATTGATTTAATATCAACACCTTAATGTGTGTGTGTGTGTGTAGTACTCTAAAATATTTTTAATATAATAATATGAGAAATAAATTGTGTAATCAGTTTTCTACATAAAAATATATCATTTATAACAGATTTTAGCAAAAGAGTTTTAGCGGTAGCAACATTCAATCATTTTTTGATGGGAAAACCCTTGTTTCTAACATATCTAATCAATTATAATTTTATTAATTAGATATTAAAATAACAAAATAAAACACACATAAAATTAATCAATTTTTTACATAGATAAAAAAGTCTAGCGCATCGCGCGGGCAGGATTGCTCGTATATTCTACATGGTCAACGTGAATCTTGTAAGTAATATAAGGCTTCTAGAGGAATAAAAAACTAAAACAATTTATAAAAAAACCCAAGAAAAAAATTAAAATTAATATTACTATTAATAAAATTATTATTATTATTATTATTATTGCATAAATATGGAAAAAAAACAAAATTACCTTGAAGAACAAAAAACCTAATTTTTTTAACAAAATAGAAAATATAATAAATGAAAAAATAAAATAAATATTATTAGCTTAAAATTTCATTTGACTTGAATAATAAAAAATAAATAAATAAAAGAAGGAAAAAAAATATAAAATATCAATTTTCAAATGATCATCAACACAAATCAAAATTTAAGGACTATATTAAAAAATTACAACCTCAACAAAAAAGAAAAAAAAAACAAAGAGCATATACATATAAACATTGACAAAAAGAGAAATAATTTTAGAAAATATAAAAAGATTAAAAGTATATGACTAATTTCAATCGAATGATAAAATTGAAATAATAAGATAAAAAAGAGTACATATAAAATAAGAATAAGAATTAAAATAAAAAGATTAAAAGTATATGATCAAAAAGATTTAAAATAAATTGATCAATTTTAATCTTTTAATTGTTTTATTTTCTACAAAATAAATAAAAGATTAAAATTAAAATGGCCTAAATGAAAACAAAATATATGATCAATTTCAATCGAATGATAAAATTTTAAAAATCCAAACCTACGCACCAAAAGTATTAAGGGATTTAAAAGTAATCCCAAAATTAAAAGAATAAGGACTGAAATGAAACCAAAATATATAATTATTTCAATTGAAGGACAACATTGAAACAAATCAAAATTTATATCACAAAAATCGGAACCATACAAAACAATCAAAAGGACTTCTATGTAATTCAACGTGTTAGAGAGAGAAAATGGGAAAAATATCAATCGGCTACCATCATGTTTATGGCCACCGTAGGACGCCACGTGCACCACCATGAAGAAGAGGCCATGACATCGCATCAGGTGAGATGCTAAATAGATAATTTTCAGCACTGTATGCCTCTACACGCCACCTAATGAGAGAGTGAGGCAAAAAAACGTTAGTGCATCAGTCAACACACACATAATATTCTACTGAGAAAAATGATAAAAATGTTAAACTATCTAAACACTTATACAACCAACTCTTGGATTTTGTCTTTTATGACGGTATATCATTATTTATACTATTTTCAAACAATATGAAATTCCAGAAACACCCCCACCAGCAACTCTTAGTTTTTATCATATTTGATGGTAATATGATTATTTTACTATACATATAAATGTATAAAATGAAAATACTCCTGTATAGGCAAATTGTTTATTGTTAATTGGCAGATGTAAAATAGTAATTTTAATATGCAAAAATACTTGAAAAAAGACGAAAGCACCTTCAAACATATTGGTGATGTCAACTCATACCTTTTAAAAGACTAAAATACCCATAAGTCGAATGCTAAAATTGAGACATTTTTAGGGGTGAAATAGTAATCACACTATTATAGTATTTTTATTATGCAAAAATACCTGGGAAGAAATGAAAACACCTGCAAACATTTTGGTAATGTCAACTAGTGCCTTGGAAATTGCTAAAATACTCATGAGTCTAAGGCTAAAATTGAGGCGCTTTGAGGGGAAAATGGTAATTATACTATTATAATTCACAGTAATTTGTGTATGTTAAATAGTGAATCCAAATTTGCAAAAAAAAAAAAAAGTTTCTAAGCATGCTAGAAGGGAAACACATTCTGAAATTAATTGTATTCCGACTATCATTTCCTTTTAAAGTAATGTTTAAGATTGTGGTTGATGATTTATATTTGATCCTAATTGTTTAACATATTTTTTATTTATAAATACTTTAAAATAATATTTTTTTTATTTTAAAAAAATATATTTTTTATATTAAAATATAAAAATATCTAAAAATACCAGAACAATACTAATTTAAAGTAAAAAAATAAAATAAAAAAACAAATTCTAAAATCTAATTTTTTTTCAAAAATGTTTTTGAAATGCAATGTTAAACATGTATTATAATAGTGTTTTGGGAGTATAGTTGCAATTGTTTTTCAATGTGTTTCACTTAGAAATGCATTAAATAATATTTTTATTTTAAAAAAAATTAATTTTGATATCAGCATATAAAAAATAATATAAAAATACTAAAAAATATATTTTTAAAGAAAAAAAATTATATTTTTTAAAAAGCAATTTTCCAGTGCTTTCCAAATGACACTACAAGTGTTAGGAATTGTAGTAATGATTATTTTTTAAATTATTTTTATTTGAAAATGCATTAAAATATATTTTTGATATTTTAAAAATTATTTTTGACATGAATATATGAAAATAATTTTAAAATACTAAGAAAATAATTTAAAACAACAAAATAAAATAAAAAATGTTTTTTTTCAAAATATTTAGAGAGCAGAAAAAAATGATAGCCTCCACAGGATAACCGTAGCTTACCGATCTGAGGGAAGTGACAGTCATGAACGTTTATGAACAGTTTAGTTTGTAATTTTCAGCCTTTGTGGATAGACTCGTGGTGAAATCTTTGTCGATTGAAAAATTACTAATCATTTGGTGAACAGTTTAGTAACCAGGAACGTTTATGAAAAAAAATATCATGTGGTGGATTAACTTTTGGATTTTATTTAATTTTATTTTTGGTAAAGGAAGGGTAGAAGAATCATTTTACAATCCTGATGCTCTGCACGTTCCTGGTTAATAATGCAGACCCAGCAGAAGATTGAAATGGACAAGAGAGATGGCAAGTTTGGGCCACAGCCTGCTATGGCTGTACCTCCAGTGCAGCACGTATCGATCAGCCAATTCCTCCGCATGCCGGCGGCGATGCACCTCACCAAACATATGGGCAGCCTTATGGCTATCCCCCACCCCCACAAGCTCTCAAGGTTACCCTTCCTCCTGCTGCCTATCCAAAACCTCATGCTTATCCTCCACCTGGCTATTCAAGATGATCTGGTTGAGATGCAGTCACATGCTCAAGTTTAGTCGTGAACTTTTGTATTGAAATTCTTCGTGCCTGTACAATGGTGGTTAAAAACAAGTTGCTTGTTCGGTATTGAATTTAGAGTTAGAAACAAGGATCTGGGCTTTCCTAGTTGATTTTACTAAGTAAACACCTAACGCCAAAAGCGTTTACATAATACATGAGGGCTAGAAATTTAATAAATTCTTATATTACTACACTATATCAATCTCAATTCATTGTGTATTTAGGTTTACGCTAGATTGTGCTTCCTCGTGGTTTGTGTTTATGTCTTTGCATTGTATTAATTTTTTCTGCTTTTGACTATAACTTTTTATCATTAATATTACCATCATATATCTCAAATTCTTCTTTAACATTCTTTTTTTTTCTTTGTAGATCTACTTGACACCTATTGATTTATTTCCATTTCGGTATGATAATCAATTTTCATGTGTCATTCTTCTTGATTAATTCAATTTCTTCATTTGTAACAATTCTTCACTTTCACCCTTTATTGCTCGTTCAAATACTATAAGATCATATGTAATAAGGTGACACTAGAATGGTATATCATCATCGATATAATTAATTATATCATATAGTATAAGATCTTCCCATCTTTCTCGGTGGATTTAATGGGTTGTCACCTCTTTTACTCCCACTATAAGAAGAAGATGAAAGTGAGGTTAAGCTCATTAGTGACTGTGGAGGTGTAGCATTTTCTTGATGATCTTTATATCTCTCCTCCCTTTCATCTAGAGTTGATAAAAAATTATGTTTTCATCATCGTCTACGTTTCAGTTTCATGTTCTATTAATTATTTTTTCTTTATCGGACTCAATATCTCTATTAATCACCATTTTTTCCTCATTAGGGTTGTAGATCTTATATTTGTTGAACTTTTTATCATAGCCTAAAAAGATAATTTTTTTGCTCTTATCATCTAGTTTGGTCCTTACTTAACATCTACATGTAGATAGTTAATGCTCCTAAAAACTATCAAGTGAGAAACATTTAGCTTTCTTCCACTTCATTCTTTCTTGTGGAGTCATGTCATTTAAACCTTTATTGAGATATTTATTTGATAAGTAGATAATACAATCTACAGTTTTAGCCTAAAACTCTTTAGGCATATTCTTGGTTTTGAGCATGTTTCTAGCTTTGGCGGTGTAAATTTACATTGTAAAGTACACCCGCGGATAAAAAATGATAATTTAATAATCAATTTGTTTGAGCTTTTGCAGTGTAAAATTACATTGTAAAGTAAACCCACAGATAAAAAAGATTTTTACTACGGTGTAAAATTACATTGTAAAGTACATCCGTAGATAAGAAAAAATCGTCAATTGCGGTGTAAAATTACATCATAAAGTACACTAGCAGAGCAAAAAAAAAGAAAAAGAAAAGAAAAAAATTTTCTTTCAAAAATACAGTGCAAAATTTTAACTAAAAAAAACAATCAAACAATAATGCAGCTTACCTTAGATAGGGTGCACTGAGGGTGATACGTCTTCCCCTTGCACAACAAGTCCCCTTACCCAAGACTCTCATAGACTAATAGGTTCCTAGTGACCTTAATACTAGGTGGCGATTCCTGATATTTATAGTCGTAAATTTTACGACTATAAAATCCCCACATTTTCACCGTGCGCCGTTATTCCCCCGAAACCCGGGGTGAAGGCGGGGCGCGAAGCACGTCAACCAAAATCGTCGTCGTGACAATAATCATGAGCAATCTCAACCTCGTCGAAGCATTAGTGAACCAATTCCCCGTCGTTCATGATTGCTTCACAAGATGATGAAGAGCCACAAACATTAAGTGATGTTTTATTTGGTCACAAAGCCAGAGAATGGATTCAAGCTATGGAAGAAGAAATAGAGTCGATGAAAACTAACCAAGTCTGGACATGGTTGATTTACCGTTAGGACAAAGATCCATTGAAAGTAAATGGGTTCTTAAAATTAAACGTAAGGCGGATGGGTCAATAGAATGCTATAAGGCTCGACTAGTAGCGAAAGGCTATACTCAAAAAGAGGGAATTAACTATGAAGATACTTTCTCAGCAGTTATGAGAATTACTTTAGTTCGTCTTATTTTAGCTATAGTCACATATATGGACTTAGAGTTATACCAAATGGATGTTAGAACAACATTTCTCAATGGAGAACTAGAGGAGGAGATCTATATGGATCAACCTTTAGGATTCAAGACTAAAGGACAAGAGCGCAAAGTTTGCAAGTTTAATAGACCTATATATGGTCTTAAACAAGCCTCTACATAGTGGAACATCAAGTTTCATCAAGATATCTTGAAAAATGGTTTTGCAATAATGGAAGAAGATCGTTGTGTATATTTAAAACATTTTCGATAGTAGTTTTGTAATATTGTCCTTATATGTTGATGACATATTAATAGCTGGAAATAACAAAGAGATGATTGATACTACCAAAAAATGGTTATCATCAAACTTTGACATGAAAAGCATGGGTGAGGCCAGCTTTGTTCTTAGTGTGAAAATAATTAGAGATCGCGTTAAAAAACTGTTGGGTTTAAGTCAAGATACTTATATCAAAAAGATATTAGTGCACTATCACATGCAAGACAGTAAACCAATAGATACCCCTGTTGATAAAAGTTTGATCCTAAGCAGTGATGTGTCCCAAGACTCTAGAAGAAAAAGAGAAAATGTCCAGAGTACCTTATGCCAGTGTTGTCGATAGTTTTATGTATGCAATGATGTGCACACGTCCCGATATATATTATGCTATTGGATTGGTTAGCCGATATCAATCAAATCATGGTTAGAAACATTGGATGGCAGTGAAAAAGATTCTACAATATCTGAAAGGATATATTGAGTATCGTATAGTACAGTTTGTTAAAGTATGGCGATAGAATAAGATTGGCTCACTTACATGAGCAATCGCCTCTATCATTTTTAAGGTGAGTAGAGATAAGACTTATTTAGTTTTAATGCTCAAAAAGCGACTAGGGCTTAGTAGGAGCGATTTTAACTCAAAATGCTTATTAAAGAGTCGTCTTGGTTGGAACCAAGATGAGATTCTTAAATAAAAGAATCAACATGAATGAATTCCCACAATTCATGTGTCTATTATGATTGAAGTCGAGTATGAAATTATTCGTTTGTCATTAATGACAATGAGCAAATGAAAATTTCTGATTTGAAGTCTTTGTTTTTGGTGATAAGACTAAGACTCGTATAATTTATTTCCTCTAACAAGGAGAGTAGCGACATACACTCTTTGTCTTTGGAAAAGGAAAAGAGTACGCTCCACTATAACATGTATTTCATACTTCATGTGCTGACAACCATTACAAGAGTAAAGAATGGATCCCTGCTTCTTTATTATATGAGTCCTGGAGATCATATCTAAGATCTCAAAATCTTACCCTTTGTGACTTTTGACTATATCATGAGGTGATGAATAAATGATTGCTACTTTAGGAGTATATCCTATGGTCATGGAATGATTCGACTTGAAGGAATACTCTTTGGAAAACGAGTTAATTCATATCTAAATGATATGAGTGTGAAAAAAAAAGTAATTTTAGATATCCACTTGTTGTTTGTATTCACCGCCAGGATCATATCATTTAAATAAATTTGATATGATTTAGAATACATGCAATTGTCATGATGGATAGAATACAAAATTCTTGAGGGATTGAATTGTACTTATTCATGTATAACTAAAAGTGCTTGGGGTATATGAGTACACTCTAAGGAATAATTAATCATAAAGTTAATGTCTCCTATATGGCCTATATATTAGGTTTGTATAGATTGGAGCTCCTTTCTCTATGTGCTTCAAGTCACACGGTCCGTTCGTCAAGTATGAAATTTCTATGCAAGTTTGAAAAATAATGTATTAGATGAATCTAGACCTTCATGGGCGAGTGGGAGATGTTGGTTATTGGGTTTGGCAATGGTTCTCCCCAGAAGGATGAACCCGGTCTATTTATCTAGAGGTGCGATTTGGCATCGATTCGTCCATAAGGAGGAACCTAGTCTATTTATCTAGGGGTGTTACGTAGTGGTAACCGCTAAGTAACATCTCCTCTCTAGTATAAATAGGGACCTCCCTCTCCATATCAAATACAAGTTATTTATATAAGTGAATATAATTATCTCTCTCAAAACTCTACAATTAAACTTGTTACGATCTGTTAAGACGTTCATGCCGTGAAACATAACGTTAGTTCTAGTAATCGAAGTGGTCTTGAAGCAAAGATCAAGGAACAAACAAACGAAACATCACAAGTAAGTTTCCCGTATAGAATCTACAATTATCTTTATAATCATATGTCTATAATTATATGTAATGTCAAGGTATAATTTTTCATTTTAATCTCATACCTCTTTTCTAACAATTATTATAAGCGTAATATATTGCTTTTTATTGTTGGTGTATAATACATTTTCTTTCAATAAATTAATGACTTACATATTTCAATTTAATCAAAATAATACATTGATGACAATCTTTGATGATCCGCAAAGGTAACATTATTTCCAATTGCTTCATCAAGCTCTATGAATTTGTCTTTGGTTCCATACATGTGGTTGTTGGCTCTATTGTCTAGATACCATATGTTCTTTTTGTTTTGAATTCTTTCATCATGCACTAGTAATATGGTGGTTTCTTTCTTCTCTTATATTATATCTGCATTGTCCTTAAGAGAGTTGAACTTTATATAATGATCTATCTTTTGACAATTATAGCTTTTAACTTTTGAATTATTAAACCTAAATTTTAGAATACCATTCTCAATGTAAATAATTGACCTATTGAGGTTGTCGAGGCCTTCTATTCCAAATCTACTTCTTTCTTTTTTTTCTCTACTTTGTTCAATTCCTATGCTTCCTAGAAATATCTAGAATCATTTTATTTTGGAAAAAAGTATCAATGAACTTACATCGTCTTGAATTTTATTGACTTTGTCTCATAGACTTGTAATTTTTCTATGAGATCTTCTATTGAAAGAGCATCCATATTTTATGACTTCAATATCCTGACCACCATATAATTTAACGTTTTTTACATCGACCATAGGATTTTCACTACTACATGTGTCTATTTTATCTTCTTCTCATATATCTTCATCTAAATGTGTATGGTCAATACTCTTGCAAAGTATTCGAAATATTTTTTTATTCAAGCATATGTAACTTCTTAAAGTCATCATGTAGCTTTAGCACCCGTTTGGCAACGTGGTGCGTTCCACGTTTGCCAAACGGGATGGGGTTTTGGTGTTTGGTTTTTACCAAACACTGTTTTGTTGTAATGGGTCCCACCCCATTTTTCACCCGAACAACGTTTCAAAAAAATCACCTGGGAGGTGCTTTTGAAACGCTGTTCGAAACTGCGTCTTCATCCCTGTTTTCTTCTCAAAAAAATCAGACCCAATTTGCCTGCACTCCTCTCATCTTCTCCATTTCTAGAAATCATCTTCTCCCTTCATCTCTACACGCCTCTCCCTTCTTCTCTGCACGTCTCTCGTTTCTCCCTTCTTCTTTGCACGTCTCTCCCTTCTTCTCTGCACCCATCTTCTCCCTTTCTATTCTCTGCCAAACGGGTGCCTCATCTTCTCCCTTTTTCTGCACATCCCTCTCTCAAAAAACCCTCACAGCTCACGGGAGAAATTCACCAGGAATCTCTGCCAAAAGCCAACTCATTCAGGGGCATCTTCTCTGCAATTGACCAAAAGGACGAATCTTTGCCAAAAGCCTTTTCACGGGTATCTTCTCTACACATCCCTATCTCCAAAAATCCCACAAATCCTATCTTCTTCTGCAGAAAATCTTATCCCACAGCCCCTTTAAATCCAACTCTCATCAACCCCTTCTTCTCTACACAACCCTCTCTCTAAAAAACCTATCTTCTTCAACCCAATAATCTGCCCAAAATTATCCCACAGCTCCGAAGTAAATCAACCTCAGCTCCTTCTCTGCACAAATACAAGTACTTGCCTCACTTTTCCCCTTCTCTACTTGCATTTTTTCTGTTTAATTGTTGAATTAATATGTATTTAAATTCATGAACTTGTTGAAAATGTCTGTTTAACAGAAAATTGTTGTGTAACAGAAATTTTCAAAATTTAAAAATTTCTGTTAAACTTGTTGAATGAATATATTTCTATTTAATTGTTTAAATTGCACCGTATAATGTGTGATTAAATAGTTGAGAAATTGCCGAGAATGTTTTGATTAATTTGGTGAGTTTGTTCTGTGAAACTGTTGGAATTGGTGTGATTTTTCTCGGTTAAATTGTTGTGAAATGGGTGAAATTGTTGAGAATTATTTTTTTTAATTTTCGGTGAAGTTGTTGAAATTTTTGATATATTTTTCTGTGTAAATTTATTGAAAGTTGTGTGAATTTTTGCTTTGAAATTTCTCATTATATTATTTGAAGTTGTAACAATTATTTGAAGATCATGTAGCTCTATAGTTGATTGATTGCTAGTTATGATGTGCAGTGTGAGATAGCCACTTGTAAAGCAAGACTGTGTCAGTGATTTGTGATGGTTTGCTGGTGGAAAATTGTTGATGATGCCATCATAGATAGAAATTTTAGAAGGAACAAGCAGCATGCCAATTTTTCTTTCTTTCTTTCTAAGGATGCTCTAATCCAAGCCCAATGGGGGATGATGGTTACAGTATGACAATTGAGTTATGGCTCGTGGTCACAAATATATCATTTTCTCAGTGCTAGTTAACCCACAATAATATAATGCATAGATAAATTGTTTGCTTTGAATCTATTGGCATGCAAAACCAAGTGCTTGTCAAAGCCTTGCAGATATCATTTTGGGATACTTTTATACCTGTCATGGTCTTAATATGGCAGCTTCTTTAAGTTGTGTGCACATACACATGGTGAGCCAGATTATCTTTTTAGGCTCGGCTATCTATGGCAACTGAGGTTACAGTACTATATCCATGCTGCTGTTATTGTGCATGCTGCAAATACGTGCAGGCATTCACCAAATTGGATTGTCCCAAATGTTATTTAGGAATTCTAAAAATTTAAGTGAAGCTTGATTTTTTTTACTTTTGGTAAAATTGGAGTTTGGGATCATTTTCCACCATCAAACCTTGTAGTTTGATTGCTGCTAAAGTAGAACAAGTGACAAGGAATTGACTGGATACTCAATTAGTTAAACATGTTAAAGATAACTTGAGATAACTTGAGGTTTTATTGATAATGCACGTAAACTTTAGGGATTGAATTTGAAATTTACCTTAAACTCTGTCTACTTAGGACCCTTCTAGGTCAACAATCTACATCGCCACTTTCAGCCCTCTCTCCTCTTTTCCTTTGTTGTTGGCTCCGGTGATCTACAATTTTTCCTTTGATCTCTCAAATCTATTGAGATGAAGGTAAGAATTGTGTGTGTAAAAGAGGATTTATATGCATGAACGACAGATTTAGCGGAGTTTTCATTGCTCTCAGATCTAGTTTCATGCACCTCTTCTTTCATTAGAAACTTGCCTTCTGTAACTGTGAGAATCTTATAATTGGCTTCAGTTGATTTGTTGAATCATTTATAAGGGATTCTTGGGTATATATTTCGTGATATGCAACTCCTTTGGTTTTAATTACTAGTGTTAATTCTCGTTGTTTCTTGATCTTGATCTTGATATTGACCTCCCAAAAAATTGTTTTTTCTTGTAATTTCCACAGCAACTCGTGTTGAAACTGGATGTTAATGATGAGCAAGTTTTGAATATAATAAATTATGAAAATATAATAACTATATAGTAATTATTTTAAATTAAATATATAGTAATACAATCCAATAACTTCTTTACATAATCAAATCAATTTAGTAGACTATGGAGAACCATTTATTTAGGGTGTGTTTAGTTAATTTAGTAAAATCACTTTGTGGAAGCAATCCTCAATTTTTATTTTTTATGAAATTGACTTCAAAAATTAAAATTCTGTATGTCAGTTATTACTTTAATTTTTTGCATGATAGTAATTGTTCGTTCATATTATGTAGTGCCGGTTTGTAATGTTTATTTGTTGTGTTTTTGCAAAGTTTCACAACATATCATGGTTGATTTTGAGCCAGTTACGAAAGCTAGTTGGAGTACAAAACACTTGCATATATTTTGTGATATATGCATTAGGGCAATTGGTATGGGTAACCGAGTTCGCATTTTGATAAACCCGGATGGAAGTACGTTGCAACATCATTTAGAGAGCAAACAGGTGTAGCGTTGCTGAAAGAACAATTTAAAAATAAATGGGATTCTTGTAAAAAAAAACTGGCGGTTGTGGAATAAGTTGATTGGTGAAACTAGTGTGGGCTAGAGTAATGAATTAGGAACGATTGCTGCTAGTGATGAGTGGTGGCAAGCACGAATTCAGGTCAGTATTTGTTATTCCTTACTTTTCTATAATGTTATTATGTTTTGTGAAGACAATGACAAGAGCATTAATTTTGTTATGTAGGAAAATAGAGGAGTTAGAAAATTTAGAATTGTCAGAATCGAGCCTTCATTGAAGTAAGTTCAAATTTGATAGAATGTTCTCTGGAGTCACCGCTACCGGACAACATGCATGGGCACCATCGTCGGGCACAATACTTGGCATTTATGAGGATTTAGAGGCAATAAACGTCAGTCTATGAGGTGCTGATTTGGAGGAAGGAAGCGGGGACTGAGATGAGCATGAGGATATAAATTTTGAAAATTATCAAAAATCTCGAGGCGTTGGGGGAGAGCATATATCATCTAGTAGCAACACCAGGAGCAGTGGTAAATGAAAACAAAGAGAGGTTCCGGAGCCAAGATCTAGAAAGAAAAAGTCATCTGGAATTGGTGCTCAACTAGTATCAATTCAGCAACAGCTTCTCGAAAGCATGTCTACTAGGAGTGATTCAACTTCTGCAAATAAAGACTTGCCAGGCTGTAGTATTCTGGAAGTTATGGCTGAGCTCCAATCAATACCTGGTTCGACAGATGACGATAATTTTCTGTTCCGTGCCATGCAATTTCTTTAAGTACAAATAAATAGAGAAATGTGGGTTAGCATCAATGATATACAACAAAAATACCGCTGGCTCAGAACTACCATCGCACATTCACCTAATTCTTAACTGCAATTCTTGTACTTTGTTTGAATATTTGGTTTTCATATTTGTGTTTGTATTGGATTCTAACGTCATAAATAATAAGTTGATCGCATGTTTTCCTCTTACTACTGTGAAATTATTGTGACATTTTTTTTAATGTTTTTTTTTAATATTTTAAAAACATAGCATAACCAAATATTTTAAAAATATTCTTAACATCATATTGTTTAACCATGCTTGTTTTTAATAACCAAATATCAAAATGTCTATCGTGACTCAAAGTTTGTAATGTCAACAGGTTTGGACTTATTTTCTAGATATGGATGATGCACATTTTAATGCTCTATTAAACGGGGATTTTGAAGGTGGGTATGACAATGTTATGGATCGTGTTATTGAGCACATTAACTATGATGCCGATGAAGGAAACAACAACACGTACGTTGATGATGGAACTGCTAGGACCAGCAACGATGATGATGACGATGACGACAGTAGCGAAGATGATGACGATGACGATGAAGATGAGGCAACTTTTATACAAAGAAAATATGATGATGAAAAAATTATTTTATGCACGGCTGGCGCATTAACCCTATATTATATTACTTATATTCATAAAGAACCATGTATGGTTTCATATAATACAGGGATGTGTTGGTTGAATGACATTTTAAAAGGTCATTGGAAATGCTTTGTTAACATGTTTAGGATGGACAAAGATACTTTGTTGAGCCTATGTTATGAATTGGAAACGCGTTATGGTTTAAACCCTTCACGGAAGATGTGCGTACTCGAGAAGGTATGAATGTTTCTATTTACTCTTGCAATTGGGGCATCAAATCGACATGTGCAAGAAAGATTTCAGCATTCCGGCGAAACTGTAAGTAGATGTATGAAAGAAGTCCTTAAAACATTATGTCTGTTTGCTATAGATATCATCAAACCAACTGATCCAGACTTTACCAACACATCGATACAAATTGCAATGAATTGAAGATTTATGCCCCATTTCATGGTAATTTTTTAAGTTTACATTTAAGGTAGTTTGCACCAAAATTGTGTATTTTGTTTGAATATTTATATCGTAATACATTTTTTCATACCTGTAAAATTGTATTGGTGCAATTGATGAGACACATGTTCGTGCAATGATTTCACCGGAACTTCAAATTCCTTTTATTGGTAGGAAAGGTGTCCCAACACAAAACATCATGGCGCCCTGTAGTTTTGACATGCAATTCACATTTGTATAGGCAGGATGGGAAGGTAGTGCGCACGATACACGTATTTTTCTCGAGGCCATAGACAGTACAAGTATCAAATTTCCTAAATCGCCTGAAGGTTGTCAATTTTTATTTCTTACAGATATGATAGTTTAAATAAATTACTATTCAGCTTTTGTTATTGAATTAATATAAAAGTTGCATTTTGTTTCTATTTTCAGGAAAATACTATTTGGTTGATGCCGGTTATCCGAATGAGTATGGATATTTAGGTCCATATAGAGGGGAGAGGTGTCATTTAGAAGATTTTCGACATCGGGGTGAACCAAGTGGACGACGCGAAGTATTTAATCGTGCACATTCATCACTACGTAATGTGATAGAACGGACATTTAGAGTATGGAAGCAAAGGTGGAAAATTTTGCAGTGCATGCCACCTTATCCTTACAAAACACAGGTTGCGATTATTGTTGCATCGATGGCACTCAATAACTATATTAGAAGGAGATCGCAACATGATGATGTTTTTGTTGAATATGATCGTAATCCCGATTATATCCCAGATGAGTTATTACCAGATGTTGTAGCATGTGAAATTAGTAAGAGTTCGGGCAGAAATTCCCGTATGGATATTGTGCGCGAGAGCATTGCAAATAATTTGATGGGAGAATGAAATTATGTTTTCATTTTATTTGAAGTATTCACATTAATATAAATTATTATTTATTTTTAAATTTATTTGTAGAGGTTACATATATATATATATATATATATATGGATGGATGGATGGATGGATGGATGTATAAATGTGTGTGTATATTTCCATGCCCTTTTAAGTAATTTTACAAGTTAAAAGCAGTTTGTAAAGTTTGGAAACCAAACACCCAAAACTGTTTTTTCTTCAACCTTCAACTCAACCACAGTTTTAACCAAACACTTAACTGTTTTTTTTGAACCACAGTAAAAGGCGCTTTTTTTGAAACTCATTTTTTTCAACCTCAACCGCAACAGCAGCCGCAATACCAAACAGGCTCTTAGTAGACATATTTTTCCTACATTGTCATTTTCTTGGTTTGATTGTTGCAAAACTTTTCATGTTTGCTTCATAGTGATTGTGTTTATCATTATCTCAAAAATGACATCATCCAAATATTGGTGGATGATTATGAGTGTTTGTTGATCTTTCCTTCATGCCTTTTTCACACTCTTTTTGGATAAAATCAATGTTGCTCCTTTTATAGGCTCCTCGAAGTCTTTCTCAATTGTTTTCAAGACATCTTGGAAACTCAAAGGGGCTTTACTTGAACACACCAAGTTTCATAGTTGTTTTTTGTCAAACAAGTACATATAAGAGAAAAGTTTGAATCGGTGATCTCAACTAAGCAAGCACAAGTTATGATACCACTTGTTGGAATAACAATGGATGTGGTTAAGGATAAAAACAAAATTTCAAAGTTAAAATCTCGAGAACGAGAAGATTAAGAGAAATTAAGGTATGCTTTTGTTAAGTGTTTCTCTAAGTTGTCTTAGTTATTCTTTCTTGTTTTGTACTGCTCACTAATATTGAATTTCAAAGTTTTGATATGCATTAAATCCTGATCAATTAAGAAATCAAATGAACAGAAGAAGAAGAAGATGCAAGTGGGGTCTTGGCCTAGCGGTTGAAGGGACTTGTTTTTTTCTTCTGCACCAGAGTTCAAGTCCCACCATGCACGCCTGTCACCCCCGCTCTACCTTACATGCTCATTGGGCTTGCAGGATGTTCAGTGAATCCGGAGATTAGTTGTGATGCGCGTAAGCTGGCCAGGACACCCGGTCATAAAAAAAAATGAATACAAGAAGATCCTAATTTAAACATAAATTGTATTTTGCTGACTGAACTGGTTGGTCGGTCGACCGTCTCAACTTATTTCAGTTTATTGTTCTGTCCCAGTCAATTCATTTAAATGAATCGATCGACCAGTAAACCGATACCTCTGCAATACAACTAAAAAAGGGGGGAAAAACAGTTTACTTTGAACAGGAACCATGGAACACAAAGAGCCAGTTTGAAGGGTGCTCGAAATGCAGTCATGGAGCAAATGATGTGCAAGCATTGTCCGAAGCCAATGCATAGTGTGTTGTTGTGAATCACAGTGATATGCTGCGAGTCATTGTTAGAGATAGCTTCTAGAATCTCGGAATGGTGATCTTAGCAAAAATGACCAGCAGCTGCTTCTGCTGAAACATGAAACCAACACTGTCCACTGCACAAGTCTGGTTAATTTGGGATCATATATAGTCGTATCTGTGCTGTGTAACCCCCCTGGAGAGACTCCCGAATCCCAACGATTTTCTTTCTGTACCCATGAAATATAATTTACCATGAATAGTGAGATAGAGATGGAGATGGATGGAGCACAGAATTCAACCTCACTATAGTATCATCTCCATGCAACACATGCATGCACCCACACACAATTAGTTCATGGCCATTTTTAACAGATAGGCTTAAGAGGACATTAATTTGTAATCCCCGGCCCACCATGGTTATTTATTCCTTGGTTATCAACTTATTATCATCGCGTCACTTTTTCAGATTTGAGTGCAAATTACGCATTATAAAAATAAAATATATAAATATACTATTACCTCTATCATTTTCAAGGTGCTATTATTTTTTGAATTATAGTTGGTGTCTTTTATAAATATATAAAATAATATTTCTTATTTTTAATATCATCCCATTAAAATAATTTCAAAACATAAAATAAAAATTTAATACAAAAAAACATTTAAAAAAAAACATATATATTATATTAGACTCAAAAGTAATAAAAGCTAGTGATATTATTTGTTAGACCCAAATCAATCATATTAACCCATTGATCATACGAATTAAGGTTCATGTAAAAGAAATTCATAGTAAGTAAAAAAAAAATTGCTGATTCGCCAAATCTCCATGTATATTTACAATTGATTCAGCCACAATTAAAAATGAAATAAGAGATGGAAAAAGAAACCAAGCTCTCTGGAAAACTTATAGTGAACTCTACTCGCTGTAAAAATCACTTGCATCATTGCTTGCAGCCCATAACCGTTGATTAAACTCCTCCTGCATCTCATCAGGCACAAACGAGTTCCTGCAAAGTGGACACGTTTGCCTATCATGATCCATCCAACGGTCCAAACAGGCCCTGTGAAAAATGTGCTTACAATTCTTCAGCCACCTGATCTCATCCTCTCCCTCAAACTCGTACAAACAAACAGCACAACTCTCCGGCAAGTCACAGCAACCGCCATTCCCGGTGACTAAATCCTCGAACTTGATGACAGGCAAGATTTCCCGGATAAGGGCAGCTGATTGAGGCGGGTAGAAGGGCATTCGGGTCGGGTTATCGGGCCACATGATGTCAGTTTCAAGAAAATCTGACAGGCCCAGGTAGGTGAAAAGACACAAAATGAGGTTTCTGATAAACCCCAGAAAGGAAAGCGTGTATACAAACAACTTTGGTAAGAAAACCTCGGAATACCCAACTGGAAAACCCATCTAGCGGGAAAAAGGGGGGGAGAAGGATAGCAGAGAAAAAAAGATTGTTTGTTTTATGAGAGAGAGTGAGAGAAAGCTGGGCCTTTCTTCCAGAATTTATAGAGTTTCTTAGAGAGAGAAGGGAAGCTTCCACTTCAGCGGCTTCAGTTTTGGGAATTTGGAAGTGCCTCTCACTTTTTATACAGGGCATTGAGAGTGCAGTGAGAAAGGCAACGAGTTGGGATGCTCGGTGCTTCTATTATGGCCCATGGAAAAGGAAGGAGGTGAGTTGAGTGGGCTCTTTTGGTGGGTCCCAGCACTTGAATTGGATTCGATTGGTCTGTGATAATAATGGTGATTAGGGGTAGTTTGGTGATTTGAAATCGGTAGAAGGCTGCGTAAGAGTTATTTGGAAAATAGCCACTGGCGTAATCAGACAGGACGCGGACATTTAGCACTCGTGCCGCGTGCCGTTATTTGGGAAAGAGAGAGGAAACGATGCACAACCTAAAAAAACTATTACAATCTTTTATATTTAAATATTAAAAATTTCTAAAAAGACTAAGATTGTATTTCTCATTGTTTTTTATTTTGGGATTGATATTGAAAAAAAAAAAGTTTTAAAAAAATATTTTTATTATGGTTTAAAATAAGCTATAAAGTGTTTGGTTAAAACTGTGGTTAAGTTGGAGGTTGGAAAAAAACAGTTTTAAGTGTTTGGTTATCAATCTTTTCATATTGTTTTTAACTTGTGAAAATACTTTAAAGTACATTGATACATACACACATATTTATTTATTTATATATATATATATAATCATAATTTTATAATGTAAAGAATAATTCAAGTAAAATGGATACTTCTTTTTATTCTCCCATCAAATTATTTGTAATTCCATCACAAACTAAATTCATACATGAAGGCCTACGCAATCCCTGATTATTTGATTGAGGATCAACATCTGATAAAATATCATCTGAAATAAAAATAAGATTGCAAGACAAAATTATATTGTGACATCTTATAATATATGTATTTATATTTTAATTAAGTTTTTAGATTTTTATATTATTATTTTAATATTTAAAAAATATATTATTATTATTATTATTTTAATAATATATTTATTTTAATATTTTAGTATTGTTATCTTTTAATATTTGTATATGCTAACACCGTTCACTAATCCTCCTTGAATCTCTTCCATATCCTCCCTCTACACCGTTCACTAATCAACCTTGGGAAACTGGGTCTATCCGGTTCAAATTCGTCCTCGGAGGTGAACATTGAATCGCGGTTCAAATCCATCTTTCAGGAGGAGGCACACAGAAGGGATATTGATAGTGAGGATGTTTTAGGGTTTTTATTGTCAAAGGTATTTTTTGTATTTGAAATATTGAATCGTCGTTTGCTACTGTGTGTGTGCAACATTGAATCACTAGAAAAAACATGTATTAGCAGTTTCTTTTGAAACGCCGATTACATCAAAAATTTGTGTGAGCCCCAGTCAAAATTTTGCGTTTCAAGCTTTACCAAACACTTATTGCATAAGCTGATTGGCAAACGTGGGTGGCACCACAATGCCAAACAGGCACTAAAAAGATAAGATAAGAAAATTATTGTCTTTAAATAAAAAAATTACTAGAAAAACATAATAACACTATATATAAAAATAAAATTATCCAAAAAAATGCTTATTTTCTTAAAATATTTATGCATTAATCTTATAAGTTAAAAATAAAACTCATTTTGGAGTTTAGATTTCAATTAATAAATTTTTGTCACAAATATTCTTTTGTGTGTAAATCAACCATCATGGATCCTTTCATGCAACACCTTTGTAAAAACCACCCCATTTTCATTCATCTTTAAATAAATATAGACAAACTATAAATCCAAAAAATTAACTTCAAAAAATAGAAAACAATTATCTTGCATATTATTCATTTCATAAACTAAATAGAAAAAAATAAAAATAATTCATGAAAACTATTTTTCCTATAATAAAAACTCCCATTGTATTAGTTTTTTTAGATTAAAAAACCTCACCGTTATATTTAAATTACTTTTGACTTGAAATTGTTGATATATATTCTAAACTCCCCAACTTTTTCTCTTTTTTTTCTTCGAATTAATAACAATTTTATATGTTTTCATCTAAAATGTTATATAAAAAAACAACACTTAACACATTATTTCCTTTTAATTGGCTTTTATATGATAAACTTCAAACATTTTTTATCAATATTTATTATACCACATAACTTTTTAATACATCTAATTTTATGATAATAATAATTTTGTAATTAAAATAATCAATATAGTTAAAATAAATAATATTGTTTTGCTTAACACCTTTCATGTTATTTTTTGCATTTAACCTCTAAATTTTCAATGTGAACATCATTAATGATATTATGTCACTATTATTATTGTCATTATGTATGATATCATTAACAATATAATTATCATTAAAAAAATTCATAAAATGGTGGAGAATATAAATCGACATCTACTACCTTGGAGATCATGTTGTTATTGTTCCGTTGCGAGCATACAACAATTCTTATTATTTCTTTCACCAATCTTTGTGAGCAAGTCCACTCTCTTTCTTGCAATTGCATGAAAGGTGTCATATATGTCCATGTTTTCTTATATATATAAAAAATATCTCAAGAGGTTAGCATAATAGTAAAGGTCTTGAGTCTAAAAGGTATGTTCCCTCTTAGATTTAGGGTTAGAATCTCACTAGCTATTCTTTTTGGGGTCATGTTTCCTAGTGTAAAATTTTTGTGACTTAACTTGTTCTTTGTGTGGGAAACTTGTGTGGTCATAAGCATAAAAATCCAGGATTTTAGTTAAGGTGTGCATAAACTATTTCGAATATCATGGTTACCAAAAAAGAATATAAATCGACATTTATATCATCACAAACAAGATTACCAAAATATTCATTATACTTATCTCGATCAAGCAGTTATAGCATGCTCACAGTTTTGAAATGAGTTCTCGAAGTTGATCATGGATTTGTGACAACTCTCCTTATTATTTCAATTTTATTTTCTTGATCTTTGTTAATGGATTGGGTAATTCTTTAATATGCTTCAACTTTCTTGTTCTAAACTAGTGGATTAAATTTGTATTATGACGTTTTTTTTCTATTATGGAAACACTTTATCCCCTTTTACACAAACATGTTCTATTTTGTAACAATCTATTTAATTTAGGATTATTCATCAATATACATCAACTAATCATGACTAAGAATTGTTAGGCTTAAACACTAATGCAAAATAATTCAACATAAAAAATATAATGAGCATAAACATCATAAGATTTTTTTTCGAATAAAGTCACCACACCAAAAACTCTAACTCAAAGTTTTATTTCTCAATAATTCATTACACCAAGTAGTCTTTTTCTTTAAGAGGATTATATCTTTAACTAAACTAAAAATATAGCCAAAAAAATAAGAAACATGAAAATACAAGCAATGAAAGTCGTAACAAAAATAGGAAATAAAAAATTATATTAGGCTTATTGATCCCGTTCTGCTCGTGAACGCCTGAACAACCTGCTCATGAAATCCGACAAACGCGACGTTTTGTCCCGGCCAAAATCCCGCCAGCTTCGGAAAATCGGTCGAACGCCTGGCCTGCATCGGGCGCTCGCTCCATTCATCAAAACGACGTAGTCGTTAGAAGTGCAGCTTAGGAAGAAGTAGTCGTTCATGGCACAACTTGGTTCCAAAATCCCAAACGGGTAAGGAACACTAACATTCCCACACTTTTCTTGGCAGCCAGGTTTTGCAGCTGACCTTGCTGTTGATGGAGCCACTGGCCACAATGATAGCACCATCATCGGCAAAAACACCCACATGACGATGCACCTCCCAGTAAGAAGAAGAAGAAAGGATGGGGCATCTAGAGAAGAAGAAGAAAGGATGGGGCTGGGGCAGGTAGAGAAGAAGAAGAAAGAATGGGGCGGCTAGAGAAGAGAAAAGATGGGTAGGGTTTTATATTTTTATACTAATTATTATATAATAATAGTTATTAATTATTATAATAATTAATTATTAATTATTGTATAATAATAGTTAACATAAAAAATAGGGGTATTAATTTGTAATTAATTTGATTGAATTATTTGTAATGTAATGTATTTTAATTAATTATGTTTGAACTTATTGATTATTTCTTAATGTGTTCATTTTGTTTTTTTAAGTTTTTCTAACATTAAAAACAATAAGTAACATTAATTAATTTCAAAATTCAAATTCAAATACAACAACCATAAAAAAACATAGAATTACTTGAAAAACATACAATAAGTAGCTTAAATTTCAAATATTCTGGATCTTTTAATTATAATTAAATTCATTTTTTATTTTTTATTTTTTATTTTTAAAAAAATAATTTTATTGTTGGAATTTTAGAGATGTTTCTAATTTTGAGATTATGTTTGTTTGATTTTGTATTTGTATTGTATAATTTAAAGTTCATTTATCTTGAATTTAAATTATACTTGTTAAATTAATATTTTATTTTTTTCATATATATAATTAAATAAATATAAACAGTACAAAACCGAAACGGAACGCCGGAATGCACTGAAACCGGAACGTTCCGTTCCAAACAAAAAACCGGAACGGTACCCGGAACGGATTTTACAACCCTGAATTATATAGCATAATATTTAATTCAATAAACTAAATGAGAAAAAAAAACAAATTTCTTTTAAAACCTCTTGCATAAATTTCTTTAAACCCTTTTGTATTAGTATTGACATAGAAAAATAACAATCATAATAGCACAAAAACTTTTAAAAATAAGGGTTCACATAAAAACTCAATCCATAATTTTAGTATTGAATATTTTTTTTCTAATTATTATGCATGTAAGAGATTCACAACTCATCAAATAAATCTGAACAAACTAGAAAACTTGAAGACAAAGATAAGTGATAAAAACCCTAAAAAATCTAGGACAACAAAAATATTATTTAATTTCCTAAACTAAATGGGAGATATAAGAAAATATGAAAACTAATTTTTCTATATAAAAAAAAGACATTTGTGTCAGTGTTTCGAGGTTAAAAAATACTCATTTTGAAATTTATTTTTTTCTTGGCTCGATCTTGTGGATATAAAATTAAGGCTCATCAAACTTTTTTATTTCTTAGCTACTACCAACACTACTACTATTACTACTAATAGTAATAATATCATAAACATAAATTTTGTTTTTATTATATTTATCACCACTACCAAATATTATCAATAGTAGCAGCAGTAGAAGTATCATTATTATTATTTTTATTATTATCATCATCATCATCATCACTATTATGATCATTATTATTTCTACCACCACTATTATTATTATCATCACTAATTTAACTACTAATTCTAATACTATTATTACTAATATCATAACCAAATTGTTTTTCATACTATTGTTGTTGCTGCTGATGTCACCACAATTATAATAAAAAATATATTTTTTAATTTATTATTTTAAATTATTTTTTTAGTGTTTTTAGATTATTTTATTGTATTAATATCAAAAATATATTATTTTAATATATTAGTAAACAAAAATTATTTAAAAAAAAACATTAAATTACACTATCGAAAAGTCGCACACATGTTTTTCTTCTCCACAGTGACGCATGATGCCTAATTATTCGAGCCCCTCCTCCAGGGAGGTCTCGATTGGCGTACGTACGTCTTGAGAATACAAAGCAATCAACTAGCTCAGCTGTATGCCTCGAGGTCCATTTAATGGCATGAGCTGCAGTTTTATTCTGGATCTCTCCAAGCCGCGTCTAATCATTTATGGGTCACCTCCCAAGAGGATTAATTATAGTATATAAAAAATTAAAATAAACTAGCAAAAGCGAACACTTTCATGAGTGTTTATAGATTAACCAAGGATTTTTCTTTCGGGCCTTTCAATATTGGAGGATTGAGAGAGAAGGTTAATTTCTCAAAAAACAATTTATTATTTTTTTTACCTGCAGTAGGTTGTGTTTTAAGTCCTCAAGTACAAATAGCATGTAATCTGCATAATACATCTCGAATTCGAGTTAGAACGTGTATTTATTTTAAGAGTTTGGAGCAATTAAGATTTTTACTCGCTCATTTAGACTTATAAAATATATTTTCAGGAGATAAAGTTTCCTCATATAAAAAAAATTGCGCGTTAAATAATAATTTTTATGATTTTATAAAAAAAAAAAAAGATGAATAGCTTTTAAGACATTGTGATGGCAACACACTTGATAATAGATATTTTAATTTTAAAAAAATATTCAGATTTTAACTAATATCAACCGTGTTTAACTTGAGAGATGCTGAAACACTTGATGGTATATTTTCTTTTTTTATGAAAATATTAAGATATTGATATGCTGTATGGACTAGGACAAATCATGAATCTATTTACCTAGAACATGAGCTTGTGGCAACACCATAAAACCCAAATCAAAACAAATTAGAAAACCCCAATTCTAATTAACCAAAAATTGAAGGCTCTGAAAAAAATATTCAGCCAGCAAGATACTCGGGAGAACCTGAAATGGTGGCTCGTATTATGATGCATCTTGGACCGATGTTCTTAAAGAAGAAGCTAAAATTCAAGACTTTGGTTATTGATCTGACTTGATTCATTAAGCTTAGTTAGTTAATTCAATAATATAATAAAACAATTAACAATATAAAAAATAAAAAATACTTTATATTAATCACATAATTTTTAAAATAATTGAAATATCATATAGAAAAAAGAATTAGCTCATTCTCCAAATAAATTAATTATGAAGGATAATAACAAAATCACGGGCTTTAAGAAAATGATTTTTTTTTTCTAACGCTATGCTTCAAGTCAAATATTTTTTTGAACCTTAATGAAATATTAAAATAAATGGAGATGATAACATATGGATGATATATTTATAAAAATAAATATCAAGTAATTATTTTAATTTAGTTTTTAAAATATCTCTTTTAAAAGAAGCTAAATCCAAGAATGAATGAAATATAAAAAAAAGACCCAAGATTTTTTTATAATTGATGAAAAACCCTATATAAATAAATAAAAACCATAGAGCTTGATATCTAATTAAATCAAATATCAAATAAAAAAATTGAAAAACATTGGTTTAAGAAAATTAAAATAAAACAATAAATGGAATTGGATGAATCTTTTAAACCTTGGTCAACCAAAAGAAACAACAACAACAACATCAACAACAATATAATAATAATAAGGAAGAAAGGTAACCCATTAAACAAGCGAATCGAGAAAACTAGGGTTATTTTGTTAAACTCGTAACCTGGTTAGTGACTCCATAAAGTTTAATACCTTGTCTTTTTTTCTTAAGATCATTTTTTTAATTTTTTTTAAAAAATAGATCAAATTCTGATGATGAGATAAATTATTGATATTACAATAACCATATAAAAAAATTTAAAATAAATTATCAACTTTAAATCCCCACTGCATATAGGAACAAATTAAAAAAATCAATAACCAAAGGGAAAGGGGTCAAATACAAAAGAAAAAAACATTGTGAATTACAATAGTAATCGACAACGTTAATGGTATAGGGAAATAATATGAATAAACACATCATATAATGATAAAATTAAAAAAATCACGAAACAAAGGGGAGAAAGGAGTCAAATTGCAAGTAAAATAAAAATCATTATGGATTATTATTGTTATCCACAATGTTGGTAGGCCTGAGATAAAATAATATTTTCCCCACCCTTTTCACTTTATAATAATAATAATTAGAAAAAAAAGAGTTAACCCACTAATCCTGTGAACTACGACACTCAAGACAATCAAGGTTACCTTGTTAAACTTGCAAACTCCGTCGTTGACTCCACAAAGTTTATTAAAAGAATTCAAATTATATTTACTTTACTATTTTTAATAAAAAAAATTAGTCCATACCACAATGCTGATTTTTTTTTTGATATCGCGGCAACCATATAAAAAGCAAATTAACATCCGTATCAGCTCTACATCTCCATAAACACATTAGACCAAAAAGAAGAAGAAGCCAATAACCAAAAGAAAAATAAGTCAATAAAACAACAGTAATAGTGCATTAATATTGTGATCCACGATGCTAATCTCACAAACACACACGCACACAACACCTTTTTAAGTTGAACAACTAATAATAATATAGCAAGTAAATTCAGATCATAAAACAACCAATCGAATTAAAACTCCATGCATGAAAACATTGAGAGTGGCAGGTCAGCGGGATCAAAGGGGAAAGAGGCAGGACACCCAACAAACCCTCATGGCTGGATTAGGAGACCATCTTTTAGCTCGAGTTTCTCTGAACATCCAGCATGAATGCGAGCACCATGAACATGAAATCCTACCTAACACCGCCAATCTTTCGCAATTTCCAAGACTCTAACATGTGCCTGGCTAGGACAAGACACCCTTGTCCCAGATGCTTCGATTTCCTTGTCGTCGTCTTCTGGCCGGCCGGTAGCTAAAACTAGTAGGGCATACCAAAATCTACAGAGATTTTTCAAGTGATTAAACAAATGTATACCATTTTGAAGTGCAATATAATTAACATGCGAGGCATTATTATCACGTAAATGATCCCAGCTGTATCCAAATCTCTCCTCTCTCTCTAGGTCTTGATATTTCTACACAATCCTGGCCTCTACCCTAGACTCATACTGTTGTGACCTGAGCCTTAATTTCCACGCTGCAGCCTTCGGGGCCATGGAACGTGCAGGCTCCGGAGTCATCGTTTGAGAATTAGCACTGTGATATACACAGAGAGTTCCATTATATATTCTCAGCGTGCAGAAGAAGCGGTGATTTTTCTTAACATGTGGTAAAACAGCAAGCAGAACTGCATTAGACAATTGATTAAAACCTTTGGAAATGAGAATAAATACTTATTTTTACTTGTGTTTTCCCTAACAATAAAAGTAATTAGATTTGGTTAATTTTTTTTTATTTATGTACCAACAATAGGGTTTTTTTATTCATAGGAAAAGGCTAAAGGTTGTTCTTATATTTTTTTTTTTATAGATATCTCTCAAAACATTTAATCCATATAATGACCTATAGTTTGATAAATATCAATTTGAATAAGAAAAATCCATATAATGATTTATAGGTTGATAAATATCAATTTGAATGAGAAATGTTGTTGGTTCCTTTTACTTTTAAATCCTTGACCTTGCACTTCTATTAATAAATTTGGAGGAAGCCTTCTATATTTTTTCCAATTTGTTGCTCAAATAAGAGGAATACAAGACTATGGAGATAATTGTAATGACTTATAATAACGTAATTGTGACTTATTTAGTCAAAACTTATAGGAATGATGCAACAAAAATTTTAAAAAATATTGATAATCATTAAGTTCTCCAGTGTTATTATTAGTTGGTGACTCTCAAATCCAATAATCATAACTTCATGATTAAACCTAAAGCCCTTATTCAATTTCAAAAGTAGATCTGTTATTCAATGTCATTTATGTCACAACAATAGAAAAACCATCAAACCAGATTTTAAAAACAAATCTAGACAATATAAAAGAGTGTTTGTTGGTTTTAAGGAAAAAAAAAATCTTACTTTAAGATAAAGTAAAAATTGAATTGTATTTTCTAAAGTAATATCACAAATATATTATTAATTAATTTAATATTATGGTTTAAACAATATTATTTTAGTTGAAAAAACTTATTGAATTCATTTAAATATATGATTTCAAAGTGTGATTTGTATTATTAGAACATTTTAAAAGCATGCTTGATCTCTACTGCTAAGAAAATAAAAATCATATTGCTTATCAAGTATTTTTGGTAACATCTAGTAAGATGCTACTTGATTTTTTTCAAGATAGACCTTATGTAGTCTCCTAATCTAGTGCCATCAATCTTACACCAAACATTGTTAATTATAATGGTAGATATTACTTGTTTTAATTGATAATTTTGTTTATATATATATATATAAGGCCAAAATTGTTAGTAGCCATCCTGATATTGCAAGGACTAACATCATTGTGATTCTTATGCATTTATTATTGAATGTTGATTTTTTTTTTGTCAATCTTTGTAGTTGTATAATTAATTGTGATAATCTATAATATTTTAGTCTAGTTATTGTCTTTTTTTTTATCATGATCTTTTATGTTATGGTATTTTGGTTTTTGTTTTTTTTTATCAAGTTATCATGGTTACATCTCTTTATATCCCAATGCTTGCTTGACATATTTAGTGGGATCTTTGAACTTTTAAAACTATCTTACAAATATCATTTCTCTTAATAAACCTACCATTCCGTACCGAAACAAAGAGCATAGATCAAATTGTAATTGCAAAAATAAATAAACACTCGTAAATTACATACATGTATCTATGATATGACAAAAGATAAAGAAACTTTATAATTCATAGTTGTATGAATAACACATATGTGAAAACAAATACATGTTTAAATTCACTTCACTAATAAAACATATTTGAATTACCAAACTTATAGATTTAACATTTCAGGTTTTAGAGCAAAAGGATTTCATAGAAAAAAATTATTGAGAACATAAATAATAATAGTTGCTAAAGGCCTTTCATGTTCATTATCTCCTTTATCATATTTAACAATATAACAAACTCTTTAAGAACCATTTATTGATTTCTACTCAATCTTTTTGTCACTAAAATCATTATTCAAGGTTGCCTTCAACAATTTTTTTTATATATGAATTAAGTATTCTTATGTTTTATTAAAAAAATACTTTTATAATATTTAAATAGGTAATAAAAAACACACATCACTTATTAATTGAAAATACTTCATATTTATAGTCTTAAATTTTCTATGCTTAAACTCTTGAACACTTGAACACCAATGTCATCAGTAACAGAGTTCTCCATAAATAGCTTCCTCATTGCTTTAGCTATCTACATCATTTTCATATTCACAAAAAAAAATCAAAATCAAGGGGAGCGAGAAAGAGAGAGAAGATCAAGTTTTTATTTTAAAAAGAAAATAAGGCTACTTTTTGAGCTTGCCAAGGATTTATGTGAATTATTAGAGAAACTTAAACTCTTTTATTAAGACTATAATATTTTTAATTTTAAGAGGAAAAATACCAAATCAAATAACAACAAAATAGACCTTAATCAATGTTAAAACACAAACAGTACAATATAAAAGCAAATACACCAAGAGAATAAAAAAAAACATTTTTATTGTTAAAGTATTGACACGTGTCATATATATAAGGATCCCAATGTGATGTTCAATCTCATGCCATTATTTTCATAGATCTATATACATACAATGGAAACTTGAAAACATACAATAACAATGATGCAACTATGGTATAACGATAACCACATATTGCTACAATAGCATGCCATTATGCATAATAGACTTGGTGGCCCTAATGTCACCTAACCACCATAAACTCCTCCTCTTCTTTTTTTCTTTTCTTTTTATGATGCATTTGCCCAACTCACATCTCAAAGTGTAGTCATTTATAAATAAACCTATCAATCGATCGATTTGACTTTAGGCTCTAGAAAATCAAGCAAAAATAACCAAGACATGTATAAATAAATATGTCATAAAAAATTATTTATACTAAGTGGCCTAAAATGATAAAACCAATAAAAAAACACACAAACAACAACCTAACATAGACAATAAACAATTTTTTTTTACCATGATGCATGAATAAATAGTTATAAACCTAAGGCAAGAAAAAAGTCAAAACAAACACGTAAAGTCATTTGATAACTACAAACACCTTAAAAACTATATAAGACAAGCAAACAAAAATAATAATAAAAAAAAACATTAAGTACCATAACTCATACCCCATGCAAATGATAAAAAAAGAAATTGACAAATCATTAAAGTAACCATAAAAAAAATACTAAACATACAAATCCAAATTAACCCTCATATGAGAGCTATAACTTTCTCAATAAACTTGTTAAATTTTATTTATAAGCAAGCAAACAAAAAACCTATGACTAGTGCACCCTAATAAAAAATCAAATCAAATCAAAAGGAAAAAAATCAGAATAAAAGTAAACATAAAAGATAAGGGAAATGAATTAAATGAATTTTATTTGTAATTCACCACTTATATCTTCTTGTTCCCTTGCCTGTTTTGTTTTTACTAGTAATATTTTTCTTTTTGGGCAAAATTAAGGTACTAATTTGAAAACAATAACTAACTTTTGATTTGAAAGGTTGTATAACAGTTAGGAAAAAAAGAGAGATATGGTGGAGAAGGGAACTCAGTAGAGGATTCACAAAGCATTAGTAGGGAAAAAATATAACCTTTCATGAGATTGAAGAAAAATTTGCATGAGAAACACTACTCGAATCTATAGTAAAAGTAAAGTTGATTCATAATATTGTTATGCCCTTTTTATTTATTTTATTAATATATTTGTTGGTAAGTATGCTAACTTTTTATAATGATTATGCGATTATAGTCTAATTAATCTAGTAATTTTTGGACAACAAAAAATAAAATAAAATAAAAAGACATGATGACTCTATACGATTATAGTCTAATTCAAGCTTCTCATATTAATTTACCTTTATTAAAACTAAATCAACCATTCTATTCCACTTAAGATAGTTTATCCATACAAAATGAGAGTATTAAGAAGAAAAAAACCATTCTCATGGCTAGACATGTAAGAAATCAAAACAAATATAATTAAACAAATCATCATATCATCCCTATTAGTACCAAAAAGAAAGTTTTTTTTAAAGGAATTTAATTGGTAAATAGAAAATTCAACAAACATTTGATATTATAAGGCGGTGCATTAGATACAAATGTTGTTTAGATATCTACCTAGTTTATTGGGTTGCTTCATACTACGAGTTAGGTTAATTTTTTTCCTTAAATGTAGATAAAAATTAAAATTATAGTGACATACTTGATACTGTTAGTGAACTCAACCCAATGAATCAACTTTTAAAATTTATTTTCCCTATTTCCTTACAAAGCTTAGATTTAAAATTAAATTATGTGAGAGTTGACCTGAACTGACACATTTGACTTGACATATTCAAGAATAACTCAAATTACCTCTAAAAAGCTAATTTAACTTTAAATAAAATTTCAAGATGACACTTTATTTTTTTTTTAATACTGAGACGACAACATATTATATCAATCAAAACTCTATAACTTAATCCACCAAACTCGCAACCTAAGACATATACTCCACTTATTTTAACACCTTTGTTCTATAAACTATTTTTACCTAATTATATGATAACAAAACAAATGATGCATAAACCATATACTGAGGTGTTTGTTTGAGATTATAATAACCTTATAAAGATAAATTTGAAGACTAATTCATAATCAACTAAACAATAAATGGTGAAATTGGAGAAAAGTCAATAAGCAATTTAAAATAAACCCATTTTGAAAAATAAAATAAAAATACAAAGGGAACAAAAAGAAGAGAGAAGAAAAGAAAAGAAAAGGTTACCTTCATTAATATTCAAAAAATGTGTCACATTCATTTTATTAATATGTTGCCACTTTATCATCTCAAAACAAAGTTATTATTTGCTAAATATTCATGTATAGAGATCAAATAGATCATCCTTGCTCAAACCATTGCATTGTGTAGGTTATTCTCTCTTTTCCGCTCATGTTAGATTAAAAAATCTCAATTCATCTATGAATAAAAAAAACACCTACAAATAAATCTACACCTTAATATAAACATTCACCTCTATTTTTTTTACTATCAAAATCTATATTTGTTTTTATCCATTTTTCTCAAAACTTTCATAAAACTTGATTAAATAATTGTTTGGGAGTATGCCCAATGTTTTTTTTTAAAGTGTTTTTTCGTTTTTAAAGTATCAAAATGATTTTTTAATTTTAAAAAAAATATTTTTGATATTAGGACATCAAAATTATATATAAAAATTATTTTTTTATTTTTTTTCAAAAAAACTTTTAAAACTCATGCCAAGCAATTCCTAAGTACTTTTATCCATGTTCACCAATTTTTCTTTCCTTTAAATTGATTTCATCTTTCTGCATAAAATATGATTACCAGATGAAAATACTATCTAGAAATAAAACATGGATCCTATTAAAAAACAATATATGAAAAACTTCTATGATTTAAATGTAAATTACTTATAATATAAAAGGCATGGGGGAAACACTATAGCAATGTTTTCCCCACGCCAATACAAATGCATAAAATATGGATCATTTTTGTCCAAAAAATACCAAAAGAATATATATATATATTTTTTGGACAAAAAAATTTATTTTTATTTTTTATGTTTTATTTTTGTATTTATTGTTTTGAAATTTTAATTTATATCGGTTACATTGTATTTTTTTTATTTTCAGGTCCCAGAAAATACTGTAGCAATCTACAATGTTTTCCTGCGCCATGATAATACACACACACACAAATATATATATATATATATATATATATATATATATATATATATATATATATATTCTTTTTATGTTTTTTTTAACAGAAATAATCCATATTTTATGTATTTGTGTTTTTAGATTTTGTTTTTATTTTTTTTATTTTATTTTTTGTACTTATCATTCTAAAATTTTAATTTATGTCGGTTACATTGTATTTATCGTCTCGTTTTTACTGTGCTAATCCACAATAACACCTATTATTGATATATATTTTCGTAAAAGACAAACGGTTGTTGAGGTAGCCGAGATGGTCTAAAGAGCGTCAGATTAAGGTGCCCTCCGAGGACATGAGTTTGAATCCTACTTTCAACACATTTTTTTTAGCGAATCCACATTAAAATTAGATTTAATATATATTTTCGAGAAAGATGAACGAATGTTGAGGTAACCGAGCAGGTTTATGAGGCAGGAGACAAAAATTCCGTTCGAGAGGTTGAGGTTCATGTCCCACTCTTGACAAATTTCTATTTTACTTAAAAATATGATTAATTTTTTTTAATGATGATGATAATTTTCTTTCTTTTTTAATGATGATGATAATTTTATGTTGGTTATTTCGTTGAAATCTATTAAAGATATAAATTTATATCTATTTAAAATTTATATATTTTATAGAATATTTGCACGTCACAGGAATTTTACACAAATTTATCATTTTAACCAAAAATATATTATAAAAACAATTAATATTTTTTTTTTGTGTTGAAAAAAATATGATACCACCCGCGACAAGGTTCGGAGCATTGGCTAGTGATACATAGAATGTATGTTAAATGAATGTTTTTCTATTTTTTTTAATGAATGAGTGTCAGTCGGCGGTTCAAACTCTTGTATTGCATTAAAAAACAAAAACGTACCATGTAAACTCATTTTCATCTTTGAGTGTATTTTTTTTAAATTATGGTACATAATATTTTTTAAAATAATTTTTTATTTTGAAAATATATTAGGTTTTTTGATATAAATACATAAAACCATCGTATAGATAGAGTAATAATAAAAAAATAAAAATTTAATAACACAAAAAAGACATAATAGCTGTGCCAAACACTTCGAATGTGGTCGGCTCAACTTGTTTTTTCCCTGAAATGATTCAAGACAAAAATTAAATAAAATTAAAATAGCATAGACCCGAAAAAACAATCATCAACACAAAGTAATGGATCCGCGAGATTTTACCGGAATGCAATGAAAAAACATATACCGCAATCACTCACTCTCCCTGGAAATGCATCAGATCGTCCTCTCTCTCTCAAACCCTAACAACCTTCCATCAAATTCTGCAAATCACTACCATATTGATCTCTCCAAATAAATAGATAAATAGATAAATCAAGGCGCCAAGACCGAATCAAGGATGTATATGGCATATGGATGGCCGCAGGTGATCCCTCTAGAGCAAGGACTCTGTCCTTCTTCACAGCAGCGGATCATTTATTTCAAAGTCATCAATCGCCTCTTCCTTGTTGTCTCTCCTTCTACCCTCGAGCTTTGGAGCTCCTCTCAGGTTCAGAAGGAGCTTATGATCACTTCATGTGCTTATTTTTGTTTCATCGTCGATATTTAGGGTTTTATATTTGTGAATTTTTTTCTGGTCTTATTTTTCTGTGATTATGTGCAGCATAAAGTGAGGTTAGGCAAGTGTAAGAGACATGCGGATTCGTTGGAGAGAGAAGGCGAAAATTTACAGGCTGTGTGGAGTCCTGATACCAAACTGATCGCCATTCTTGTAAGTTTTTTCTTTTTCTTTTTTCATGTTTGAGTTTAATGTGCTACTTCACTTGTGCTGTCCTGCCAATCTCGATGTTTTTCATGTAAGAAATCCTGCATGCATTTGACAATTATAGGAATAGGAAAATGCATTTACTTAGATTCATTCAACTCAAACTGTAGAAATAATGTGGTGCACCTATCCCTATTGTCAAAATTCTATTGAAATTGGAAGACTGGTAGACGTCAAGACTTTAACTAGTTAGCTTCACTAGATAAACAGTTGGAGCTAGGAGTTCGGGCTCAATTATTGTATATTAAATCAGTTACAGGGGACATTTTTCTGTTTTATATATATATATATATATGGATAATGATATATACAAAATGGAAGGAAGAGTGGTTAATCCTTAAATTGTTTTATTTTAATACTGTTTTTTATGTCTGGTCTGAAAATAAAGCCTGAATGTGTTGCGTTTATGAAAAATGAATCGTGATAGTTTTGCTTATATATATGTGCTTTCTATTGTATGCAGACAACATCTTTCTTCTTACATATATTCAAGGTTCAATTCTCTGAAAAAAGAATACAAATTGGAGGGAAGCAACCATCTGGCTTGTTTCTTGCTAATATAACTCTTGTTCTTAGTGAGCAAGTGCCCGTTGCATATAAGGAATTGACAGTGTAAGTACCTTGACTACTCTTTCCTATTATAGGGGAGAGTGGGCTGATTCCTAACTGACTCTGATTTTTAACATTTAAATGCAGACGCAGAACTTGCATTGCATAATGTTGTATATATGTTTGCAATGCATATAATGCTAGTTTTTTTTTTTCCATACATGTGTGTGTGTGTGTGTGTTTTAGTGCCTGTTTGGGAGTGCGATTGCGGTGACTTTTAAAAGTGCTTATTGTTTATAAATGCATCAAAATGATGTTTTTTTTATTTTTTAAAAATTATTTTTGATATCAGCACATCAAAATGATCTAAAAACACTATTTTTTTTTAAATTTAAAGTAAAAATAAAAATAAAAAATTTTCAAATTTTTTCATAAGCAGTTTCCGATCGCAATGCCAAACAGCTCCTTAATCTTTATGATTCCTGTTTACTAATACAATCTCCATTTTTTTATAAGCTCTTACTCTTGGTTTTCGTAGTAGTACTCTTATCTTTTTTCGTGGCAGGAGCAATTTTGTAAGTGATAACAAACACATGTTACTAGGACTCTCCAATGGATCTCTGTACAGTATCTCCTGGAAGGGAGAGGTAATCAAAACAGATAGGCATTGATTATAATAACTCACAATGTTTATTTTATTTAGATGTTACAAGTCTATTTAAGATAAACTGTTGAGTGAATTACTTTTTGATTGTATTTTAATTTCTTAACAGTTCTATGGAGCTTTTGAAATTGATCCCACATCATGTGATAGCAGTGATACCTCCACCTCACCAAACTCTTTAGGTAATGGTTTTGCTTCTGGAAGGGCTCCAGCTGGTTCTGTATCTAACCATAATATCACCAGGAAGACTGCTATTGTGCAGCTGGAACTTTGCTTGCTGATGAGGTTGCTGTTTGTCTTGTATTCTGATGGACAACTAGTATCATTCTCTGTAAGCAAGAGAGGTTTAAAGCAAGTTGAATATATCAAACCTGAAAAAAAGTTGGGTTCTGATGATGCTGTATGTACTTCAGTAGCTTCAGATCAACAAATCCTTGCTGTTGGTACTAGAAGAGGGGTTGTTGAGTTATACGACCTAGCAGAATCTGCATCTCTCATTCGTTCTGTATCCTTGTCTGACTGGGGGTGAGTTTCTTGCATCCTTTCATCAGGGTTACTGTAGGGGTGACGTAGTTCAATAGTTCCGAGTGTTTGTTCTTTAGGCATCAAACTCATGGAAAAGTATGAAGTTGAACCAATTTGGAAACTTTGGGAAATTTAAAATTTCTGAATTTTTGAAATGATCATTTTCTCCCACCTATTAACAATGTAAAATGAGGATTTCCTTAAAACTTATTCACGTCATTCGAGTTTTTCCTGACTAACCTCCTTGCTTTTAGATGATCATCTGATTCTGGTTTTTGACTTGACACTATTAATGTACTTCTTGTGTTTGAACTTCTAGTTCATGAGTTTTGAAAGCTTCTCTGTCATGGTCTTATTATTTTGCAGCTATTCCATGGATGAAACCGGTCCTGTCAGCTGTATCGCGTGGACACCTGATAATTCTGCTTTTGCTGTTGGGTGGAAGTTAAGAGGGCTAACAGTATGGTCTGTATCTGGGTGTCGTTTGATGTCAACAATTCGTCAAAATGGCTTATCTGTATCTTCTCCAAAGGTTAAGCCAAACCAAGATTGTAAATACGAGGCATTGATGAATGGCACCTCATTGATGCAGTGGGATGAATATGGTTATAAGCTTTACGTGATTGAAGAAGAATCTCTTGAGAGAGTTATTGCATTTTCATTTGGCAAATGCTGCCTATCCAGAGGAGTTTCAGGAATGACATATGTTCGTCAAGTTATCTATGGTGAAGATCGATTGCTTGTTGTACAGTCTGAAGATATGGATAAACTCAGAATTCTACATCTAAACCTTCCAGTTATGTGTTCAAATAAAACACCTAGTCATTTACTGTCATCAGTTGTCATTGTAATTTATTGAGGCTGATATGCATTTTCTTTTGCTTAGGTTTCCTATATCTCCCAAAATTGGCCAGTTCAACATGTTGCGGCTAGCAAGGACGGAATGCACTTAGCTGTTGCAGGCCTCCATGGGTTGATCTTATATGATATACAGATGAAAAAGTGGCGAGTGTTTGGAGATATCACTCAGGAACAAAAGATTCAGTGCAAAGGGTTATTATGGCTGGGGAAGATTGTTGTTGTCTGCAACTACATTGATTCTTCTAACACGTGAGTTATCAATCTCTGTTTACAGACATGCTTGGTTATTCAAACTTCTAAGTTGGAATATTTTTGCAGAAACAAAATGAATCTATAGATTGCAGAGGGAACCATCTGATTTTGAGCCGTATGACTAATTTGCATCAGATGGTATCCACTACATATTTATTGATTTGTGAAGTGATAGTGTTTAGTGTTATCTGATACACCCCTGAATTATGATTAGGTAGATCAATCCTTTTGATTCACTGGGGAGGGGAGGTAATTGGGACAGGTTCCGAGGTAGGGTAGCAGGTGAAACAGGAAATTCTAAAAAACAAATTCCTGTGATGCGGGAAGAATTGGGATTTATGATAGGTATTCAGACACAGCACTTGACTCATGGCCCTTTGAAATAAAATCAAATATCTGCAAGTCCATTATCAAAAATCTTAGGAAACAACTTGATTGTATAGGCATTTATGAACTCTAGATTCTTCCTCGTCGATTAAGGACCTGGACTGGGTACTACCCAGAAAAAAGACAGTAAAGACTAGCTTCAGATAGAAGAAAACTTGTTGAGAAGTCAAAGTTTCACAAAGGTTTGACATGCCATCACTTTGGGATTCTACTATATAGAAGCCTCTCAAAAAGACCTCCAAAATGATTTTCCTTGTTTGTGCAACAAAGTGTTTAGCTGAGACTTGGTACAGGCATTGCTGATTTCTTGAGCCATTCCTCTGTGGCACCTATCAATCTTGGTTTATGCATTTGGGTAGATTCACAATTTTTTTCTTTTTTGACTGCAATATAGTTGTTTGTAATTCAAATAATTGTTTTTCTGCAGGTATGAATTACTTTTTTATCCAAGATACCACCTTGACCAGAGCTCCTTGCTTTGTCGAAAGCCATTGCTTGCTAAACCAATGGTGATGGATGTCTATAAAGACCATATACTTGTCACCTATCGCCCATTTGATGTCCACATATTCCATGTGAGATTGTCAGGTGAACTGACTCATTCTAGCACTCCAGATTTGCAGGTAAATGAATATTTTCCAGTTCTTATTAGATATTATAACCAATATATTGGAATGTTTTTGATATCCATATCCTCTTGGAGTTTAATTTTGCTTGAGTACTGTAGTGAAACTTTATTATTCATACATATAAGTGATAAAATGACAAACAGCTTTCCACAGTACGAGAACTTTCTATCATGACTGCAAAGAGCCATCCTGCAGCTATGCGTTTCATCCCTGACCGGCTTCCAATAGAGTTGGCCTCAGACAATCATATTTCATCTTCGGAGTTTTTGGACACTCAGCCTGCAAGGTACTCACCTTTGCAAATACTGATGGAATTTCTTTGTGTACCATATGCCTCTGAATCACTGCACACTTTGCTAGATGTTTGATACTGAGAATAAATGGGGAACTTTCGCTTTTGGATTTGTATGACGGACGGGAAAGAGAGCTCACTGACTCTGTTGAATTATTTTGGGTTACTTGCGGTCAATCAGAGGAGAAGGCAAGTCTAATTGAGGAAGTCTCTTGGCTGGATTATGGCCATCGAGGCATGCAGGTAATTTAATGCCAAGCTTCATAATCTCTTTCCTGTACTGCTAGCTATTATTAGCTTCTATAATTGGTTACCTTTAGTGTCTGTCTAGTGTACTTGTCTGATGTAAATCTTGTTGGAAGCTTTCTTTTACAGGTTTGGTATCCATCTCCAGGTGCTGATCCTTTTAAACAGGAAGACTTCTTGCAGGTATGCATGTAATTAGTAACATTAAAGGTTCTTTATGGCATGGTATTTGACAGATGACATGGAGCAGGACTTGTGATTTTTGTATATGTACTGGATGCAAAATCATTTTTTTTTGCTGTTGTGAAGTTTCTATGTTTAATACTTAGAAGAAGGAACTTGTCGGTGTCACCCTGAAGTTAAATTTTAAGCATTGTGGAAGCTGACTGATTCAGTTCTTTTGAAGTCAGTAAAATGGACTAGGCTTTACACACACACACACACACACACACATTCTTAACAGCAATCCTTTTGGTTTTGAGGGATTTGAGTCTGGTTCTTGATTGATGTACCTGAATAGGCCTAAATTAACATCTTATGATTTATCTTTTAGTTGGATCCAGAACTAGAATTTGATCGTGAAGTGTATCCTCTAGGGCTTCTTCCAAATGCCGGGGTGGTTGTTGGTGTTTCACAGAGAATGTCCTTTTCAGCTTGCACTGAATTTCCATGTTTTGAGCCATCTCCTCAAGCTCAAACCATACTGCATTGCTTACTCAGACACCTCCTTCAGGTATCACTTTTTATTTCTACTTCTCTTTCCTTTGCTATTGATTTCTACTTAGGTGGTGTTTGGCATGGGGTTAAAAAATAGGGGTGCATTATTAAAGGATTAATTATTACAAAAGTAAATTTTAAGGGTAGTTATTTTTTAAGGATTTTTGGGATGTTAATAAATCAAAGAGTATATCATTTACGTAGTAGAAAGAGAGAGAATGTAATTAAGCTACTAGAAATGGTTAATGATAGTAATAAAAACTTCATGTGGTGTGTGTTTTGAGATGAAAAAGAGGAAACTGAAAAAAAATACAGTTTTAATTTTACCATAAACATTCCAATTTAGGGGTAATAAGTATCCCCTTAATAAGTTATATTTTCCAAAAGTAGATGCCAAACAAACTAAATTTCACAAGGGTAAATTTTAACTCCCATTAACCTCCAATCAAACATAACCCCATAGTGGTTGCAGAAGGGGAAACATTTGCTGGACTTGGTATTTGAAAACTTTGTAGGAAGTCGTTAATGTTTTTGCCTTTTGGTATTTAGAAGAAGTCTACTTCAGTTCACATGCAACATGATTTCTGTGTATGAACCATCAATTTATCTATTGCATGAGACTTTATCAATCAACTAAGCAGTTATGCTGTGAGCTGGGGCATATGGCAAGCTAGCATCTGGGATTCTCTCTGGTTTTGACATTTAGCACTTAACTTATGCAGTGCTTTTATAACTTTGGTGCTAGAAATGAATTGGTCCTGGGATGAGAAGTCTATTTTTTTCAATTGAAGTTTTAGATATCCATAGATTCACCCGTTCATTGATAACCCTGGGCAAATAAAATGCCCAGTTTCGTGTTTATGCCTTTTAGTCTCCAGTTGTCATGATCCAGGGTCTAGGTGTACATCACATGTAAAAAATTCAACACAGTTGATTACATCATGGTACATGCCATAGTGAAGTTGTAAATGCCACGAGGCGTGGTAGTACAAGAAGTTTTTACCTTGTGGTCATTACCATGATGGTGCAATTCCAAGCTAGCTGGGGTTGGGTTATTTAGGCCCTTCACGGGTTTTTCCATTATGGTAAAAAGGTTGCTTGTCTGTATGCGAGTCCTGTTTTTATCTTAAAAGAACTGTTTGTCCTATTTTGAAACAAACCAGCTGCTGAAAGCACATGCTCACATTCATTCTAGCTTTAAGGCATACTTTACTTATTCTGTTTCTGATTCTGTTTGCCAGAGGGACAAAACAGAGGAGGCTTTGCGGCTAGCACAATTATCAGCAGAAAAGCCTCATTTTTCCCATTGCCTGGAATTGCTTCTTTTTACTGTATTTGACGCAGAAGTTTCAAGGTATGTGAATTTCATAAAGAGAGATGGAACCATGTCGTGCATGATAACTAGAAGATCAATGCATATAATAGTTTTCTGGGAGCCAGCTTTATCCCACATAACTGTCGTTTGAATGCAACAACCATAACCAAAAAACTTTGGGGTGACAGCTTCAAGTATATATACTTGTTCATGGGCACAACCACATGGCTGTTTGATTTGTCTCCTGGGTCAGCTAAATCTTAGTTGTTTTCAAGTTGGAAGACGTGTGGTTTCTTGATATGTCTATATTCATATATTTAAACAACCAGCATGAATTCTGTTATTGGCTTTCTAAATTTAAGTACTCCCTTGCAGGCAAAATGCGAACAAGAAACAGGTATCAGGCCCTAAACATGCTGGGAACTGCTCTCCTTTGGAGAAGACCTGTGATTTGATAAGAAACTTCTCAGAGTATCTTGATGTAGTTGTGAGTGTTGCAAGAAAAACTGATGGTCGATATTGGGCAGATTTATTCTCTGCTGCTGGAAGATCAACAGAGTAATACTCTATTCCATGCATAGATACCTCTTTTTTAGTTGTCTTATGTTTTAACCGTAATTATCAAAGATAATTAGAAAGGAACATTGTGAAATGAAGAGGTTTGGTGTTTACACATGCATCAGTTTTTGAAATGAGGCTTTCAAGTCTTTTTTTCTTCTTTCTGTTGTTGCCTCCTACATTTTAGACTATTGTGTAGATACTATCTTGGCATGGTTGGGTACTTGCCTGCAAAGCCTCTGCCATTTTTAGTGCATAGTTTGGCCTTCACAAGAAAGGCTATTTTATTTCATGGTATTCTATTAACACAGTCGTGGCTTGATGGTCACTGCATCTTAATATCCTTTATTTTTCTACACATTATTCTTTGTTGATTATTTGATATAATTAGGGATGAGCAGTGTTCTCATTTGGGTAAAGGTTTAGCCCTCTGCCTACAGTCAGGTTATGCATTGGGTTACTCTAACCCTTTATTAATTTATGAAAATGAAGGAGTTAGATGTTTTATTTTTTGATGCTAGTGAATGGAAGGTGTTGAAATATGGTTCTCTGTCATTTTTTCCTATCATTTTGTTAAGATAATTGCAATCTTGATAGATATTTAGTGTCATTTGTAAGTTTGAAAAGTAATATGTAGTGTATTTCTCTTATTTTATCCCAATCTGCTCTGGGGTAGACAATTCTGTCATCATTTCATATTACTGCGTTTGTTATTTGATTGTATGCTTAAGGTTGTTTGAAGAATGCTTCCAAAGGAGATGGTATCGCACTGCGGCTTGCTATATACTTGTAAGAATTGCAATCTTCTCTTTTAAATATCTCTGTTATATTCTTTCTTTCTTTCTTTCTTTCTTTCCGCCTGCCTGCCTGTCTTCTTTTTTTTGGTATGTATAGTAGATCATTTATTTAATGGTTCTCTTTTTTCTCATTGCACGTGTTAGCCAAGAAAGACACATTCTGATCAACTGACTAAACTTAAGCATAGTTTTATGCCATCACTTTTTAGTCAACACATACAGTCACGTTTCTTGATCGCATAGGGAATTTTTAGGGTGATGAATAATGCTAGAGATACTAAAACTTCTGCATGCATTTTTTTTTACCAACTGATGTGGTGGTTGATGATGTATCATATTAATTTTTCTAATTTTGTAGTGGCAAGTATCTGATTAACTTAAAAGTCAAACCACTAATATTTTAAACCTTCATCTTTATTGTATCATGGGTGCCATGAGTTGGTAGAAGGGTGTTAGTATCCCTGGCATTACTCAATGTTTATAGTCTCATACAATCTTGTGTTCTTTAATAATGGATTGTGAGGACACATTCAAATCTTTGCCGGAGAGGTGCAATAATATTAAAAAGGATAAAAAGAAGCTTATCCATTCTTACAGGACCATGATTTATGAAGAGGATTCAATAGCTACATTCTGCTTTTTATGCATGCAAATTGCTTGTGAGAATGTGTTGTAGCTAAAATTGCTTTCACTTGAATTGTTCCTTTTGTGAATGTCATAGGTGATTGCGAAACTTGAAGGTCCTGCTGTCAGTCAATACTGTGCTTTACGATTATTGCAGGTAGGCAAACACTAGTAGCTTCCTCTTTGTTTGTACATCTCTGACAATGTTTACCAACTATATGCAGGCAACACTTGACGAATCTTTGTATGACCTTGCTGGAGAACTGGTATTACTCTGGGCATGAATATTCTTCAACAAATGGTACTCAAACCTAACATGGGACAGTACATTTATTTCCTTTCGTTTTATTATCAGGTGCGCTTCTTGCTGAGGTCTGGAAAGGAATTTGACCAGGCATCAACTGATTCAGAAAGACCATCTCCCAGATTTTTGGGTTACTTTCTTTTCCGTTCCAGTTACAGTAAGCCATCATTGGACAAGAGGTTGATATGTTCACCCCATTTGCTCTTGCATTTTTCAGACTCTTGTAGTACATTCCAAAAATTTACTAACAAATCAGGAGCCTTTTCTTTGGAGCAGTAATTCCTTGAAAGAGCAAAGTGCTCATATTGCTTCTGTGAAGAGCATCTTAGAAAGCCATGCTAGCTATTTGATGTCAGGGAAAGAACTTTCCAAGCTTGTGGCTTTTGTAAAAGGCACTCAGTTTGATTTAGTGGTAAGCAAAACCTACAGTTTTTTTGAAAGATGATCCACTCCTTGTACAATATTTTAAGATTGTGAATAAATTGCAGGAATATCTTCAACGAGAAAGATATGGCAGTGCTCGCTTAGAAAATTTTGCATCAGGGCTGGAATTAATTGGGCAGAAGGTGAACATCCTAAATTTCCTCAGTGCGCAACAATCTTTTCCTAATAGATAAGCTGCATGCTGGCTGCTTAGCATGGATCTCTCTTTCATAAATAGCATGGTGGATTTCCTATATAACCTCTTCCTTGTTGCACATCTTATGTGGAAGATTAGATAACTTGTTAAAACCTTTTGGTGGTGACCAGCAGTAGTCTCTCTTTTAATTGCACTATTCTGAGCTGGTAACATAATCTTTGAAATTAAAGTCCTTATTTATGCTTTGAGCATGATTAAATTTTATTCATTAGTACTTGAAAACTTTCTTCTCCTTTTATTTTTATTCTTATCGAACCTTTACTGTATGTTTTCAGCTTCAAATGGGAATGTTGCAAAGCCGGCTGGACGCAGAGTTTCTATTGGCTCATATGTGTTCTGTCAAGTTCAAGGAATGGATAGTTGTTTTGGCCACACTTCTAAGACGAGCTGAGGTATAACCAACCTTCTTTTTATATGCATACTCTGGCATTTATTGTAGTGTCATGAGTATGCCATCTCACTCTGTATTGCTTGTGTTTCCTTCCATATTCTTGCAAACTTTTTTGAAGTCTGATTCTAGTGGTTTAAGAACTGTCAGCTGGTCAATTAATCAAAATTAGTTAGCATAGCACTATTAAAGGACGTGGTCAATTACCATGAATCCTAAGTATTGTTCTTGGTGTTTCAAAAGGAAATTAGAAAAATATGCCACCGTCCATGATCAGCGCTGATCAAAGATGTTGCTTCTCGTGGATTTTATTTCTTTCTTTTTTGTTTTGGTCACAGCAGATTTTCTTTCTTTAGGTAGCTAGCCTTGATGTGGACTCTGGCGTCTAGTTCAGTAATCAGCATGTTCTCTTTTGTGTTTTTCTGGGAATTTGCTCCCTTAAAAGGTTAAAAATGCTTGAGTTATTGGAAATATCTCTGTTTGTGCATTGGAAGTTTCATACTTCTTTTCCTGTAATGCAATACTAATAATTAATTACTGAACTAAAGAGATAAAGTATTCCGTTCGATTGACTGGGTTAAGATATTTGCTCTGTATGCACATGCTCATGGTTTCTGTTAAGATTGTTTTATCTAGGCTTGGTTCTTGTAACTTGATTGCTCTTTCCTTAAACCTCACATGCTCACGATTTCTGTTAAGACTGTTTTATCTAGGCTGTGTTCGTGTAACTTGACAGCCATTTTTTCAACCTCCCTCCCACCACCCAACTAACCACACATTTAGAAAGAGAGGCATAGCTGCCACTTAGTTTGATTGAAGAGACAGACAAATACATAAAATAAATCTCTCTGGGGTAGTTTTGCAAAGAGACATGACTCCTTTTTGCTAACTATCTTCTTCCTTTATGTCCCCTAGACAGCAACCAAATGTGGCCTTATAGTTTCATATAACATGCAGATTGACAGGAAAGGTCATAGGGCAAGTTCGGCTCATGGCTTGCCTTCTAATGTAATTTTTTGTGATGCTTTCAACAGGTTCTTTTTGATATCTTCCAGCATGATATCAGGTTGTGGAAAGCATATAGCATCACCCTTCAGGTATTCATCTTTCAAAGCATTGCTGATTGATGAAATTATTAATGGTGGTGTTTTAAGGGGAATCTTAACCTGCCTTCCTGATCTGTGCTTCAGTCACGCCCTGCATTTTCTGAATACCGTGACCTGCTTGAAGGTTTGGAAGAGAGGCTCTCGTCTGCCTCAAATTTGCAAGAGAAATGAGGGCGGGGTTGGATCTCTAACCAGATTTCCTGGAAAAAAAAGAGATGGTTGTTCTTGAGCAAAACGTTCTGGTCACATCATATTCCCCATTGGATGAGAATCTATATAGTTGTTCGGCCAAAAAGATGATAATGTGTGCAGTGTTGATGTTCAGGGTGGCCGTTTCATCATAATAACCACGCGGTCTCTTTGGATCACAAAATCTTTGTAGATAAATGAGGAGAGGTTAGAACTACTGAGGAGTTCTTCTTATAGTCCTCACCTGTGTATAACCATTTTTTCTATTGTATGACATAATTCAAGGAATTTGTCCAAAAAAATATCAACTCAAGTTATTGGATCCCCTTCCGCGTAGTTGCAGTTAGTTAACTTGCGTGACTGAAGCAGTTCGGTTTGTCCTATGGTTTTCCGTCAATTGGGCGTATCCCTTTTCATCAATTTGATAGTTCATGGGTATTTTGAAGAGAATTTCAATTCCATCTGGTCCGTACAATCCGAAATCACTCTGGTAGAGGTAGAGCGGCACCAGCGAGTGCTGCCTTGCCTGCTAATCTCGTTCCAGATAACATGAGCTTGTTCCCGAAAAAGAAAGAACGAACGAAAGAACGAGCTTGAACCTCTTGTGTGCGCTTTGGTCCCGGACTTAACTGTAGCTGAAAAGCCTTTTTATTCCTTCTCTATACTACTGTATGCTGTCAGCGGTTGCTCTGAGAAGTAGGATTAGAAAGCAAGTTGGTTCTTCTCTGCTCACTTTGGATCTGTTTTATTCTTTCCGATCAAAACATCTACATCAGATGATGCATCGTGATTTGTGAAGAAAATAAGTGAAAAAGGGAACTGGAAGCTCCAAGTGCTTGTAAAGAGCAACAGATAACCAACCACCTCAATCGCCAGCTAAATAATGGATTGGAAGTGCAGATTATCTGCTAAACCAGGTGAGCAGCAGATGGGCAATCTTATGTCTCGTCATCTTTGGACCACCGACAAGAACCCCTGGTCTTGATCCTTTGCATTCAAAAAGAATTTCTGGAATAACCTTGATCATTCCATTTCTGATAAAAAGAGAAGAATTAACTTATTACTCTTCTTGTCAGGACTTCCACCATAGTACACATTAGTGGCCTGGAAAGGAAACTGATGAGGGACAATTTCCGTTTCTCTGGCAGCGTTGCAGTGCCATGACAGGGGTGATCCACGAATTCTTAAAGGAGTGCTCCCTGGAGTTGCCCACTCATTAATTACAGTCAAAAGTTGTACTATTTCACTTCGTTGTACGGTTGGGTTGGAAAACGGTGGCCTTCCGAAAATCCTTGCTGTTAATTTCCCAGCCAAATGATTTTCCAATATGGAATCTGGTTTGATAATTGGAAGTGGAATAGTTGTTGCAGCAAGAAGACACTTGTAGGAAACAAGAGTGTTCAGCATTTCGCTCCCGGAACAGAGCAGACAGCATTATGCACGACCAAGGAATCTTGACCAACCCAAAGAAATACCAATCTGGTTGCTTCATGTCATGGCTGTGTGGTATGCAAATAACAAACATATTGGGAAAATATCGAAAAACCAACGGGACATGCCCCATGGTGTTTTCATCGATGGGTGAATCAGTTCTCGGGGCTTTGAATCCTGTGGTTCGAGGGAACTTCGACTTAACCATCGTCGATCCTTTCTCTCTTTTTACAAAATCCTCGGTTTTTTTTACAGTGGATTAGAAAAATACGGAAGCAGGAGGTCTAGCATGGCGAGTTCTGAAGAATTCTTAAGAGTACTGAAGTGCATTTTTCAAATACATTTTAATTGCATCTGAGGTCTGTTTTTTTCAGCCGTGTTTTTAAGAAATTTTGAAATATTTTAATGTCCACCTATGTATTTTAATGAAGAAGCCTGTCTGGTAGAGTGAGAAAGAAATATGAGTATACACTATACACTTATACAGTACAAAGTTTGTACTCCAACCTATACAAGCCATAAGAAAAAAAAGTTAGAATTCTGAAAAAAAGTCACAGCCTCACACTCCATCCTATGTTCGGGAGCGATAAGGTGATATCTGATAACCAGTCATTTTAGTGCTACAAACAAAGCCATGGTTTTTTTTAAAAAAGTTTGAAATAAAATGTTAAAAAGGTAAATTGGCTTCCCTTTTCTTAAGGCACTAAAAGAAAAGGAAACAACACCCAAAATCCGCCAGTCATGGGGAAGCTGGTTCTAGAACAAGACAAAGTGATTACGAGAAAGAATGGACTCAAGTCAGTACATTTGATGTGAGGGGGGGGATAAGGGAAGGCTTTTTAAACCAGAAAGGTCCATCAGCAAGAATCTTGTCTGGAATTTGGAACGATTAGTGTATAATGCTCTCGTGATTAAGCAGTGGGGGTGGGGTTGCTGCAGTAAGCAGAGATCGAGAGTATTTGCATTTTGATCCTCACGGATTAATTTGACCGTTAAAGCTCCAAGATTGATAGGTTTAGAGTCGAGGGATGAGTACTGTTAATGATGATGAGAAGTGAGTGGGGCTCATCGTCTATATTTCACCCGTGAAGTGGGTCGGCAATAGTGGGTCGGCTCACGAGATTGAATAGCTCGATGCATACCCCGAGAAAGCGAAGTAAAACGGGACCCACTGCCTCCTTTTCCAACAGAAGAGGCCAGAGCAACCACCACACTCCTCCAAATGCCCCTCCTCACATGCTTTCCGCTATAAGCAAGACGTGCTCACAAGTCACTAGCTAGCCTTGCACTCGTGAGAGAGCCTATCCCACTATTCGAAACACATCACCAATTAATCTTAATTATCAAGTGGGAAAAAAACAAAACAAAACTGGTTTGGTAAAAAGTGATGCTTCAGATAATGGAGGGGTGCAGTGCAGTGGGAGGGTGGTGATAAGATGAATCTAGGAAAGCACGGGATGCCAAAATCCTGTCATGCTGAATTGGATCCTCTTTTTGTCAGAGTATGATAATATTTTATGATGCTGCTTCAGAGTAATGCAGAGCACACTTTGTGCTAAACAAGAAAGAATAAAACAGGGGTTTGCATCCCCTGCGGTCTTAGGATCGCGTATTGTAGTTCTTACTGTAATGGCTGCTGGAAGTTTACAGTAAAATTAATCAAATTACGCGCATGCTATCATTAATTAATAAATACATAAATAAAAAAAGAATCAATAGTTAGAGAGACTACTGATGTTCCTTCTTTCTTGAGCTATTCAATAGTTAGACACTCAAAATTTGTAATCAAGTGAATGGTGGAAATTACATTATTTCTGATATATATGATGTCAATACAATCAACAGTTTCGGAATGCAATCACGGAAAGCATTGCTTTCCTTCAAAGAACGACAAGCACCCTTGCAAGGGGAATCCACCAGCCCTGGCCTCTCACCCTATTATAAATACCTCCCTCCTTTGCCACACCAATTCACACAACAAATTCTACTCTTACCTTTCCCGTGATAGAATTCCACACTGTGGACGAGTGGCATGGGGATTCAAGTAAACAACTCACTCTATATCCATTCATTTTCACAGCTAGTAAACAAAAGAAACACCACTTGTTCCAAGTATTTACCTTTTCTTGACAAGTATTCGTGCTAATTACTTGGTTCTCTTATGCTCTTGCAGGCGACTAATTTGATTCTGGCACTCCTTGTGGTTGCCTTCATTAGCTTCAGAGGTGCTGAGAGCAGAAAGGTGAGGCTCTTAGACTCGTTTGAGTACAGTGCCATGAATTGCAGGGCTCACACTGCATCGTTAACTGATTTTGGAGGAGTCGGGGATGGAACAACATCAAACACTAAAGCGTTCAAGGATGCAATTGATCATTTGAGCCAGTTTGCATCAGATGGTGGCTCTCAACTATTTGTTCCTGCTGGAAAATGGTTGACTGGTAGCTTCAGTCTCACCAGCCACTTCACACTCTACCTGCACAAGGATGCTGTGCTTCTTGCCTCTCAGGTTTGCATGCTTGCACCTACACAGAGACTTAGAAGTGCCAACCTTTTCTCTTCTTTCAAAAATCTTTCGTACGTCTTCGTCTGGTTGATTAACCAAGTCAAGAATGAAATGGTTTAGGAAATGCAAGAATGGCCAGTGATGAAGCCTCTGCCATCATACGGCAGAGGGAGGGATGCAGCAGCTGGAAGATACAGCAGTCTCATATTTGGAACGAACCTCACCGACGTTATTATCACAGGTAATGCGATGCAATTTAAAAAGTGATGAGCAGGATTTAAGAGAAATGTTTTGTACAAATTATAACAAAATCATGCGCTTTCACCCGCGGTCAATCTTACAAGTGAGTTGGTGTCAAATTTGAAATGTCAGGGAACAATGGCACAATTGACGGTCAGGGAGCATTCTGGTGGCAGAATTTCCACAAGGGCAAGCTAAAATACACCAGGCCTTACTTAATTGAGATCATGTTCTCAAATAGTATCCAAATTTCAAATCTAACACTCCTGAATTCCCCGTCTTGGAATGTTCATCCTGTGTACAGCAGGTATTCTATTTCTATGCCCTGATGCATGTCAGAGCGTATATGATCACATCACTTCACTACACTACACTACATAGAGAGAGGCGGGGGGAGACTTTCATGACTATTTTTTTTCCTCTTCTTAATTTTTTCATTAATCATGGGATTGCAGTGATATTCTTGTGCAAGGCATTACCATCATCGCCCCAATCACATCACCAAATACCGATGGTATTAATCCAGGTTTGTATTTCCCTGATCATCTTATAATTGTTTAACTATTTTGAAGCTCAAGAACTTGAAAGCCAGTTACCTTACATCCAACGTGCCTAATATTTTGCACTGGAAGCATTTAATCTTGTGGCATGACGTTGCAGATTCCTGTACAAACACTAAAATTGAAGATTGCTACATAGTTTCTGGAGACGATTGTGTGGCAGTTAAGAGCGGCTGGGATGAGTACGGAATTGCATTTGGAATGCCCACAAAGCAGCTGGTCATCAGGCGGCTCACGTGCATTTCTCCATACAGTGCCACGATTGCTCTAGGGAGTGAAATGTCGGGCGGGATAGAAGATGTTAGAGCAGAGGATATCACAGCCATCCATACAGAATCTGGGATCAGGATCAAAACGGCTGTAGGGAGAGGAGGGTACGTGAAGGATATATACGTGAAGAGAATGACCATGCATACTATGAAATGGGTCTTTTGGATGACTGGAAATTACGGGTCACATGCTGATAAAAATTATGACCCGAATGCACTGCCAGTGATTCAAGGGATAAATTACAGGGACATGGTTGCAGACAACGTGACAATGGCTGCTAGATTGGAGGGCATTGCAGGTGATCCATTCAAGGAAATCTGCATCTCTAATGTTACAATTGGAATGGCACCCAAGGCAAAGAAGGTGCCATGGACCTGCACCGATATTGAGGGGATGACGAGCGGGGTAACTCCACGACCATGTAGCATGCTACCGGATCAAGGGCCTGAGAAAATTACATCCTGTGATTTTCCACCGGAGAGTATACCAATCGACCTGGTGCAGTTCAAGACTTGCTCTTTCTGAATCGAGTTACATGTGAACTTGCTTTCTCTAGTACCACCATCAAGCAATGTATAACCACTCCTAGCACCGAACCAAAAAATATATGTAATCTACTAGTTTCTCTTCAGTTCTTTAACCTGCAAGGCATCGCATCACACACTTACAGTCGTCGTATTGACAGAAGCTGTTCATTACTCAAGACTGAAAACGCTTTAAGCACAAACATCATCCAAACAATACGCAGCTTCAGATTTATTTTCAATAAATAAAGATAGAACAAGCTGGCGGGTCTTTCATTCTCCCTTATCCTGAATCAACAAAGAAGCAGAATTGCACTGCACATCGTATCATTGGCAGACAGGATGATGAGGCAACCATGACACTGGCCATACAAGGCTCTGGATCCAAAAATGCATTAAGCACACGACTAATAAAAGTAAAACATAACGAAATGGAAGAGGAGGGTTGTTTTTTGGAATCGGTTTCTTAAGTCGTGATAAATTATCGGATTCAACTTCAGTGTCCATCATAAACTTAGTCGTGGTTCATGTTCTAGATAGTAACACTATCTTCGCCCCAGCAATGATCTGGAATTCTCTCTTCAAGTACAGCTGGCTGTGGAAAGATGCAAAGCTTATGGGATCTCTATATTACAGTAGTCAAGCCAAACTCCAGCACCCAAGTCAAGTCCAAATCACCATAAAGCATAACCATCTCATATTACCAGAAATAATACCTAGCTAAAGAAAAAACATGAGAAACAGGTTATAACCTAGCAAATCAAGCAATTCTTCAAATTCAAAATCAGCTTTCAGAAACAGTGAAAAGAAAAAACAGGGACCATCAATCGTCCTCAAAAGCACAATGAGTTTGCTCCATGACCAATATAGCTAGCTAAAGAACTCATAAAGCTAAAGTTGCACATGGCATAGCCAAAGGAAGATCCTACATCAACTAAAGATGGAACCTTTATGGAGATTCTGCTCAGAAAACGTCAGAATTACACTGCTTGTCCTCCATCTTACACTTTTTGACGTTGTAAAAAATCTCTAGTATCAGTTCATAGAACCCTACAGAAAAGCCTAATCAGGTCCAAAGTATCCAATGCGTTTCTTATCTCTTCTTCTATCATAGAACTGGTGGATATATAATAGTGTTGCACATTATAATCATGGGATTGCTTCCCAAATGTATACAGCAAGTCAATCATATGATTCTCAAGGATCTGGATTGAAGTTAACAGATTCCATCCAGATGAGTTCCTTGATGTTTTCTTCAGTAAATGATGGTTGCTCAAAATCAAAGATGAAAGGCCTTGGGCAAACAGGCTCCTCATTGATGTCATGAAGAGGTGCCAAGTATGGATGGCACAATGCCTCGTCAACTGCAAAGAGAAAAGGTCAAATGTAATCTCTCCCCATATAAAAGATTCATTGATCAGAAAATAAACTCAATTTTAATCATTTTGATCAAATTTCCAAATGTTGGGACATACCATATTTTACTATACTATTATTAAGTTATGCAATTTAACTTTATCAAATAATAGCCATTACCTCAAAAAATTATCAGGTGAATGCACTTACTTATAGGTCAAATGCATAGCCAAGCTTACAGGAAAAGGTCCCATAAACATAAAGCAACATATGACACTATCCGTATTAATTATTATTTTTGTGCACTAACAATGCTACATATGACCCTGAATGTTTGACTTTACCCTATGTTTATAGTCAACCATTTTTTTAAAAAAAGTTACCACAATGTCACAAACTAGTCCTTGAAATCACTATCATGCCTGCCTCATTTTTACCTGTCATACGCCTATTTGGATCAAAGACCAGCATTTTCTCCAACAAATCAGCAGCACCAGCAGCAATATTAGGAAATCTAGTAGCAAAGTTTTGCCTTGGGTATTGTGGAAGCTGCCTGACATATCTTCTTGCATTCTCACTTCGCAGGAAACCAAGACTGGAGTCATCAGGTGAACCTATGAGCTATGCAAAGATAAATGCAAGAAGGGTCAAAGCAAAACAAATAAGAAAGTGATCAAATGGAATAGAGTGGAGATGTATCACTATCACATTATAGATCAAGAAAAGGAGAGAATTCTGATTCCCAATCACATCTCTTTGTCATACTGTTGTTCCTAAGTTATCATCATTACTAGGGACAAATTAAAAAAAAATTCAAAATCCCCATAGTATGATTTTTTTTATTAAAGGTTCTACTAAATAGACCCCTCTAAATAATAACTTAATGAACCTGCTCCCCAAATGTGACATCCCAGATTCATCCATGATCATTACACAGTTACCAGACTGAGACTTGACAATAATGCAATTCCTGCCATTTAGACACGAGGGAGGGGGGGAGTCTATGACTCGTCAATTTAAGAGAATAACAACTGTGCTATTGAGGAAAAAAGAAGTCAAAGGGTGCATAAATTATAATTATCAATGGCCATAAGTGAATGAAAACAGTTAGAGCTTCCATCCACACACAATTAGAAAATGCTTTAATAAAGAAAACACAGCAAGAATACCCCAGAACACGATTGATGGACAATTGCAAAATGACATACCTCTGTAATAAGCCTCAGCTGATGAACATAGTCTTTCCCAGGAAATAAAGGTTGCCGTGTCATAATTTCACCAAGTATACAACCCACTGACCATATATCAATTGCTGCAGTGTACTCAGAACAATTGAGGAGTAGTTCTGGTGCCCGGTACCATCGAGTGACCACATACTCAGTCATGAAATCCGTTTCAGATGTTGTCCTTGCAAGTCCAAAGTCTCCAATTTTAAGGTCACAATTAGCATTCAGGAACAAATTGCTTGGTTTTAGATCACGATGCAAGACATTTGCGGAATGCACATATTTAAGCCCTCTTAGCAATTGATACAGAAAATACTGCAGTGCAACAATTTTGATATGGATTAAAACCACGCATCTAACATGGGGGGGGGGGGGGGGGAATAGCTAATAGATAAACCTATTGGCTCAACAAAGACAAACAAATAATAAAAGTCATCATGCATTGATTGTGATTTAGTTGAAAATCTAGCGTTTATTTATAGCTAAATGAAGAATAGCTTAGGCTGCCTATCATGACTATTCGGACCATTTTGTCACAATTATAGACTACTTATATAGAGACAAAATCCAAGAAGAAACGGAGCTAACCCGACAATGATCATCTGTCAATGTTTGGTTGGAGCGTATTATTTGATGAAGATCTGTATCCATTAATTCATAAACGATGTAGACATCATTGAAGTTTTCTGTTTGGGGAGGCCGAATGATGTCTTTGATAGCAATAACCTGAGGAGCGGGGAATGAGGAGTGAGCAATATTATAACAAAACACCATAGAAACAATAAATACACAAATTCTACAATACAACATCAGCAAGCACTCATGATGTATAGGCTCCGATGCCATGCAATTAGAGTGTGTTGACAAACCAGTCTCAAATGCGGAAGATACAAAGTCAAATAGGTAACTTAAAAAACTTAAGTGGTCAAGAGCTGCCAAAGCACATATCTACATGACACAGTTGATCATGGTAAGAATAAAGTAAACAAGGGTCAGGTTTACAAAAATTCCAACCCTGAAAAGAAGAAAACTATGATTGCAACAAAACCCAGGTTGTTAGTAGCATTATAACTGACCTGAGCAACAACTTCAATTGATCTACAAAATCATGAAACAAAAATTTGAGTTGAGCTCGGAAATCATGAGAATAACAAGGGAATTCAAAATTACATTTTCATGATCCATGTGGCGAAGAAGCTTAATCTCTCGTAAAGTCCTCTTAGCATCTATTCTGTTGTCAAATGCATTACCAATCTTCTTAATGGCAACCTCTTCACGAGTCTCGGCATTCACAGCAGCACTGAAGGAAATAACAAAACCACATCTTCCTTCACATGGATGATTCCGCACAGAAATTATGTCACACTCAACGAAATCACCAAATAAATTCACACCTAATAGTAGTTTTTCGAGCTCCAACAACTAATAAAAAAAATTAATATTTTTCTTGCAATAAATATTCCCTAGCTCATAAATTAGGAAACTTTTTAGCACTAGCTTTTCACGGCTAACACAAACTAATTAAAAGCAACCTAGAATTTTCTGGAATCTTGGAAAAGAACACTCATTTTTAAGAAAGCAAGATCAAGATTTTATTCTTGAAACTTCCACTATCATTTCAATTTGGAGAAAATCTTAATTCAATCCAGCATGGCATGAAAGCCAGGCTACGTAAAACGCATGATAAAAATTCATAACTTAACCTAAAACTATAAAGCAACGAAAACCTGCAGTTGAAAGTTAACACCAGAGGAAAAGTAGCTTCCAAGTAAGAATCAGACGTACCAAACAATACCATAAGCTCCACGGCCAACAGGGCGAATAGGAGGGACGTACTTTCTAGAAACTTCAAAGAGGTTACCGTACACATTATACTGTACATAGCGTCCACCATGAGTCGGTGTGCCCTTGATGTTAGGGTCGCAACCTGAGCTTGACTCTAAGCTTGACATTTTTCAGCAGCAGCAACTAGTAAGGATCCGATCACAAGCTAGATAGAGAGAGGAGTACTGAAATTGTTGATGAAGAAGAAAGAAGAGGAGAGGGGAAGGGGGGTTAGTATTTGGGACGGGCGTGTCGGCAGGCAGGTGTAAAGTTTTGTCGTTTTGACATTTCTTTTGTTTTGCTCCTGGGAGTTTATCTTTTTATTTATTAATTAATTTATTACTAATTTACTACTACTACTAAGAACCGATAGACGGTTAAGGGATCGTTCGTTTTGGGCGAGGCGAGGCGAGGCGAGGCGTGTTTGTTAATTAAGGGGGGAAAAGTATATTTTAATACAATAATGTAATAAAATAATAAAATAAATACTATTTAAATATATTTTCAAATACAAATTTGTTTTGTTTAGTTAATTAAAGAATGGTTTAACTCTTCAAATACAGCTCACAGACTTCCGATCAGTAGTTGGTGTCATAAATTAAGTATTACAAGAAGTATGTGTGGTTGAGAATTGAAGAAATTAATTTCGGTTGAGAATCACCGGCCCTACAGACAGAGCAGTCGGGCCCAATTTCTTGAAACTTTCTCAGGGTGGGTGGGAATGGAAGCCATGAAAATCCGATCAATGGGCCCATCAAATCATTCCTTCCTTCGACGTTCATGAGAACAACTCAGCAAAATCATGATGATCGGTGGGGTTCTCTTTCTCTACTCCCTCCGTCTTCATTCAAACGAGCATTAATATTGTGTTTCATTTTGTTTTTGTTTTTATGATTGAGATTTAAAAAAAATAGTATCATGAAAAATATTTTTTGTTATGGTTTATAATAATTATACTAGTATTTGATTAAAACTATGATTAAATTTAAGGTTGATAAAAATCAGTTTCATATGTTTGATTATAATGCTTTTTATATTGCTGTCAACTTCTGAAATTACACTAAAGGACACACACGTATAAATTGTTATTTAAATTTTGTAGATTAATAATCATAATAATAAAATATAATTAACAATTCATGAAAAAAAAAATATATATTTGTTTTTTTCTCCCATCAAACTACTTTCAATCTCATCACGAACTAAATCAATACATGAATGCTTCTATGATCCCTCTCTATTTAATCGAGGCACAATATTTGGTAACAATATCATTAATAATAACATATCCGATCTAGTTGAAGAAATTTAATTCCAATGCCAAAACCAGTTGCAAGTTTCAAATTCATAATTAATCAAAAAACAATAGGGTTATGGAGTGAAACAAAGTAATGTGTCTTTCCTTTTCAACAGGACAAATCTTTATCTATATATTTTTTATTTTTTTAAAATATATAATTTTTTTTAAAAAATCGAACTGAGTCTGACCCAACCAAATTGGGCCAAAGCCAACTCTGGTGGACTCGGGCTAGGCTGGGAGCAGGCCCAACCCGAGTCCAACTTAAATTTTTTTGATGTGAAACGATGCACTGTAATGTTCACGTCTTCTTAAAATATGAACAGTGCAGTGCTACTACTCACGTGAATTAATTCACGTGAACAGTAGCGTTCGCCCGATGGCAATGAGAGGATCAACGACCGATGCTGTTAGGTAGAGAAAGTTGAGATGGTTGTTCCTGTGATGGAGGTGTTAGAAATGGTGGTTGATAGGATCTTCAGAAGCCTGTCGCAATCACCTTGACGTCGGGGCTTCTTACTCTCGCTGGAAGTGGTCACGAAGGATCTTCTGGAGTTGAGGAGAAGCTCTTGCTGATGAGAGGGATGATGGTGGTGTCTTTGGGAGCTACCTCAACTATATATATATATATATATATATATATATATATATATATATAAATATTTAGAGAGAGTTGTCGTTGTTGAGAGAAAGAGTATCACAACTGTGGGATGAGATTGGTCTTCGGTTGCTTCATGCTTAAGGAGAGCAATTGCAAGGCAAGAGCAATAAGATTATTTTAATGGCTTGGAAAAGCTTAAGGTGAGCAGTGATATTACAAAATAGTTATTGTAGCCGCTAATGAATTGCAACTTATTCAAACAAATCCATGAAATGCAAGCAACAAAAATGAATCGTGATTGCAAGTAAGAGCATAATTTTCAACTTGTCATGAACCATGATTTCAGTCGATCTTTAGTGGGTCTTATGGTGAATTAATTTGATTTCCTCCATTACCAAACACACAAAACCTACTTTTTGATCGAATATCAGTTTTGATCGCAATACCATACGCCTTCTAAGTCTTATACTTTAGTTTTATTTATTGTAATGTGGTGGTATGAAGATTGTGTTTTTTTAAATAATTTGTGTTTAGAAATATATTGATAAACTTAAAATTTATTTTGAATATCAAAACAGTTGAGGACGTAAAAATAATGATTTAAAAAATAAAAAATTAAATGCTTTCAAAAATAATATTAAAATACAAAAACAAAAAGTTAGTGCTATTGTGAGAATTTCGAGAATCCATCCTTGTCCCAAAACATATGTTTCCCTAACAAATACTCTGTGTTGTATCGATTTGTGTCTCAAGTATGTGTTGTAATAATAAATAGTTTGCAATTTACATAATAAATTTTAAGTCCTAATTAGTATATACGAGCGGTATACCCGCGCGATGCGACGGGTTTTTTTTATCTATGTAGAAAATTGATTGTTTTTATATGTATTGTATTTTATTATTTTAATATTTATTTAGTAAAAATTATAATTGATAAAATCTATATAATGAAAATAGAAAGTGGTTTGTATATTTTGTAATTGCAGATAACGCAAATAATTTTTTTTATGATTTGCATTTTTTCCTCGGTAATATTAGATTTGACACATTATAAATAACAATATTATAATTATTTTTTTCCAGAAATAAACTTATATTTTTTCACCCTATAATAAGTTATTTTAATGTTTAATTACTGAAATTGTAATAGATCAAATATTAAAAAAAATAAGTTTTTTGCATTGTATAATTAGTATGCTTGCCCGCACATTGCGTTAGGTTTTTTTCTATGTAGAAAACTATTTGATTTTTAAAATGTTGTAATTAGTTGTTTAAATATTTAATCAGTAACACTATAATAAATTAAATATGTAACCTATAAATTTTTCCCCCGCCTAAATTGAATAGTTTAATCTAAATGGGAAGTGGTTCATATATTTTTAATTGTAGATGACCTAGGTAAATTTGGTAAAAAAAAAATTTGAGTTCCATTTTCTCCCTGACAATATTAGATCTGACCCATTAAAAATAAAAATAATGAATTTTTTTCTAGAAATGAACTTAATTTGTTTACGTGCTATAATGACTTATTTGCCGTCTAAAAGGAACATGAATCGAAATGGGAAGTGACCTGTATATTTTTTAATTGTAGATAACCTAAGCAAATTTGTAATTTTTTTTGAGTTTAATTTTTTCCCCGGTAATATTATATTTAAAATATTAAAAATAAAAATATGGTAATTTTTTTTTAAAAATAAACTTAAACAAAAGAATACCAAATTTAAATTCAATGGCAAATTATTATGAATTATATTATTATATTAAATGTATTTAAGAATATTGATATTAATTTTCTTAAGAAAAAAGTCCTAGGTCATTTGTTCCCCTCTCTATATATTTATAGGCGGTAATATTCAATAAATATTAAAACGGGAATCAAAATGGGAAGTGGTTTGTATATTTTTTAATTGTAGATAACCTAAGTAAAATTGTCATTTTCTTTATGAGTTGTTTTGTTCCTTAGTAATATTAAATCTAACGCACTTAAAAAAAATATTGTAATTTGTTTTTGAAAATAAACATTTTTTTTTTGCGTGCAATAATTATTTCTTAGTCATCTAGAAAGAACGTATAATTGAAACGGAAAGTGACTCACACATTTTTTAATTGTAAATAACCTAGGTAAATTTGTCATATTTTTTTTTCAGTTGTATTTTTTGCCCATTAATATTAGATCTGATACATTGTAAATAAAAATATTGTAATATGTTTTTAGCAAAAAACTGTTTTTTGTGTGTTCTAATGACTTATTTTCCGTTTAAAAAGAATAGTGTAATTGAAATGGGAAGTGACTCGCATATTTTTGAAATTTAGGTAAATGTGTCAAATTTCTTTAAGTTGTAGTTTTTTGTCCAATAATATTAGATATGAAATATTAAAAACCAAAATATTGTAATGTTTTTTAAGAAATAAATTTTTAAAAAGGAGGACAAAACTAAAATTCGAAGACAAATTTTTTTTATGTTATTCAATTAATTCATTATATTATCATATAAAATATATTTAAGAATATTGATATTAATTTTTTTTCTTCAAAAAATCCTAGGTCATGTTTTCTTCTCCCTATATATATTCCTAGGTGATAATATTCAATAAATATTAGAATATATAATTAATGAAAGACTAATGATATTCAAGAAACTTTAACAAAAGTTAAAACAAACAAAAAATAAAAATTATCATTGCTATTATTGTCAAAACAATAAAAATTATTAAATTATCCGGAGGGAAAAAAATATTAACAGAAGAGCAAAGCAAGAAAAATAATTAAATAATAATAATTATTATTATTATTACTATTATTATTATGATTGTTCCAAGTACAAATTTAAAATTTAAAGACAAATTTTTTTATGTTATCCGATTTATTTATTATATGATTATATTAAATATATTTAAGAATACTGATATTAATTTTTTTATTCAAAAAATCCCAGATCATGTTTTCTTCTCCCTATATATATTCCTATGTGATAATATTCAATAAATATTAGAACATATAATTAATGAAAGACTAAAAATATCCTAGAAACTTTAACAAAAGAAAAAAAAAATATCATTGCCATTATTGTCAAAACAATAAAAATTATTAAATTATCTGGAGAAACAAAAACATTAACAAAAGAGTAAGCAAGAAAAACAATTAAATTATTATTATTATTATTATTATTATTATTATTGTGTTAAGTACAGTTATATATACATGGACAAAAGTTAGGATTATTCTAGAAATATAAAAATAAAATAAAAGTATAAGGGCTGAAATGAAAATCAAATTTATTATCAATTTAAATTAAAGGACAAAGTTGAAAAAATCAAAACTTGTGTACCAAATTTATTGAGCATTTACAGCCAATCCGGAAAAATAAAAGTAGGAGGATCGAAGTGAAACTCTCATATTCAATCAATTAAAATCAGAGGACCCAATCGAACTAAATCAAAACTTATATAATAGAAATAAGGACCAAAATAAAAAGTAAAAGTCGAAGGACCAAAGTGAAAATGTACAACAAATGAGGAACTCTCCTGCACTTTTACGTGCAAGAGAGAGAGAAAACGTTGGCAACGCCTTTAACCAGCCACTGCTACGTACACAAACTTTTTTATGGTACACGTGCCACCGCGGGAGGAAGACCACGCGGCGACGCATCGAAAATGACTCTGGAAGACCATTTTCGACCACCGTATGAGGCCGCACGTGTCGCCCAAATAGGGCATGAGGCGGAAAACCGTTTTGTTTTAGTGTATTGGTTAATATATTTTTTCTAATAAAAATTTAAAATAAATAAAATTTTGCTGATTTACCTGTAACTATAAAATATATTTTTTTTAAAATAATATTAAAAAATTGTTTTAATGTATTTAAAAAAAAGTATTTTGAAGAATAATTATGTGTTTATTTAAAAGTGTGATAAAGACTATTTTTTAAAATATTTTTTTGTTTGAAAATGCATTAAAAATTTTAAAACACAACAAATATAAAGCTAAAATGAAATTTATAAAACACAGTTTAACTGCCATACTAAACAAATAAAAAAACTCCCCGGACAACACCACGAGGCTCCAAGTCAAAGGTCTGCCTTATATGTCACCCGTCGGAAACGCCATCATTTTCTCCATTTCCTTGGACATTTAATGGAGCCTGCTTAACGTGAACGTCTCAATCAAGCCTTTAATGGTTTTATTTATAATAATAATAATAATAAATTTAGAAGTTAATGAAAAAACAAAATCTTGTGTCCCAGGTTTGGATTATTTTCTTTGCTAACCTGTTTCAGGCAGGCTTGGGCTTGGATTTATTATAATTTCGTGTTTAAGTTATAGTCTTTGAAAGGAGTTTTTGAGTATTTGATTTCTTTGACCTTATACCCAATCAATTAGAAGTTGCTGGGATCTTGAAAGGTTGATTACATAAGTGTTTTGTTCACACTAAGTTAATGAACAATAAAATTTTAAGGATAGAAAATTGATCATTGGTAATAACATATTACTTTTACTAATAATCTCAAGATTTTCAATAATTAGTTTACAACTATTAGATTTATCTAAAATAGTCTTTATATATGAAAGTATGCATGCTATAAATTCTTTGATTTGCTTAAAATGCACAATATGTTTCTATTTCTTTATTGTAAATTTCTTTGATTGTTTAAATTTCATGATATATAAACTAAATATTTGTTATCTCTAATATATATATATATATATATATATATATATAATATTAGCATACAAGTTGGTTTAATCTTTACTTGATTAACTTATATCTAGAACAAATTAATCATACATTAGTAAAAGGGATGAGAGGGGGATCATAGTTCAATATTGAGAAAAGTTATAATTTGGTTATTATAAAGTAACATTTATAATCTCTAAGGCCCAAATTTAACTAAAGTCTAATGTGTTTTAACACAACTAGTTCAGGGAATAGAGAATTAATTATGGTAGCTTGAGATCCATGAAAATATTTCATCATTTCCAAAAGAATAGAGAGATTTGTGACGTGGTTTTGATGGGGGATGTCAAAGCATTTAAAGTAAAAAAAAAATGATTGATTTATCTTATTGTCTTGTTGGATGTTTTAAGCCATCTTTCATGGAAAAAACCAGTTGAAGAGTCAAATTATCAATATAGTATTTTAAATAGTGCAATTTAGTTTTCTTTCCATATGGTACTTAGATGGAAAAATGCATTTTAAAAAGTCATTTTGTATTTTACAAAGAATTAGAAAATAGAAAAGGGAAGTTTACAAAAGAAAAAAGGTTATGTTTCCTCTCTATTTTATGTTTTTTTATATAGGAAAAAAACATGTAAGAATAACTTTTTAACTTGACAAAAAATATTTTATCATCTACATATATAGTTTTTCCCTTAAATACTTAAAATCAATAGATAAAAAAGCTATTTTCATAGAGATTTTTTTTCTCTCCACTAAGCTCTTTCATTGTAATTAGTCTCATGTAATGCATTTAGAAGCAAAATTAGTTGTTCAATCTTTGCTTTATGGACCTTTGAAAAAAAAAACATTTATAGTTTGCTTAATAGTTTCTCTATCAAATAAGATAGGAGAGATTTCTTATCTTAATTCAATCATTTTTGTGTACGTTGATTTAACATTGTGTTTTGAGGTGCGATCGAACCATACATCTAAAATAATTAATTTATTTTATTTAAAATAGTTTTTTTTTATATTTTAAGATTATTTTGATGCGCTAATGAAAAAAATAAATTTAAAAAATTAATAATATATATTATTTTAATATATTTATGAATGAAAAGTAATTTGATAAACAACTTCTATCACTTTGTAAAACATACACTCAGTAAAGAAAATTATGAGGTGCGTTTCTTATGTACTCATAAACGTTGTCAAGTAAAATGAACACATGATCTTTTTGTTAGTTTCTATATACGTTGTTGGAAAGACATTCTCATGAAAAGTATTGTTCCTCTCCCTCTTCAATAGAAGATAATTTTTTTTTTGAAAGGAACTTTAATAAATAGAAGGAAATAACAAGTTTTTTATTCTATGTAAATGATATCAATTATTGTTAAGATCAATTGATATCTTTTGCTATATATTTGTTTTTGGTGATGACAATGAACAAGTTGAAAGACAATCAAAGTGATTGTTAATTGTTGATGAACAAAGCCAATCATTAAGGACTAAAGTGTTTGGACTAGTCCTATACGAGCTTAGGAAAAAATGAGTGCCTTCCTTGTAGGACTTGCTTCTGTAATATATATTCATTATTTTAGCACAAACCATTTTTTGCCCTTATCTACAGTATACAAGCATATAACTTGTATTAGGACCTATATGATCATCCAGACGAGAGTAAGATAGTGTAAAAAGTGACGACAATGAAGTATAAGCAGAAGATGCAATTTTGTCTTTGGTTTGTAAGGTGATGAACATGGCCTTCCTACATTTCTGTTAAGCATACTTCTGTTTAGGTACGTATTTTAGTTCCGAAAATTCCATGAAAAAAAGTTATACATCAAGATTCTTACTTACTATGCATGATTCTTAATTTTCAGCGGTGCTATGCATGTGTTCTTAATTTGCACATATGCCTCAACAACAATGACTTGATGTAGTGGGAACATCTATATATCTTCTCAATCGCATGCCATCCTTAGTACTTGAGTTTCAAACACCACTTCATACTTTGGAACGATATGTTAAACCACCTTCAGCATTCCATATACCTTTAAGGGTGTGGTAGTGTGGCATTTGTACATGTTACAAACCATTAACTATCTAAGTTGGATCTATGTGTTGTTGGTTGTGTGCTTCTTGGTTATGGTTCTCATACAAAAGGATATTGGTTTTACAATCCTCTCTCTCGAAAACTCTATGTTACTATGGATGTAGCCTTTCTCGAGACTGAATATTTTTTCAGTGAACTATCCCCATTTGTTTTTTAGGGGGAGAATAGACATGAATAACAAATATGGAATTGGGTTCATCCTAACCATACAACATCTGAGCAAATCATAGACAACACTGACTTACATACTTAGGTCAAATCCAAGGTTGTCAAAATCAAGATTTTGACACGAATCGGAAGAGGCTCCGAAAAATCGGATCGTAAAATCGTAAGATCGTACCTGAATTTTTCCGTATAAAAATTGTAAAATCATAGCTAAAATCGTGTAAGAAGCAAAATTATAAAATCGTATGTAAAATATTTCTAAATACAAAATAGCATAATTATGGACATTTTTTTTTATCTTATTTTAAATAAAGTTCAATTATTTTATATATAGTTTAATTATACAATTAATATAAGTTATATAATTAAATAATTGTTTTTGAAAAACCCTCCAACAATAAAATTATTATTTATAATTATATTTAAATTTAAAAAATAAATTTAAATATAATTAAAAGACCCACAGTATTTGAGATTTGAAATTTAAACTATTTATTTTATGTTTTTCAAGTAATTGTATATTTTTGTTATGGTGGTTGTATTTAAAATTAATTAATTTTATTTATTATCTTAAATTAATAGGATTTTTTAAAATTATTTTTTATGCTAATTATTATTATTAATTATTATTATTATTATAACCCCTCCTCCCCCGTAACCTACTTGGCTACTTTATTATTATTATTATTATTATTATTATTATTATTATTATTATTATTACTACTACTACTACTACTACTACTATAAAAACCCCCTAGACATAACCCTAAAGCCTTAATTCTCTACTTCTCTTCTCCCACGCCGCCCACCCTTCCTCCTCATCCTCTTCTCCATTTTTTTGTCTTCCTCCTCATCCTCTTCTCCTTTACTCTCTTCCTCCTCGTCTCTTCATCCAGATGATGTGGAGCACAACAAGGGCTAGGTGTGCAGGTGGTGGGTAAGTGTATTTTTGGGTAAGATTTTGGGGGTGAGAGTTGATGATTTGAGTTTTTTTTTGCTGAGAAGAGAAGAGAGATTTTGATTTGAGCTGCTGCAAATGTAATTTGTAAATGAAAGAATGAAAAATTGAAAATGAAAGTCCCGAAATCCGAATACCTTAAAATCGTAAAATCGGACCAATCCGGTCCGATTTTACGAGTCAACCCGATTTTGATCGGGTTTGACCGGTTTGGATTTTTCTTTCCGGTCCAACCAGGTTTGCTGAGCCAACTCACAAACTCGTACGAGTTTGCGAGTTGACTTGCGAGTTTGATTACCATGGTCAAATCAAATAATCCCCTCTGCAACATACCACAAGACAGAAATTAGAATCGTGAGGACAATCCCGACACTATAACTAAGGTAAGATCTCCCAACTCTCTTACATTACCTAATTCTATGACATACAATTTACCTCATAGGCATAATCGAGGAGTAGCCCCAAATCGGTACTCTCTAGAAATAGAAGGAAGTCAAAATACTCCATCGTAAGCTTTACCCCATCTAATAACATGTTAGATAAAACAAAAGTATTCATGGACAAAATAACTTCAGAATTGGTCCCACGAAATATTGAAGAAGCAATATCGAACGAGCATTGGGAGATAACTATTTATGATGAAATGAAGGCTTTCCAGAATAACAATACGTGGGAATTAATCACATTGCTAGATGAGAAAAAAATAGTTGGATGCAAATGAGTATTTACCGTGAAATATAAAGCAGATGGGACAATAGAAAGATATAAGGCGAGACTAGTAGCTAAAAGATATACTCAAACATATGACATAGACTATGAGGAAATGTTCTCACCAGTAGCCAAACTAAACACTATTTGGATAATCTTGTAACATGCAACAAACCTAGATTGACCTTTACATCAATTTGATGTAAAAAATGTATTTCTTCATGGAGATCTAGAGGAGGAAGTACATATGGTATGCTGGAGAGGGGGTTATTTGTTTTGCTGGATTAAGGAAAATATGGTGTGCAGGCTTACAAAATCACTTTATGGACTAAAATAGTCTCCTAGAGCATGGTTTGGAAAGTTTAGTCCGACAAATACGGAAAAATAGATTCAACTAGAGCAACTCAAATCATACACTATTTCTAAAAGGAATGGGGGAAAAGCTGTAGCCTTGATTATTTATGTTGATGATATGATAGTCATAGGAAATGATGAAAAAGAAATTGTAGAGTTACAAAAATATCTAGCAAGTGAATTCGAAATGAAGGACCTTGGTGGGTCAAGGTATTTCTTGGGCATAGAAGTATACAAATCAAAGCGAGGCATATTTCTCTCACAGAGAAAATATGTATTAGACTCATTGATTGAGACAGGTATGTTGGAGTGCAAACCTGCGGATACGCTGATCATACAAAATCATTGTTTAGCTGGATTATATAGATTAGGTTCTACAAATAAAGAACGATACTAGAAATTGGTGGGAAGACTCATCTACCTTTCACATACACATCCGGATATCGCATATATTGTCAATCTAGTTAGCCAATTCATCCACAACCCAAGCCGAAGTACATATGGAGGCAATAAAATACTAAGATACTTAAAATCCTCTCTGGAAAGAGGAATTATTTTTTGAAAAATAATCACCTCAACACCACTTGTTATACTTGATGCATACCGAGTAGGAAGACAAAAATCTACTTCGAGGATACTTTACCTCTGTTGGGGAAATTTGGTGACTTGGAAAAATAAGAAACAAAATGTTGTCGCCTCTATTGAGTGCTAAAGCAAAATTCAGAGGAATGACTAAAGGGCTAAGTGAAATACTATGGATAAAGTGGATACTTAAAGAGCTACGTTATCCGATGGAGATTGAGATTAAAGTGTATTGTTACAACAAAGTCGTAATTGCCATTGCTAATAATCTAGTTCAACATGATCGAACTAAGCACGTAGTAGTAGATAGACATATCATCAATCGAACTCGATGAAAAGGCTCTGATTTTTCTGTTTGTTAAATCGAAGATCAATTAGCGGATATACTTACTAGAGTAGTGTAGAGTAAAATATTTCATCTCTCTCTCAATAAGTTGAGCATACGAGATATCTTTGCACCAACTTGAGGGGAGTGTAGCCAAGATTAATTATTTGATTAGTAAAAACTAGGAATCATGGACAAGTTAGAAATATTTATATTTCTCCATTGTAGAATAGGATAATTGTACATGTATAAATACAATTTCTGTGCAGTAAAGAAAAAGAATAGAATTGACACAAAATTATCTCTAAAATTGACATATTCTACATCTAAAAATTGCCAAGAGATATCTGGTTTACAATCTGGTTTAAATGGTGTTCACATTTGACAAATCAGAGATCACATTCTCCCATTAACGATCTTCTCCGCAGTCTGTAGTCTTTACGGAAGTGAAGACGTCGAAACCAAGCACGATAGCTTACAATGGTTTTGCCAAAGATTTATACATCTATATATGTGTTCTTAGTCTCTATAGCTGCTGAAACCCTTTTCATTTTCAGATGCCATCCAAGAGCAATGAGTCGTTTAATGCTCAATTATATACGACTGCTCTCTGACAGAGCCGTTTCAGAGTACCACTTTCGGTTCGGAGGTCAAACAAAGAACATGTGATGTGAGATATTATTGTAAATGCCTGCATCAGCGAACCCTCTTTTTCAGTGCATTAATTAAGCACCATTCTCTCATCCTGGTGGCCCAACTCGCATTTAAATTCATGAAATGGGGATATCTTGATGCCCGGAGTAGGTTTTCTTCTTCTTCTCCTTATATATAGTAATTGTCAGGAAAGGCCTGAGACAGAACTAGGATTTCCCAGGCTGATTTATAGAAATTCAGAGGATCCCATCAATTCACAGGCTGCAAGGTGGTTGTGAAAAGAAAAGACCGTACGTAGAAAGCAGGTTATACGCAGCTCAAGTTCTAGCAAGTCTTAGAGAGGTGTTCCCTTACTATGGAAAGAACTGGATAGATGAAAGGGGCCTTCCAATCTTCGAATCTCCCCACACACATTGTTCTTCCGTCATCCCAATCCAATATCATTATTCTTCAACGTCTTTTCTAAGCTAAAACAACCCACCTCTCTGTGCTGAAATGCTTGACTTCATCTCTTTCATTTTCCACGACCACACACAATGCTTGCTTTCGCCTTCGTCATAGTGCATTCATGCAAGCAACGCCATTCAACACGGTGCCTTTGTTTTAATAAAATAAATAATACATATTCTATGCCTTTTATATCCTTCCCTTTTGAAAAGATGCTGTAGATTCCACAAGTATAGAAAAAGTAGCGCTCACTTTGTGAAACATATTATTTTTAGGAAAATATCTTTTATGAAAATCTTCTCAGGGACTGATTTTTATTTATTTAAATGCATATAAAATGTTTTTATATAAATAATTTATGTTTTAGTGATAGTACTCATATTAAGAATTACTGGGTTCAAATCTAAAAATCACAGGAGAAATAAATTTTTAGTCTCAATCTCTTACCATCGGGCCACCTACTAGATGATTCTCTTTTCATTTGGGAGGGAATGATCATTTTGTTCTCTTTTCATTTGGGAGGGAATGATCATTTTGCTACTGATATCTCTTGAATTTATATGTCTTTGTAAATTTAAAGCTTGAATTATTGTCTTAATTATTTAATTTTTTCATTATATATATATAATTAAAAACACCTTAAAAACACTCTAGAGACCTAAATAAATTCATTTATATCTAAAATTAACCCCTAAAAGATCCAAAACAATAATCATTCTGAGACTCAAAAACTTTATGAGTTCAAATATGATTTTTCAAGCTATTTGAAAGTGAAATAAATTGTAGATATCAATAATGATTATTTTGGTGATCATTGTTGTTATAAATTGATATTTTTTTCTACCATTTGAATTTCGTGACTATATTTCTTATATCTTATACCATAAACTAAAAACATAAAAAAATTTAGATAAAAAATAAACTATAAAAAATTAAAAGGATAGAAAAAAGCCTTGTTTGCAATCCCTAACCTCTTGAATTGATACAAGAAGGGAAAAAGGTTAGAATGCATATGTGATCTTAATATCTTGAATACATATATCGATTTAGTATATATAAATGAGTGAAAAAGAGAGGATATCATTCCATTCCATGTAGTGAGAATACACGAAAAAGGAGAGGTTATATTAATATCAAATGGCCTTTCTCAACATAAGAGATTAGATTTTTCTTATCATGATTATTTGATATGGAACTAAAAAGTTAATTTAGACTTCAACTGATCAGTTCAATTATAATACTAAACTAAGTAACATCTAAATTTAAAAAACTAAAAATGTTTCAGTTCAGTGTAGCTTTATCCAAATACAGGCACAGGCACAGGATGATGATGGTGCACTAGAAGCTTGAGTCTCGACTTCTTTGAAATTGGGGACTGAAAACATGTAAGATAGTCATTTGACTGGGGTGCCGCCGGGGTGGTGGTGGGCAAATTTGGCCGTTGTTCTTGAGCTCCAACTCAAACAGGCACCACTTTCTTTTACCTGGTTTGCTTTCTTGATATGTCGTTATGTGTTGACTCAAAGCAACGTTGTGACATGCCCGCTAACCTTAATTGATAACCATCCCAATTATATCCCATAATTAATATCCCTTCCCTCTTTTCAGACTCCCGTGCTGAATTACCTTCTCTATTCTCTAACATCACAAAATCCATATTCCTGCGGATGCATGTGCCTTCGCGTGGCTTTTCTTTCTTTAACAAAGTTCTAACACTTAATCCTTTTGCACTTTTCTTTTGGTTGCAAGGAAAAGACATAGAATCGAGGAGACCTAAGAGTATTGCATCCTGTTTATGATATTAGATTTTCATAATGATGTGTGCTTGGATTGCGAGTTCATCAAGTAACCATTTTAATAATTAGCTTCTTCAATGTAAATGAAACCATCTTTATAGTACTTGAATATATATTGCCCTATGTAAATTGATATGAACTCCATCAACAACTGTGATGAAACCCAATAACAATGATGACTTAGAACCCCAAGATCGTGTAGACGAGGATTGGTTGAGCCTTGACCCGACACCTAACAAGATGAAAACCAAGACTACAAAGGATTGAAACGCCACACCTAGAAAACCTAAGAATCTCTTGACAATCAAGGTGATAGATTTGGTTGTTTGAACACCATAAGATCAATTTAATAAGTTGTAGGAGTTCTTTCAAGAATGGAGAAGAAAACAAGACTTCACAATAATGATAATTTTATGAAAACATGATCTGTTTATTTATTTCAAAATACCCATTTATATACTTGAAACAACCCGCCAAGAATAGAAAAAGTCCTCATGTTTTTAGGTCTCTTGGACTTCTAGAGGATACTATAAATAGTTGAATGACTAAATTCAATGTATTTAAAATAACAATTTAAGACTGAATTCATTCCTATATTTAATATCCTTGAAAACCATCAAATCCTTGCCATTTGATGGCCGGACCATGCTTGAAATGTTTTTGCATAATTATTAGCCTTTTCAATTACTTTGATGATATGGACTAAACCTTGATTATTATTTATGTCCATCTTAGTTTTTTAGAGTCACCCAAATCTCTTGGATTAGCCTATTTAGTGCTTCCTTAAAATGTTTGACTCTAAGTCTTGTAATTGGATCCTTGACGAGTGATAAAGGATCTTGTGCAAATTCAACCTCATTCCCGAGTGTATGATCAACATATCCAGTGTCCTTAGTTTGCATCATAAATGAAACTATTTTAATAATTATCTTCTTAAATATAAATCTTTTGAATGTAAAAAATTGATTTTTTTACACGAGTATTTCAAGGAATCTTTATAGCACTTGCATATTGTCTTATTCTTAAGTGGAGGGGTTTCGAGTCATTTTTATATGCATTAACAAGGGACTAATATATCTTACACATGCATTAATGAGGGAAAATCTTCATTACACTTACATTAATAAAAGTTAAATATCATTTACATATACATTAATAAAGAAAGAAGTAAAATGTATTTAAGACATTTATCGGATAAAATAACATTAGGCCTTGTTATCATTTGAGCTAACTAAAGGAGTTAGGTATAGGCCCAACACTAGGCTTGGGTGCCTAGCCAGCGTATTATCTAGACTCAAGTGCTTTACTCGAGCCTAAAAGAAGTTGTCTATAACTCCAATAATTGGGACCATGGTCGACACCGACCCATAACCATGTGGGCTTCCAGCCCACAATGGCTGGAAGCCCAGCCCGAAGAAATTGGGGCTTTAAGCCCATGAGGTCGAAGCCCAACCTATTTAGAGCTGGCCACGACCTATTATGGTGGCAGCCAGATCCATATAAAGCGATCTAGTCACTCACAGTGGTCGATGACCTAGCTTATAATAAAAGAAATAATAATAAAAATAATATAAAAATAATAATAAAAAGTATCTTTTTTAAAATACTTTTGAAAGATATATATATATATATATATATATATATATATTATGACAAAAAATCAAAATACAAAATGTGTTTTCATGCATACGGCCGAATTCGAAAACTTTTCTCATTGTTTTTTTTTCCGTAAAAAAATATGTTGCATATTTTTCCATATTTTTAAAATGAAAAGTTGGATATCGTAACCAGTTTGCGATTATCCATTGGTATTCGGCCAAAATATCAAAAATAATTTAACAACTTTTCGGTTTTAGCTTTCATGGTGTAAATTTACCTTGTAAAATACACCCGCAAATAAAAAATATTTTTTACTACGGTGTAAAATTACATTGTATAATACATTCGTAGATTAAAATAATCTTAACTACGTTGTAAAATTACATTGTAAAGTACATCCGTAGATAAAATAAAACTTATAACTACGGTGTAAAATTACATTGTAAAGTACACCCACAGACAAAAAAAAATGTTTTTTTTTAAATGCAGTGTAAATTTTTTAACCTAAAACAATCAAATAACAATGCAACTTGCCTTAGGTAGGGTGCACTGGGGGTGATGCGTTTTCTCCTTGCTCAACAAGTCCCCTTACCCAGACTCTCGCAAACCAATAGGTTTCTAGTGACCTTAATACTAGGTGGCGACTCTTAATAATTACAGTTGTAAATTTCACGACTATAAACAACCCTACATTTCACCGAGTGCCGTTGTCTCCCTGAATCCCGGGATGAAGGCGGGGCGTGAAGCGCGTCCAAAAATCACTGTCGCGACAACAGGAATAAATACTACCCATCAAAAATTTTAATCATATAAAAAAATACACAATGTAACTCACTTCAAATAAGATGTACTATGAGTGCTTATTTTTTTTTTTATAAGCAACCAATCTTTTACATTTGAATCTTTGATCAAACCAGTACAAACTGAAATTGTTTAGCAACTCATCAACACCAACGAGACCCTCTTGGGGTGCCGTGCGATGACTTGTGATTATGGTAAATACAATATTCTATATATAAAAGGAGAAATAAATATGCTAGAGAGCTTAAAGTTCAAAGAACAAAAATGCTCTTATGTAAAATATGTGTTTTGAATGTAAAAACTTGAATATTTTATTAGAGCACGTAGTTGAAGGGGGTATTTAAAGCTTTTATAACTTGTCTTCTCCTTGTGGAAATTCATTTTACTATGATAAAACCTTTTACAAATGTATTATAAGAAACGATATCTCTTCCACTTGTATGAATGAGGAAAGGAGAAAAATGAGATTAACATACTCTTTGGATTTAAAAACATGAGGCCATGTCATTGGACTAGATTTAAGAGACAAGTGCCCCAAGGTTATAAAATACAACCATTAGGACTAGACTAGGAGCACTGCCTGTCACCCCCGCGATGCTTTACATACTCGCTGGGCTTGCAGGATGTTCACTGAGTCCGAGAATTAATTGTGGTGCGCGTAAGCTGGTCTGGACACCCCAATCATAAAAAAAATAAAAAAAAAATACAACCTTTAGGATTAGACTAGGAGCACCGCTATAAAAGAATGAGATAGAGTCGGGTGCGTTGCTTGAGTCCATAAAAAGCTGTATATAGACTCAATAATTCAGCCAATGACTATAATAAACTTGTGTTTCTATCAAATATTTAAAAAATCAAGAAATGTTTTATACATAATGTAGCTTTACCATTCTAATTAGGCTATGCTGACAGAATCAAGATTGTTCTAGATATTGCTAAAAAGACTTTCTAAGACAGAAAGGAAAAAAAAACTTGAATCCACGTGGACAATTAGAAAAGGAATAAGTCAATGGCTTAATGTGATGAGGCCTGTTTTTCAAAATATTGGATAAAGAAAGAAGATTAGGACGGAGATATGATTATCTGCGACTTGTGGATGTCTTCATATGGAAAATAAAGATGAGGCCTTGTTTTGTTGTGCAGAGCTAGACAACTGATCATTCTCAATGCTTTTAATTATATTAACTCATGAGAAGGACATTCCACCAGCGTGAAATATCCTTTATTTGTTTTGTATATTAGCTCTTAATAGTTTAAAAAAAGGTTTTCACAGAGTGAAATATCTTTTATTTTTGCTTTAATGAATCCCAGAAACCTTTGTTGATGGGAAAATATATTGTAAGCAAATATGCTATAAATTATAGATCACAGGACGAGAAATGCATGGGAGTCTTTGTGCGGGGAAATGAAACAAACCTGTGTTTGATGCTATCAAGGGACTTGTCCTCTGGCTGAGAGGTGTGCTCCTGTGAATTAATTAAGGGTAGGCCGGTGACAGATGCATGGGGAGCTTCCAGCTTGAATGGCTACCGGACCTGTTAAGCCAGCAACTTTGATGGGGCAGGTCGGGTCAATGGATGGTTTAGACACGGTGTCGTCGAAGATGCTGCCAACATATATATATATATATATATCTTGCAGCTTTCGAAGGCATAATTAAGTTGAAAGTTGAAAGATTTTTGTTTTGTTTAATTTCTTAAAGAGCATTAATTAAGGCACCAAATGATGAGATGAAGCGTTGAAGAAAATACTAGCTGGCTAATCTGAGAGAATAAAGTTGTTGAGGGTGCAATTAAATTGTTTTTATTAATAATGAAACCAAAGCAAGCATGGATGCATAAATAAAGCTAATTAAAGAGTGTAAGATAGTCGAACCATGGAACCGGCCGGCCGGTGTAGAGCTAGCTTTATTGGAATTAATTATCACACGTACATATGTATTAACCAACCATATATCATGATCTGCAATACCCTACATTAATTGTTGGAAACAATAATTAAGACAACAAAATGTATTAATTTATTCTCCAGGACCTGATCACTCGATTTCTTCTTCTTTCTTTCTTTCTTTTATCTTGTGGTCTTTGAATCCCTGGCGGACTGAACTATAAAATCAGTTGTTTTAATAATTAGATTTTCCTAGTTTTCAAAACACAATCATTTCTATGTGCTTAATTATATTCTCCCGTAAACTTTCTTTATAGAAATACGTTCTTTAGAAAAACTCTCAGAAACTCCATTTTGAAATCTGTTTTTAACGAGCAATGTGGAAAACAATAACCCTAATTCTGGCTACCCTAATTCATGCTACAGAGTAGTTAGTATGTTATTGTAATTATGTTACAAGCTGCATGGCTGCCATAGGGTCCCCTATGCAACAGTGCCGCATGTAACCCTAACACAGCAATGACGTCAACAATCCCGAGAAAATAACGGCTGGGTCTTCTCCCAGGGACTTGTACTTATTTTCTGGACCACTCCCATCTCTTTAGTCTTTTGTGAACCAAACAAAACAAAGACCTCCTAGTTGAACTTGAAACGCCTTCACAACTACTACGCTCACAATATCTCTTTCGTTTCTTCCTCTCTCCCCATCCTTTTAGTCATGGATCAACAAGGCCGTGAATTGGTGTTCATGCACTCCGGAGACTTTCTACGGCAAAACCCAGGTGTATCTGATCACTTAAATGATTCTACTTCGGGTGTTCATACCCAGCCCACGATCAAAGAAGTTGATTTCTTTTCTACTGATAGGAATGGTAAATCACCAAGTGAGCATCAAGAGATGATGATTCATATTGGATCATCAAGTCTGGTCGATTCTAGCATAAACGTAAGGTTTCCTTAATGTATATATTTACCTGCCTCTTGAATATTTTTTTTTTCTACGTTGAATAAGTGATCACGCTATTGTGAAAGGTTAGGTTTCAAGGGCCATGGCCATGGTGATAACAGTATATGTGCAAAGCAGGTACGTACGTATTTGTGTTTACTTGTTATTGACTTAATTTAATGTGTTGCAGACTGGATTGAATCTGTCAACTTCAAGTTCTGGGATTTCAAAAATAGCAAATGGCAAGGAACCACATAACAATAAAGTGAGTTTTTCAGAAGAGTTTCTGATGCTATTAATTCACAAGCCTTTTGAGTTTATTCAAGTAATAGGATTTGGTTTTGCAGCTGAGTGTACTACGAGGACAGTTAGGGAGACTGCGTGATGAGAATATGAAGCTCAGAAAGTTGTTGGTTCAGAGTACCAAAAGTTACAAGGACCTGCAAGCTCAACTACTGGTGGCGATGCCAAAACAGACACAGGGATGTCGGGTTGAGCAGGTGATTCATCGTTTGGATTGCTTAACTGATCACTTACCTCTCCCACTATAGCTAGTACGTACTGGTTGGAGATAGATGGATTTTCAATATTCATCCTTACCAGTCACACGAATTTCTTTAACAAATGGTTAATTATGGTGTGGTATAGCTACGGCAATTTGAAATTAGTTAACATATATGGGCCTATTTTAGCAATTAAAAAAAACAGAAAGAGTACCGTGCTTCCCTTAAATTAGAGAGTGCGATTACTTGACCCCATAGTACCTTTTCAAAATCTTTATTTAGGCCTTTTCAGTTCCTAAATCACCGAGATAGATGTCGGGAAAGCTCCAAGTTTCTATTTATAATTTAAATCAGCAATCTCTATTGGACCACCATCGAACTTTGCTTCCATGGGATTTCGTGGTTGCAGGAGTGCGCTACTCTTTACAAAGATTTGTGCCACAAATGTTTTATATATATAGGGATCACCAGCCTAAGCCTGCAATTGTCTAGCTATTACATGCAGTGGATCGTATAAGGTGTTCTCCATTATCAATACCTGTACAGAGAACATGTACTCCTATTATTTTTTTCTCAAGTTAAGAAGCATGGCGTTCATTGAATGTAATCAGGCGGTCCTAAATCTGGATCTCTCATTAGACATTTCAATTTAGGTTATGAAGGAATATGCGGATCATTTTATTTTTAACAAATTGGAAAACTTTTTCACGGTATAGAGATATTTTAATGTTATGCAGAAAGGGGAGCTAAATGACACACCAAGTCCAGTAATGTCAGCTCAACACTTAATGGACCACCGCCCATCTGACATCACAATATTGGATGTCAATGAACCTTCGGTATCCGACGACAAGACGCCAAAGCTGGTGGTCTCTCCAGCAAATATAATGGAAAAAAAGTCTCAAATATTAGGGAAACGAGCTTCAATTGATGATGATATTGATCAAACATCACATAGCCGGGGCTCTCCAAAATTAGAACAAGAAAAGCCTGATGAGCAAGTCCCTGGCGTCGTCTCTTTCAGGAAGGCTAGAGTGTCCGTTCGAGCAAGATCGGAGGCTCCTTTGGTAAGCATTAATTTACATGAATTAAAACGAAAAACCATTGCACTTCTGCGCTGCATAATAATAATAATAATAATAATAATAATAATAATAATAATAATAATAATCATAATGGGATCAGTGGACTTTTTGGGTTTAATTTAGATAAGCGATGGATGCCAGTGGAGGAAGTATGGTCAAAAGATGGCCAACGGTAACCCTTGTCCTCGTGCCTACTATCGTTGCACCATGGCTGTTGGGTGTCCAGTTCGCAAGCAGGTAAATAATCAAAGTGTCAACAACAAATACTACACCATGTTGTTTCTTACGTCTATATGCTGACTTCAACTTCCGTAAATTTAGGATTGATTGCTGGTTTACTGACATTTTTCATGTTTTTGTTTCAACAGGTGCAAAGATGTGCAGAAGACAACACCATTCTCATTACAACATATGAAGGACATCACAACCACCCTCTTCCCCCGCCGGCTACAGCTATGGCTAATACTACCTCAGCTGCCGCCGCAATGCTCTTATCAGGTTCAACCACTAGCAGAGAAGGCATATCCTCGAGTAGCTGCATCTACCCTTGTTTGCCAATGGCTACCCTATCCACTTCCGCATCATTTCCCACCATAACCCTGGACTTGACACTAGGCCCAAATACTACAATGCCATTCCTCGACACTCCACCCACTTTCCCTCTTCTTTTGCATGGCTGCCCGCAACTCCTCCTAGGGAACCCAATGTATGTCGGTCCAAAGTTACCTGCAATTCCGTCAGTGCAATTAGGGCAGCGGCATGCTTCTGTAGTTGAGACAGTTACTGCGGCCATTGCTTCGGACCCATATCTCACTGCAGCCGTAGCAGCAGCAGCTATCTCCACATTTATGGGCACACCAAGGATCATAGATGGGTCTAACAACCTCAGTGTAGTACCTGGATTACCCGGATCTCCACAGCTTCCTCAATCTTGCACCACTTTTTCCACCAACTAAGGCTGCTACCGTCTGGGGTCTGGCCTTCAATAAAGTGCCTAGTCTGTTATTCATTTTTCTCTCGCAAAAGCTAATTGTGATTTATTGTTGGCTTTTGGGAGAGTTGAAGAAACAGCACTGTAGATGTTGTAGAGGAATTAAGCTTGAGATCATGGGCTGTACAAGGATATTGCTAAGAATAATGTTTTCCATCAATCAATTGAATGTGCATTTTTAGTATCATCTAGCTATGTTCTTAAGGTATCGCTGATTCAGCTTGTTTGGAGTATTATTACTTGTATGTAACTACAACTTGGGTTCAGAGATAAATTTGGACGTCTACACTTAAGCTGAAAAAGGAGATCGATTAAAATAGAATATATGTTTGTTTTAATGGTAATATTAATCTGTTAAATGTCATTGGGGGTATATTTTTACGCTGTTATTACCTGTTATTGTCAGATGAACTTTACGATGGAGAGATACTGCATTGCATACTTTAATTTGAACTACGGGCAAAGTCATTCCACAAGAAAAATTAGTTGCTTGCAACGTAATGATCTGTTGCAAATAACAAAGATATCTGTTGCTAATATTAATTAGCAACGGATGTATTCCATTGTAATTTTGTGATAACAAATTTATTTGCAATAGATTATCCGTTGTAAATAAATTTGCAACAGTCACTTCGTTGTTATTTTGTAACACATAATCCGTTGCAAATTCATTCTTTTCAATGAATAATCCGTTGTAAATTGCAAAGTATAATTATTGATGACGTTACATGAATTTTAAATTGTAAGAGCTCACTCACATGTTTGGCATGTGTATTACAATTGCTAGCCAAATTATTTGCCTGTTTTTTCAGTCCTTGGAGTTTTTTTAGTTTTCAAATTGATCCCTCAAGCCTCGATTATTTTAAATCAATAAAATTAAATTCGTTCTTGCAAAATTGAGCATCAAATGTGTTGCAAGATTTTTCCTTGATTTTGTACTGAAAATCGATGCACAACCCAGATCTCAGAGCAAGCAGCTGAGTTCACTGCATCATGGAACGAGATCTTGGAGTAAGCAATTGAATTCACTGCATCATGGACGAAATGATATGTTTGCTACTCACCATTTTAGGGTACATCCCTTGAATTATTTATGTTGTCTATATCATTACCAAGTGATCGTCCTCTTCTTCCTCTTTTGCTTTAAGCTCTTTCGTCCGCGTCGTCCTCTGTTTCCTTTTCTTTTATCCCCATTGTGTGTGCGTGTTTAACATATTAGCCGTTGTGTTTTGAGGAGAGCAGGTGGGGAGTGTCCGTACCATTTGATCCAATAAAAAAAAGCTCCTGGTCGTCTAATTCCATGAAAAGTTCCTGATTTTTTATCTCAATTCAAGCGGATTTAAAAATTCAAAAAAGGATTATCAGTACTTTCAAAAAAACAAAAGTAGAACAACGAAACCGAAATTCAAGAAAATAAGTTTTGTAGAAGTGAAATAATAAAGGGAGAAAGGCGGTTGTTGTTTAGGGCCAGTGAGAAAGTGAAGTGATTTTGATTACGAGAGGAACTTGTGAGAGAAAGAAAGGGGGAGAGGGGCTACCTAGAAAGAGAAGTGAGAAGCGAGGGAGCAAAACAGGAATTGAGGGTGATACAGGAGGGCAATTTGATCATAAAGTAAGGAAATTTAAAATATCTGGCTGTCGCGGATAGAGCGGGAGAGGAGGAAGTGATTATGGAATTTGGGATCTAGTGGAGCCTCACTAGAAGAAGAAGAAGTGTTAAAGGGAGAGAACAATGGAGAAGAAAAAGAACAAATATATTAAATGGGCGCTGCAAATTAATGTTTTCAAATTGCAACGAATTTCCGTTGCATTTTAAATTTGCAACAGAAAATCTGTTGCAATGCAGGATTTTTTTAAGAGTATATTTAGCAACGGATAATCCGTTGCAAATAATTTCAAATTGCAACGGATTTTTCATTGTAATTTAAATTTATATTTGCAATGGATAATCCGTTGCAAATAGTTTTAAATTGCAATGGAATTGCCATTGCAATCCATTTTTTTTTTAAATTGCAAACAAAATTCCATTGCAAACAAGCACCTTTTCTTGTAGTGCCAGCTTTTCAGATTATACTTTTGTGTCTAATTGTATTATCAGTTACTATATATCAAGGTAATAAGAAATTGTCAACGATATTTTACCATGTATAGTATATTTTTATAATTTTGTTTTTTTATCCTAAGTCCATGTTTATTTGGTTAAAGTTATGATAATAACTTAACATACTTAGATTTAGTAGAGTATACAATTAAATGGCATGTGTATGACTTGTTTTCAGAACACTTTTTTTTAATCCTAATTCCATGTTTATAAGGTCAAAGGTAAGATAATAACTTAACATACTTAAGTTTGGTAGAATATCAAACTTAATTGACTTGGATATGACTTGCTTTCACAACTATTTTTTTTTAGGTTTCACTACATGTTGAACTCATGTTTGTATGAATATGGTACCTAATATCCTTCAACTCAGTTATATGTTGAGTCTAAATACATTAGATTCTCATGAGTTATCACACTCAATATCCTTGAGTTCAATTTTATGATGAGTCTAAGTATATATAGGTTTGTCAAGTTGTCAAACCTATATTTATTGGATTCAGTTATGGGTCAAGCTTAAATATATACGGGTCTATGAGCTATTAGACCCAATATTTTTGGGTTCAATTACTCACTAATCCCAAGTAAATGTGAGTCTAGCGAGTTAACAGAACCGATATTAGGTTTAGCTATACACAAAGTTTGACATGAGTCTAACAAGTTGGCATTCCTAATAACTTCAGGTTTGACTACCATCACATCTAGGTTTAGCAAGATGTTAGACTCAACACCTTATGGTTCAGTTTCATGTTAAGTCTAAGTACATATGGGTCTAATATGTTGCTAGACCCAATATCATTGAGTTTAGTTATGCAATAAGACCAAGTACATGCGAGTTTGGCCATCAAACTCAACATCCTTAAGTTCAATTATAATTTAAGCCTAGTTATACATAGGTCTCACGAGTCATAAAACCCAATATATTTGGGTTTAACTACTCTTTAATCCCTAGCACATATAGGTTTGGCAAGTTTTTAGACCCATCACTTTTAAACTTGTCATCATTCCAAGTTCAAGTATGAGACTGGAAATCATTGTAGCATCAGGTAGGTTATGAGAATTCATTTGTTTATTTTTATGGATATCTATGAGATTTTGAAAATCGAATAATAATCATCTTCATACACCTCTAAGTGTATAAAAAGTCCTTTAAAGGTTTGTCACATTTCTATGAAATATTATTATTATATAATAGATATTTGTCTCTCATTAATATGGTTAGAACCATTCACATTTCTTAAGGTGTTTCCTTACAGAGCATTGGAAGTCACTAATGATGAGAAGGGAACATTCACAGTAAATGAGTGTCAATTGGTAATAAGGATGTCACCTGTCTTGCCCCAACATAGCCATTTGAAAAGTCAAGCTACTAATTATAACTACGCATTGATTGGGTGACAACCCAAAAAAACTTATTAAATTCACCTTTATTCATTTGATTGTGTTGTGTAGGTTTGAACATTTATACAAACATTTATTTTGCAACCAGCACTACATGCTACCTTAGTAAAAATGAAAATGTTCATTTACCGTTCACTTTTCCAATTTAAGTTTGGGGATGCATGCATATCCTATGGCTAAATTTTTGTTGAAATAATATTTTTTTTAAAAGAGGGTGAGTTTAAGATCTTAGGATTAACATTAACACTTTGAGGTTCTTTGTTATGTTAAACATGACATTCTTTAGCTTAGACTAGGCAAAATCTTATACAACAAGTTTATACTCATTTTCTTGGGAATTATTGAAATACATCTTTCCTTGTATAGTTAAATGAGTTGTGTGGCTAAGCGTAAAAGATAAATGTGATAGTTTTTTTTGAGATTATCCCTGTTAATCTAGTCTTAAACAAGGTTTAAGTAAATAAGAGTGATAACAATTAAGAAATTGAATGAAAAATACATATATTTGAATTTGATATATTCCAATGTTTCGAGTTTCTTAGTAACTAGGGGTATTCATCACAAATATTTGCTTTTATGTCAAATGGCAACTTGAAATATGAGTATGCAAGTTGCTTTTATTCATCACAACTTGAAATTCATCACAAATATAACTAGGGGTCAGTTCGGACACAAAAGCCCGGCCCGACTGACCAGTGGGGAGTGAATTATTCCACTCCTCGCATGCAAAAACGAAGGTGTACAGTGAAATGGAAGATTTTCGTTCGCGATGAACAACGTACCTGTTAATACCATTGGGTAGAGGAGGTCGAGATGGTTCTTCTGGTCATGGTGGTGTCGGAAATGATGGCCTTTGTTGGCCGAAACAGGCGTCCGAAGGTGACGGGTCACTTTGCTGCAAACGACTGTTGTTGCTGCTGACCTCGCGTGGGGCTGTGGTTGGGGTGGCCAGAGGAAAGGGAGCTTCTAGTGATGATGGGGAGGTGCCAAAGTGGTCGGAGTTGATGGCCTGCTGTCAAGTGTTGGAGGAGAGAGAGATTTAAAAGTGGCTAGTTTTGGAGAGAGAGATTTGAAAGTGGCTAGTTTTGGAGAGAGAGGATCAGCTGACCGAGAGAGAGGGTGACGCCGGAGACGTGGGAGATGAAGAGTGATGTTTAGATTTTTTTTGTCATGTAAATTTCTCATCCCTTTACGTGAACTTTCTGGTTTATCTCCTCTGTTAAAAACAAAATCCTCTTTTGTTTTAAACCTTCTCCTCTGTCTCTCAAACCCCTTTACAAACGTCCATCTCTGTTTTTGAATTACCCCGTTCTTCTCCCTTTTTCTTTTGAATTTTTCTTCTTCCCTTTGTTTCTATTTTATGTGAACTTGGCTCTACAAGTTCTTCCAGCTCTGCATTTTTCTCTCCTCTCTGTCCCCTCTCTCCCTCCTCCTTTCTTTTCTCTCTCCCCCCTCAGTGCACCTCTGCTCGTTGGTTTTTATAGCGGTTTGTAAAGGTTATCGTTGCACTGGTGGGCTGCTTTCAGCTTGCTGGTGGCTTCAGGCAAGAGGCTATTGGTGGCGAGTGCAGGCGACTGCAGCATGCGTGGTCTATTGGTCCAGGCGAAAGGGGCTGCTTTTAGGGGCAAAATGCAATATAGTCCCTCAATTTATAATTGCTCTAATTGCACCCTCAAATGAATTTAAATTTATGATTTTATACAATTATATCCCCCTTCATAATTTCAATACTAGACTTGATTTCGTGCGCCCTTTTTATTTTGGTTCTTGACTTTTGATTTGTGCGATATAATCCTCAATTGACCATTAAACTCTCAATTTGTTAAATTTGGTCTGCGATTTCGCATAATAGGCTTGAACAAAAGTCAAACGGGTTTCTAAAAATTATGATTTTCTCAATTTAGTCCAAATTAAATTAAAGAACTTGGTTTCTCATTGACTAAGCCCTTAATAAAAATTATTTTGACCAATTTAAAATATAATTAAGTCACTACACTTAATTAAACCCTTCAATTGGACCTAAATTAATTCTCAAACATAATACTTTTATATTAGCCAATGACCAAATCAAATTGGCGCATAAAAATATAATGATATCTTACGACTTAGTTTATATGTAGATTTATCCGATAATGGTATTGATATATTGGATCTGCGTTTTTCTTCATTTCTAGGCCCTAAAGAGGTACGATCGAGCTCTAGAAATCGTCCATAATTTACATCTTGATTTTTCTATCGACACCAACCCCTTTTATTTTATTTTTTTTAATTTTTGGGTAGTTTTGGGGAATGACCTAAAATTGGGTTACGACACCTAGGAAGCTTGCTACATCAATCTATGGCCTCTAAAAACGCAAAAACTACCTTAAATCCCACAAAAACTTTCATTGCTTGTATTTACTGTTCAAGGTGCTCTCAAGGTAAAAAAAACACTTAATCTTAAACTTCTTCATCATATGCAACTTTTTGACACAAAAATATACCATTTTAGTAGGCCTGAATCATCCCAAATAATAGCTTTCTTTAAGTCAAAAACTGGTGATCTTCTTTATCTCCACCTAAAAAAAATAAAAATAAAGTTTGGTACCAAAATATATTTTTTAACAGATTATAAGGACTATTCATTTAATAGCGAAAAAAATAGGGGTGAAAACAAATTAGATAATTTTCAAAGTCATCATCTATATTAGTTGTTTTTTTTTATTTAAGTCCTCTTTGTTTCTACTCGATCCTTTCTCCTAAAATATAGGTAATGGTGTGCTAATGGAGGTTTGAATGGTCAAAAAAAGAAAAAAATTGATAGGCAAAATAAAAATCTTAATTCACATGGTGAATTGAGTATGAATAGTAAAAATGATTACATGGTTTATATATATCCTAGCCACTTACTCGAGCCTCGTTATGGCCGAAACCATATTTTTAATGCAAAAAAATATTAATTATGTGATATTTTTTTATTATAATATAACTTTGTGCAGAATTCTTGTGAAGTCCAAGTTTCTTATCAAATATATGAATTTTAAATGGGTATAAATTTATCTATTTAATAAGTTTCAATGAAATCACCAGCATAAAATTATCATTATCATTAAATATTTGAATACCTGAATTTTTGAATTCAATGTAGTAGGATTAGTTCATTTTATAATTAAATTTAAATTACACATAACAAAAAAAAATAAATTGTAAGAACATCTGCGATAATAAAATAAAAAAATAAGTAAATTTTCTATCTACAAAAAGAAAAGAAAAAATATCATTGAAAATGTATCCCTATGTTACCATCATTATCATGACTATAACAGTTAAAATATTATCAATATTATTTCCCAAATAATTCAAATCATTAAATTGACCAAAAAAAATGCAAAACATTTTTACAAAAAAAAATCACTAAAACTATTATTATTATTGCACAGACAATTAAATCATAAAATTATCTAACCAAAGAACAAATAAAAATAACACCACAATGAAAATAAAAGGACAAAAAAATAAAACTAAAAACTAAAAGAATAGATGAATAAATATGGGTAAAATAAACATTGTCAAAGACAGACCAACAAGACAAAAGGAATTACTTCCAAATAAAAAATTGAAATAATAATGTAAAAAATAAAATAAAAATACATATTTAATTCCAATCAAAGGAAAAAATTGAAAAAAATAAAAACCTTGGGACCGAAACAAATAAAGATAATTTTTTTAAAAAATTGCAGTGTAATTTTCTTAAAAAAATTAAAACAAAACGTACTAAAATTAAAAGTTGCATTTATGACCAATTTCAAGTAGAGGAAAACATTAAAACAAATTAAAAATTGCATACCGAAATAATTAAAGCAACAAAAAAAATCAAAACTCAAAAGAATAAGGATTAAAATGAAAACCAACATATATAATTAGTTTCAATTGAAGGGCACAATTGAAAAAACTCAAAATTTCCACTTAAGAAATCAAGAATAAAACCAAAATAAAAAGAACATGGACTAAACTAAAACCATCAGAAACATTATGCACTTATTTGTATTTTTTAGAGGCATGAGAGAGAAAAGGGAGAAAAAAACAAAACTATTCATCGACAATACACCAACAACCAACACATACTGCACCGGGAGGAAGGGGACATGGAGACGCACATGGTCGTACAAGATGAGTTTCCACCGCCAAGGGACGTCGCACGTGTCGCCTTAATGGTGAGTGCGCGTGAAACATTGTTGACACTTTTGTACAACGTGCCTGTAGTGTTTCAGAAAAAAAATCATACATTACTTATACACCCATGGACCCAGCGATTGCCACGAAACAATTAGGGTGAAAATACCACACTACCCCCCGCTTCAGACTTCTTTTAAATCTTTTTTTGGGGTTATTTTTGTAGTTTTACCATGCATAAATTTGTGAAAAAACATAAATAGCCTCATTGTTCTGCGTTGTTTTCTCAATACCTAGAGGTAAAATTGTAGTGTTACTATGCAAAGAAATTGTAAATACCGTCTGTGTCCTGAAAATGTCAAAAATAACCTTGACTCCAGGGATTTAATTTTTTTTAACCCAGTATAAAATAATAATTTTAGGATTTAAATTCGCAATAATCTATGTTTATGTGCACACTAAAAATGCACAAGGACACGCCTTTTATTTTGGTAGATAGATAAGGAGTGATGTTTATGATTACACTCCACTATGGCAGTAATGTTCTGTGCATAGTGGTAGGAGAACCAGTTGAGCCAGACAAAATGTCCAAGTTCATTAAAGCTGGTTTAATTAGATTTGAGAAATAAATCATGCTGCCCGAGAGAGATCCAGTGACAGTGATATGTATAGGAGGAGGACATATATATATATGTTCTCTAGGTCAAACTGAAAGAAACGGGGCAACGTCTTTGTTTGGGGTCACCTTGAGTTCCTCCTAGCTTCTTCAGTGCCCATGGAAAGCTAACGCTGCAATTATCTTGATCTAGTATTAATTACTATTCAAGTATTTATTTTTATTTAATCAAGTATATACGATATTATTACTCCTGATTTGCTGAAGGGTTTCGAGGAACTCTTGGTGCTGCCAAACTTGTTACCTATCATGTTGTGTGGTTGATGCAGAGCTGAATCGGATAATCATGAAATGGATGTTCTTTCATAAAAACCTAAAAAAGAGGCTTACATGAAATAACTAGAAGGTTTTATTTTAGAGGGAAACAATATATTAGCTTGTGGGATATACTAGCTTCGTTTCGTTTTATGAGTAATATTATATCATGGATATACCATTAGATCAGTAGGAGCAAACCTGTGTATTTGCAGGCTTGTAAAAGGACCTGGCACTACACAGGTTTAGACCATTAAAGAGCTGCAAAATAAGTCATGTGATTCCTTTCAAATTAATACTAAGGATTACAAACTTACTTGTAAAGGATCTAATCCTCGGGAAGTTATTAGATGTTCTAAATTTGTTGGCCACCTTACCTTGAGAAAGTTGAGGTCATGATATAGCTTCTTGTCATTGAAGTGGCTAGCTAGAGTTGTGTCGTGATGATTTGAAGCAATAACACACGCTGTATAGCTAAGGAGTTTTATTTGGCGGTTTCTAATTAATCCATTAAAGAGCCTTAGAATATCTAGGTGTTAAAGAATATATCAAAACAAACAAAGTGGTTGCTGAACACATTAGCATTCAAAGCAAACAAAGTGGTTGTTGAACACATTAGCATTGGATTAACATTTGTTGATCCGTTGAAAAATGTGTTACCACTTGTTACTTATAAAGGACATGTTAAGCATAAAAGACTCAGTTCTATCATGTGGTGTATTTATTTATTTATATGATTGAAGTACCTTTTATGTTTGTATAGCATTTTGTTGATTCAAAAGGCTTCATTTATTTCATATTTGTCTTCTCTTATTTAGTTGTATACATGAATTTTAGAGAATGATAATATATATTTGAATTTTATTTGTGACCCTCAATTAATATTTAAGAGTTTATTCATAAATATATGTACAACATAGGGTTCTCATTCAAGAAGAGAAAGTTACAATGTAATACGTGGAAGATAATACTTGCTCCAAATGACTTATTGTCATGATTCATGCAATTTAAACTCTTTTGTTTTAGGTACAAGGGTATTGTATGTATAAAAAAAACAATTTATGATTATATCATATCAAATTGATACACATTAAGTGTTGAATGTGTAATGTAGGATAATGTTAGTGATGTTTTAATTTTTAATTCAAATATTATTTTGCGGTTATTAGTCATTATTTATTTAAACAACAAATTCTCCATGTTAATTTTCTTTTCTTGTAAGGTTTTATATCATAAAAAGTCATTTATGAAAGGTTGTATATTTTTTATATGTTAAATGCACATCATATGTATGTATATATGTATGTATCCTTTTTTATAAGAAAAAAGATTTTAAGAGAATAAAATAAAATGCTTGTAATTTTCACAAAAAAAAAAGGATTTTTGGTTTAACAAGAAAGTTTGTGATTTATTCATTAAGGCACGTGATATGAACTTAAATAGACTAGACAAGATAAAAGATTTACTTTCCTCTCATAATTAGAATATGATTGTAATGGCTTATGGTATGTGTTGTTGGGCTTCAACTTTTGATTTATTGAAATTCATAATGATGTTGCTAACATAAAAAATAAAAAATAAAAAAAATCCAACAAAGGAGTAGAGCTTTTGGTTCATCCAAAAAGTGTGATTATTAGGAATAAAAATGGACATGCAACTAGGAAAGGAGTTGAGGACTGAAAAAAAAAAATCAATTGTGTATCATAGCTTAGGTGGTTGAGTTATGCATGGGATAGGTACAAGTCCTGGATTTAAATCCTTTTGATAATAGTAATTTTTTTCAGATAACATGCTATTTATTTATTTTTATTTATTTATTTATTTTTAAATAAAGAGAAGAAAACAATAAAGCAAGGATTTTATGACATTTATTATGTTTTCACCTTTCATTTAGACATAGAATATAGACATACTATTTTGATATATTTTTTAAAAACATTTCTTTATCATAATTTGTTTTTACAAAAACTATGATCCCAATTAAAAATCTTATATTTTCTAAGATAAATAAGAGATGCATTGAGAAGAGAATTTAAGTTGAATCTCAAAACGATTGTATTTTCAGGTTTAATAATAGTATCAAAAAGACCTAGATATATTTTTTTGCATTAAAAAACTTATAGCCAGCGATGGCAAAAGCTCTGGCGTCCCAAAAATGTGAAAGTGATTTATATTGGGTCCCACCATTTTTTGTTTTGTTTTGTTTTGCTAATCAAGGCCATTTGATCTAAAAGTAGCCGTTCAAATTTCAAAAACCCTCCCCTATAGTCGACCGTTAGAAGAGGGAGGAGATAGTTCCATTTTTTTGAATTCTCAGCGTCGACTTCAAGCGAAAGATCCAAATCTAGACATCCCTAAGCCTTAGATCACTCAAGCCCAAATCTACTTATCAAAAGTTCTATGGATTGCAACTAAAACCATACCCCCCAAATTCTCTGTTGGATTCGGAAACTTCAACAAGAAATACACAACTCAAAAAATAGAGATGATATCCATGGCCACGAGGTGCCATGGTTGGCAACGCCCTCTCCACCCATTACAGGCACATCCCGAATTCTTTTCTTCTTCTTCTTCTTCTTCTTCTTCTTTTTCTTAACTTCTTTATATTGAAAAAATGAACTGTTAAGGCTATGTTAACATCTAATATTTTCATGTTGGGTTTTTGTATGAATATAGAATGGCTCTTTCTTTATTTCAATCACCTCTTAAGTAACCCATAGCTTGCCGAGTTTTTTTTTTTTGTACTTGAAAAAAAAAAACAAGTGAATATTTTATCTGCTGAATTCTTAAATTTCTTAATGTCATAGTGTGTTTGAAGTTTAAACCATCAATCTTTTATGTTCATTGTTGCGATGCAGATGTTGGGAATGGCAGTTTACAGTTTTCTGGTTGTGACCTTCTATACATTCCTTGGACTTTTCCTTGGAAACAGAATTGCTGAAATCACAGTCACTTCGATCTTTACTTATGTGGTAATGTTGATGTCAAAACAAGCTTAGAACCTATTCTTTCTTAAATAATTGGCCAAGAAACTAACTTATAATTCAATTCCTGTTCTTTTCAGGCAGTTTCAGTTATGTTCCTGTTTGTTAGGTGTACCGCCATTGATCCGACTGATAAGACCAGGTTTAGGAATAAGAAAAGAGCTAAATCAGACGTGTTTCCAAAGTTAAATTATGGATTTATATTGAATCAAATAATCATGAGGTTTTTTAGAAGGATGGAAAGAAAGATCCTTAAAACCTTTATAAGGAGAAAGTATTTGGATCCGTTGAAGGCCAATACTCAAATGGAGCCATTGCTTCCATTTCCGCTTGTCATGAAGGATGATGCAGTTTCACCTGATCCAAAAGATGATGACATCTCTTATTGCTCGCTATGTGATTTTGAGGTCTGGGCTCATATGCTTTATTTACGCAAATCGTTAACAGTTTTGCTAAGAATTGAAGGATGCATGACGGAAATATATATATATATATATATATATATATATATATATGTCTCAGGTAAAGAAGCGAAGTAAGCACTGTAGAGCCTGTAACAGGTGTGTTGAAGGGTTTGATCACCATTGCAGGGTAAGAATCTGGGTGTTTCTTTGTAGGTTGAATTATTGATCATCTTCTTCATTTTTTTATCATGAAGTTAATTTTTTGTGATCCAGTGGTTAAACAACTGTGTTGGCAAGAGGAATTACACAACTTTCATTCTTCTGATGATATTTGTCTTGTTAATGGTCAGTAGCTTTGTGTCTTAGATTGTTTGACACCAACTAATTATGTTTCCTAGTGGAAGTTCAGTTCTAACTGGAGTTCCATGTTTGCTCATTTTTTCCAATCAAATTGTTGTACAGTTAATCATAGAAGGAGGAACTGCCGTTGCCATATTTATAAGGTGCTTCACTGATCAGAAAAGAATAGAAAGGGAGCTGGAGAGGAGGCTACATGTGGAGTTCCCAAGAGGGGTTCTTGCCACGATATCAGTAATACACGGCTTATGTTTACGTTCAGTGGATGTTATCAATTTATTTATTTTTACTCTGGGTATTCACTAGCTATACTTGTCACAATGTTACAGGTTTTGTTGGTTTTAGTGACAGCTTATAGTTCAGCAGCCATGGGACAACTTTTGTTTTTTCATGTGGTTCTCATACGCAAGGTAATTATAATGGTTTACTTGCAAAATATCACCAAAAACATCATTTGTGTTGCTACGACCCTTCGGCATCCAGCCATCTTTGTTCATTTCAACTGCCTGCTTCCATTCACCTCAACGAGAAACAGCATTGCCTATTCTGTCCTTGTTAAGGATTCCTCTTGGCAACGGGAAAAGGTGGAAATGGATGCCTAAAAAAGGGAGCACTTGCCTTGGTGTTAAGAATGAAAAATTAGTTTTTAGTTGGAAGGCTGTCATGATGCAAAATACCAGGATAATGACAGTTTCCTTGGTGTTAAGAATGAAAAATTTTGTTTTTAGTTGGGAAGGCTATCATGATGCAAAATACAAGGATGATGACAGTTTCCTTTAACCGCAACTCTCTTTCTCTTGGCAGATTCATGGATCGCTCCCCTCGCATGATAGATCAGATACCTTGAACCATAGAAGGATATACTGGAAATCAATTCTTAATTTTTTTTCTCTCTTATGGGTTGGCATTGAGTGGGAATCATGTCATATATAGGATTAAAGTTATTCCCTTGATATGCCAACCCCCTCTCTGCGTAGTAGTTTGTGTCTCTTAGGATTACATTAAGGATTAATTTACTGGATTTCTTCCATCAAAGGATCAATTATCAGTATTTCAAGATACAACATGTTCCAATAGGGGTTTAATATACTGAACTATTATCTTTTCAACACTTGAAGGATGCTTGCTAATCTCTGCTGCACATTACAGTTTATCTATCAATTGCTTCCCTGGTCTAAGTTAGTTATTTTAATTATTTATTGTTGCAGGGAATTAGAACATATGATTATATCCTGGCCATGAAAGAGGTAAACGAATCAATGGAACTAGATCCTTTCGAAGATTCAGATCTCTCTTCAGACTCGGATTTTGACTCTCCTGAAAAATCAAGAATAGTTTCACGGTTTATTTGTGGTCATAGAGAGAATGAGGTTGGTACATGAGACTCTCTGCCTTACCTTATATTGCACTTTGAGAAGAGATATTTATCAACCTAACTAGATGGTTCATTTTTTTTCAGAACCCTGCAAGTCTGTCAATAAAAATTGATAGGGGGGATCCCGAGTCTTCCAACGTAACCAAGAAACAAGGCTTTCATGCAAGCATCAATCCATGGAAGCTAATCAAGTTGAGCAGAGAGAAAGCCGTGCTAGCTGCTGAGAAGGCCAGAGAAAGGATTATGAAACAGAAACCAGTTGAGGAGCCAAATTCATTAAGGCCCCTACCGTTGGAGACAAAATGTGGACCATTGATGAACCAAGACAAGAATATGACCAGAGTGGAATCAGGTTCAGCACCACTTATTTCCAAAGGGAAGGTTCCAATGTCACCTGGAAGGTTGTCAAGTCCAAGAAGGCGTTTTTCTGGCTCCCAAAGCATGTTTTCTGGCTACATACCCTCACCGAAGAATAAATACAGTAGCAGTTTTGATTTGAAGTTGACAGAAGTTTCCAGGGAGCTCGAAACCTATATTTCGAGGCAGGTTTTGTGTTCTGTAATGAAGAAAGATGCCCAGGAGGCTTCCCCAAAATAATTATTGCGCTTGAGTTTTTGAATTCTCAGCCTTTGAGAAAGTTTTGTAGATAGTGTGACTACACGTGTTTCTTACAGTTCAGATTCTTTTTTCATTGGAAATCAAGCATTTTGAATGTGACTGTCAACTTCTCTCCTCGAATGTGCTTCAGAGGGTCATAAATTCCATAATGCTTCACAAGTAACAGGAATCAATCGTTATTGAGATGGTTCTCTCTCGATCCTGTCCTTGTGCTAGAAAAAGAACATCTTAATCCCATCATTTTCTGCAATTTCTTCGACAGCTTCACAAAACAGCCGTATCCAAAACCCAAATAAAAAGTCCATTTGAGAGATTAGGGGGTTTAATATCCTCATCCATTGTTATTGCAAAGAGGAATAGAGTAATTAGAAAAACAAGAAAAAGAAAAGTGGACTGCCGCAGAAATAGAGAAAATGAAAATAGAGTTTCCGGATTTATTTTGTTCAGTCTTGATCAACATACTGATTAACCAGTATTTGTAGTCTAATTGAGCTAAAATTTTGCAAAGATGTTCATGATATGTCACTTCTCATTGTAAACAGTGGAGATTGAATTTGGAGCACTTTGCATCTTTTTTAGCCCATGAATAGTAGCCTTTATTTTTGGTGAAATTTTTCTTGAATTATTGTAGAAATTGATTTGTACAAAGAAATTGTATTTATTGAAGATAATTGTTGATTGTATGCCTCTAGTTGAGACTAGAGAAGACTCATGTATTCCTGTTATTATTGATAGTGGAAGTGTTTAAGTGAACTACGGTCCTGTGGTTTTTTCTTCTTACATTGAGAAGGTTTTCCACATAAAAATTGTATGTCTTGTGCTTCTTGTTTTTGCATGTAAATATATTTTCCGCATATATAGACACACACACACACACACACACACACACACACATATATATATATATATATATATATATATATATATATATATATATTGTTCTATTTTATAGCTTCTTACAGATTCACACAAAGAGGGAGTTTTGTGTATTGTTGTTTCTCCCAACATGGAGAACAACAAGAAGAGTTAAAATAAGAAATGATCAAGCAACTCACAAACATCTCCTCATATGACTAAGGTCTACTATTTATCCTTCATCACACTCTAATTTGCACTATTAAATCTTTATATTCTAACACAAGAATTTTTTATATCATTTTCATGACACTTCAACAAATTCAAATCTTATAAATTTTATCTTAAGTCATAGAGATATTATCTTTTAGTATTGTTGAAGGAGTTTCACCAATAGCAAAAATCTTAAAGATAACATATCCTTAAATAGAAAGAATTTTGAAAAAATGAAATTTTTTTCATTTTTTTAGTGGTATAAAAAGCGTGATATGGATTAATCAAATGGTTATTATACTCTTCAACTTGTAACAATGAAAGGTTACAATACTCAAAGTATAGTTTGGTCCTTAAAGTATAGATATAGACTTGTTGAATCACATTAAAAATAGTTTGTAAATTCTTTCTCTTGTCTCTTTAATTATATTTTATGTTATTGTGTTTACTTAAAGTCATTGTATTGCGTGTCAAATTTAGGGATATACTTAACCCATAATTTCTTAGGTGTTTAATTGTTTGGATCCTAAAAGAAAGTTTATATATATAAAAAAAATTCTTCATTGAGTTATTGTGTTTTCTTGAAGTCATTTGTATTAAGTGTCAAATTTAGTGATAGACTCAATCCATCATCATCTCAAAGATGTTGATTGTTAATTGTTTTAATCCTGAAACAAAATTTATATTAAAAATATTTTTTTCATTGAGAATTCCAATCTCATGACCTAGGTTACAAGTTTGGTGGAATATCTTGAGTTGACTTCACCTTAATTACCGATATCACATGTTTATCATGCTAACTCAAGTTAACTAGTACTATTTTTTTTATCTCATTTTGTACTATCTTATTTAGTAGGATGTGAATTCAAATGCATCATTTGTCTTTTCTTAGAAAAAACATATTTTTTCTTTAAAATATCGTAATCACTTTTCTTTTTAAATTTGATTTATCTACAATCATTTTTTTTCATTTAATTGAAATAAAAATCAGTTTATTTTACCTAGGCAGACTTATGACCCAAGCCACACATCTCTTTTCTTTTTTAAAACATGTTTATGGAACTTCAACATCATTTCTTACACTAAAAACAGTTTGCCTCTGTGATAAAGTGCAAGCACCACAGTTATTGTCAAGATAAGCCCATTTTTTTTTTTTTTTGAAGAAGTTCAAAATGGATTAGGAATGGATAGAAAAATACAAAGGGCCTGCTAGCTCTAACACATGGGAGCTTGGGCTTAAGGAGGAGGGAAGTGACCTTCCGGTTGGGGAAAAGAGGTTGGAAAGCCCTTGGGGCTAGAAAAGAAAAGAGAAGGAGCCTTGAGCCAGGATGTCCATACTAGAAGAACAGATAACTCAGTCCAACACATGGGCTTAGAAACAAAGCCCTAAAACAAACTATAGGGTCGATACACCGTGCACAATCCAATCTGCTCAAAGGAAGGCCTCAATCTGTCTTTAGGCATTGGCATCTACATCCTAGATACTGTAGCATTCATTATCCATGCATAAACTGAAGCTTGGACCCTACACCTTAAGAAAGAGCACAAAAGACTCATGAAACTCTTTCTAGTTGCTTTCAAATCCTCTGTGTAGCTCTGGCATAGTCTAGGATATGCCCACCATAGGTCATCAAAAGCTTCCTAATGAGCAAGGATCCCGGTTAGCTTATGCTAATTCTGAAAAAATCTATTGTTCCTCTCTTTCCATATGAAATAAACTGTCATTGCCAAGGTGTGCTTTCCATGTAAGCAATTAAACCTCTTCTTCTTGATGAACCTTTTGCCCGCCCATCGTAAGATGTGTTCCCAATTGGTAGAAAGCCAATGTTGATTTGCTGGGGAAGTTATATTGCTCCAGAAAAGGCTAGTGTAATGGCATTGGAAGAACAAAGATTCGATTAGTGTTCCCCATTTAAGATTTGTCCATTGTGGATAGACGACCTAGGACAACTATCCAAAGTGTTAAGGATTATCTTAGGACATGACATTGTTACCAAATCAAACCATGCAGAATGTAATTTCCTCTCGACCTTCTTATAAAATTTAAGGCTGAGACAATGGAGAACTTGCCTATAATGTGAACCAACCGAAACATCTTGTCATTTTCTAGCACACTTGGCTGGAAATTGGAGTTCCAAACCTATTGCAAGTCTTGGTGGCCATTCGGGAAAGACCAGCCACCATCATTGATGATGGTATCCACCTTGGCATTCCACACTAGCCTAGTTGTAGCTAGAACCCGAGTTGGGAAGGTATCAAAAAGACCACAACCATCACGCAGCTAATAATTAAACCATAAAGAGGTCCCCTCCCCATTACCAATTCTTGATCTAAAGAGCCCTTTGCACCATTGCTTACTTTCCATAATCTTTCTCCAAGTTCATGATGCTATAACAAGAGATTTGGCTTCCCCTTGTCTATACAGAATTTAAGAAGGATTGAGTGCACTCATGCTAACTAGATGAAGCCTTGATTAGTTAGGATCCTCCAGACTTGCTTAAGCAAAACAACTTTATTTCAATCTTTGCAGGTGCTTAATACCCAAGCCTTCTTTTAAGGGGCAGTAGATTCAGTCCCAACTTACTTTGACGCCATTTTTCTCTAAAAGAGACCCTCTCCAAAGAAAAACGAGTTAGAATGGTCGCAATTCTCCTAGTCACCGTCACCGAAAGGATGAACATGCTAGACCAATAAACCTGCATTAAGAAAAAAAGGTGGATTTTATGAGTTAGAGTTTGCCTGCATAGCTTTAGGGTGATCGAGGTCCAAAGCTTTATGTGAGATGTAATATTATGCACCAGTCTATTGCAGTCACCACTGGTTAGCCGCTTTGTTATTAGAGGAACCCCTATGGAAGTAACCGGAGGAGTATTCAATTGAAACCCTAGCATATTCTAGATGTCATGCTTTGAATTTTGGTCAATACCCGTAAGAAAGAGGGAGCTCTTTGCTAGATTAATTTTCATCCCTGATTGATTCATGAAAGTGCACAAGGGCTGCTTTAGGATGCCAACTGAGTATGTATCTGCATAGCAAAACATGAGAAGGTCATCTGTAAAATAAATATTTGTTATGTTGTTAGCTTTACATCTCCAATAGAATTTGTGGGAATTTGTAGGTTGGGTTGTTTGTGGCTTCCTTAAGTTACCCATTAAGCCCTTTCATTGCCAACACAAAAACATAAGGGGATAACAAGTCTCCTTGCTGAATGTCTCTTGAGGAATTAAACCAACCTTGCAGCTCACCATTTATCTTGATCGAGAAGTGAGGCGTAGTGATGCAGACTTTAATCCATTTGACCATGATTGTTGGATTGCCTATCTGATTTAATCCATAATCCATCAATAATGTAGTCACAACAGATGGTGTCGAAAGCCTTTCTCAAATCAATTGTTATTGCACACCAAGGGGGGGCATTTTTTAAATGGTAATTGTGCATGAGCTCAACTATATTCCTGCTAGGGATGAGAGCATTTTGAAAATTTCCTATGATATGCTCTCTAGGGCTCTCTTCAATTTGTTGGCTAAGACTTTGGAGATGGTTTTATATATGACATTACAGCAAGATATAAGTCAATAATCTTCCATTGAGCTTGGATTTTCAACCTTGGGATTTAAGACTAGAGTAGTGGCATTGACACACTTAGGCATAGAGTTCATCTGGAAAAAGCCCTTTATTGCCTCCAAGAAATCTTCTCCCACTATACTCCACCCTGTTTTGAAAAACATAGCTGAAAACTTGTCTGGATCTGGCGCTTTGATGTTAGGGATGGAGAACAACGCATCTTTGATTTTCTCATTTGTGATGGGAGTGGAAATCTCCTTCATGCTCTCCGAATAGGCTTGGGAAAGATTCCATAATCATGACTACCTTCCTTATCCCTTGTCTCTTTTGTCGTGAGGCACTCGTAATAGTCCACTACTAACTTTTCCAAATCCTTTTAGTTATGAATCATGTTCCTCTATCCATTCTATGACGGAGGGATCTATGAAAAAAGTGGTGTTTTTGTTCCTGAGTGTGAGCCATTAAATTCTTGATTTCTGTATATAAAAGAGTTATTCATCCTTAAACAACCTTTGGTAATTAGTTGTTGTCCTCCTCTCTAAAAACATGGTGTCCTCCGACCACAGGTTACCATCTAACCTCCCTTGAGCTTCCTCCCAGTTTGTTTTTGCTTTTAACACCCTCCTCGAGATATGAAATATGTTCGTCTTCTGCCAATTCTTTAGGCTGGCCTTCACCTCTTGGAGCTTAGAGGTTAGCCCTGTATATGCTTCTGCCACACCTTGTCTATCTCAGGGATAAAGTCCTCTCCTCCGCCCAAAAATTAGAAACTTAAAGTTGGGCTTTGGATGGAAATGGCCTTGCCTAAGGTTCAACATCATTGAGTTATGGTTAGAAATACTCCTCAGAAGGAAATGAGCTAGAGCCTTCAGCCATTTCTTTGCAAAAGTTGTATTCCCAATTATCCAATTTAGCCTTTTCAAAATCATGTTCTCATTGTTCTGCCCATTATGCCAGGTGTATTTGATGCCCCTATATGGAACTAGATGCAGCTCTTAATGCAAGCACTGCCCAAACTACTGCTTTTGTCTACTCCAAGTGGAATCCCCTCCTTTACTATCCGAGGATTGGATAGTTGCATTGAAGTCTCCCATCAGCACCCAAGGCTGAGATTTATTACAACCCCCCTTGCACCCTAATATACTCCCACATCTCATGTCACTCTAAAGGCGCATTTGCCCATAAAAAAATGAGATAATAACATCAAAACCATACGGGATCGAGTGAACCCTACAGGTTATCCATTTCGAAGACACATGCAGATTGACCACATCATACCCTCCTGGATCCCAACCTACAATAATCCTAGCTGCTTCATTATTTGTCATGTTAGATGTAACTCGTCAATTGCTCAACTCAAGCTTTTTCTTCCATTTCTTCAAATTTGTCGCATGCACCTTAGTTTCAACTGAACTAAACAGATTCATTTTTTTTCTTAATAATCCATTCAAGAATAGTTTTTTGCTTACTGAAGCAATTTAAGCCTCTAATATTCCAGCATCCTATATTTATCATAAATAACATAAAAGGAAAAGCAGGGACCTTCAGAGCATAGGATGACGTGTGGTCTCCCTAAGGCCTTGTTTGTTTCAAGGAACTGAATTCCGAGAATTCGGTTTCCTCACTTTCCAGTGTTTGACAACACTTTAGAAAGTTGGTCAAAGAAAAGTGTTTTCCTCAACTTTTTAGTCAACATGAAAAAAACACTAAAACTGAGGAAAGTGTTTTCCTCAGCTTAAGAAAAGGAAAACACTTTCCTCGCCACCGTTCCCTTTCCCTCGCAACCAGAACCGTTTCTCATCCCTTCCCTTTCCCTTCTCCTTCTTTCCCTCATTTCTCTTCACAACCAGAACCGTCTCTCATCTTTTTCCCTCTCTGTCGCCTAACCTCTCGTCCCTCGCCTCCTCTGTCCCTCTGTGTCATCTCTCGCCTCCCTCTCCAGTAAAATCCCTCTTTCATTGTTTTCACTCTTTCTGGGGCCACTTTACACACAAAATTGAAAGTAGAAAGCTAAAATGGGAAGGAAAGGGAAGAAAGCTAGGGTTTCTCGTCAAGTAGAAGAAGAAGAAATTGAATCTGAAGTAGATGAAGAAATGGAATCCGATGTAGAAGGAGAGGAGGATCAAGAACATACGCGTCAATCCTCTTCAAACGAGAAGAATCTCTATGAGGTAATTAAACATGTTCCTCGCCATCTTGGGTTTACAGGAGCTATACCATGAATTGCAAATTTTGGACAGAATGGAACAGGAATGTCAACGCAGGGAGGGTAGTACAACAGCTAATCAGAGAGGTTATTTCTCCATTCCCTTCTCTGTGATTTCCTATGTGGTTATCTAAATGCTGGTCTTGATTAATAAATGAAGCTAATCATGCTTCATAAAGGAGTGTAGCGTGACTGAGGATTAGACTAGTGTTGAACCTATGTAACTGTGATATATGGCATCCTTTTTAGTTACTAACCAGCATGCCACTGTATTTTTAATAAACGAAATTTCTTGTTGAATTAAGGATTTGCAGACCAGGTCAAATGATGTTATTGATTCAATATATTGCCTTTGTGATGAAAGTTGGCTGAAACAAACTTAAAGATGTTAATGTAAATACATCTTGATGAGACGAAGAAAGCTCATCCTTTGGATAGCTTTTGATAAATGATTGGATATGGTGCTTTCACAATGTTTTTGTCATCATAATATTATCAAAGAAATAAAAAAAGGCTACCGCCTTTCCTTATTTGTTTTTGGTTATTTATTTTGATATTATTCTAAAATGCAGCTCATGTCGTGAGTTGTTCTTTAGTCATTGTATTATTTCTAAAATGGAGCCAGAGGGGGTAGTGGCAATACCAAATGTAGAGGAGAGGGAAAGACATCACTTTCAATATAGGTAAGAAAAAAATAGATTCATATAATCTGCGTGATGATAAAATCTCCATTTTGAGTGTTTGTTTCTGCTCTTTGAAATTTGAAGATGGGTGGCACCACATGCTCACTGTGCTTTAATAGAAGTCTGCTAAATACAACAACTCTTGGAATTATTGTTTGTTGTTGTTTCAAAATTTCATTAAGCTAACTGGTTTCACATTTGTTAGTTTCTTCATTCATAAAATTTTGGTTTTAGGCATAAGCTTGCTCTGTGTTTCTGGCTCAATATATATGAACCTTGTTCAAATGCTTCAGCATGGGTGTCATGATGGGAAGGGAGGTCAGGGTCTTTCCAATGCTCATATAGGGTTATCTCTCATAAAAGGAGAAGAACCAAGTACAAGGATGAAAATTCATCATATGTGTATATAGAGAGAATAACAAAAACAAACCTCCCAATCTCTTTCGAATACCATCAATTAATAGAACACCAAGAAATGCTCCCAAAAAAGTTTACAGCCAGATCTCAGAAACCAACTCCAACCAGCACCTCTGACAATGTTTCAGTTCCAAAGTAGTTTGATTTTAACTACATTTATCTTTTCTCTCCACTTAATCCTCTATTTTACACAAAACAATGCATGTTCTTATCTGAATCATTTGCTGTTAATGTATCTGAGCCACAAATTTGCAGCACTCAATCAAAAGAGGGTTCGAGTTTAAGGTACATCCATAATGCATGCATATATGACTACATAAATTTGGAGTTGACTGGACTTGTTGCAACGTTTTTAGGACCCCAGTAACAAGAAGAACATAATTTGCGATGAGAAGTTGAAGAGGATATTTCCTGGTAGAGACCAGGTCGGATTTCTTGAGATTGCCGGGTTGATTAGTCCTCACTTCCTCAAATGAAGTTCAAGGCGATGAACTCCAGTCTTCGTGTATCATCTCTCCTTCCTGTGGCGGGGCTATCTTTTTTGTTGATGATTATAGCCAAAATCATGCCTGCTGCTGTTGGCAATTTCTGTTTTTAGTTCTAGCTAGTACCTGCTTACAGGACTAGCTTTTTTAAGGATTTTGCTTATGGATCCCATAAATATATATATATTTTGCATCATAAAACTGCATCTTGTTATTCATTTAGGTAGTTTTTTATTTCCTTTCTGCAATGATTTTGGGATTTTAATTAATACAAATAAACACTAACACTAGTACTCATTCTCTTACAACCTTTTTAAAAATAGTGTATTTTAGCAATTTTAGAATGAAGTGGATCGTTCTCCCGTCAAAAATAATCTAAGTTAATCTGTCAAACTCATTACTTGATTTATAAAACTAGGATAACCTCAAAGAAAGTAAAAAAAAGAAGAGTAAACTCAAGTTTACTTTTTAAACCCGTGACCCACGCTATAGGAATCAAATAACACTGTAAAAAAACTTAAATAAATTAAGAAGATCATTTTTTTAACAAACTTCTTGTTGAAAGATAAAGTTAAAAACAAATCAATATAAAACAAGATGCAATATGGTCTTTATTTTTATAATTGCTATTTGTTTTTTTTTTATCATTTTTTTATTGAAAAATTTTATCTATCAAATTTGGTCCTCATTTTTTTTATTGTTACTTATTTTATTTGAAATAATTTATGAAATGTTAATTATTATTATTTTAATTTATTCACCTTTCATTTTTTTTTAATTTTTTAGATTTGATCTCTATTATTTTGATTATTATTTATTTTATTTGAAATAATTTATAAAATTATATTTTTTTTCAATTTAATTCTCATTCAACTTTTTAATTTGTAAAATTTGTTCTTCATTATTCTAATAAACTTAAAAAAAAATTATTAATAAATTATTTTTCAATTCATTTTCCATAACACAAACAAATACTGGAAAGTATTTTCCAGTTCATTTTCCATAACATTACCAAACATCGGAATTCACTTTCCAAGAATTCATTTTCCAGGAATTCATTTTCTCCAAAATTGACTTTTCAAAAGGAAACCACTTTCCAAAGCAAACAAGCGGGCCTAAATTTCTTTCCTCCTCTTCTTTACTTCAATAAACTCCATGAGGGACGGGTCACTACTCTCTGCATTGTTCCCCATTTTGGCTGCAGTTGCACTCGATTCCTCCTCAGCATGTTGTGCCTGACTTTGCAGGGATGCTAAATATTTTACAATGCACATAGATAAATCATCCATCTTCATCTTCCCTTTTTGAGCCCTTGCTTCATCGTCGGACTCCGAAGGTTCTTCCTGCACTAATTTAGTGGTTCCCCCTTTACTAGGTTTAATTGTCTTGCCATTCATCTCCCTTATTTACTCGGTTATCTCTTGAACTAGGTCTTTTGGAGTAGCTTTGGTCCTTCCCTTCATGATTACTTTGAGGGTGTGTTTACTAGGTTGGTGCTGGTGGTCATGGTTCTGACTTGTCGTTTGGCTCGTCTCCCTCTCTTGGGTCCTTGCTGCTGATGTATTCCTTCTAGCCACCTTTTGTCCACCGTGCATACATGCCCAAACAGCCTGCATTTCTCACATCCAGCGGGCTTCCATTCATATTTCACCTCTATGTGCAAAGGACCTATTGAGAGAGGGATGTTAATATAAAAACAAATTACGAAAGGCATTGCAACGTTGACTACCAGAGCATAGTCCAATCTTGTGCAGCATAAAGTAGACTCATCGCATGACAATGGCCTTCCTACCATGCTTGCAACCACACTGAGCCCCTTGCGAGACCACAAAGAAAATGGTAAGCCATGTATACGTATCCAAACTGGGAGTTTGGGGATACGATTTTTGTCGAAAATAAATTGGGGGTGCCATTGTTGAAGAATCATTGTATTGCCACCAAACATCCAAGGTCCTCTCTCCATTATGGCTTGCATTTGTTCTTCTTTCTGGAACCAAAACAACCAGAAACCATTTTCGGTGGACATCACAGTTTCAAGTCCCCCCGTCTTCCATATTCTGTTAGCTATCATGTTGACCATGTGGTAGTTCATCTTGTAACCAGGGAAGAACCCCCACCATGCACCATTCCCATTGTTTAGCATTTTCTGAGCATATCAGCAGTAATTTCAAGCTTCCTTCCTTCTTCATATCTAGGTAGTGGATCCAGTGTAAATCTGGTACTAGAGTCTGTTACCTTGACTCTATTTGCCCATGTGTTCAGATGTGTCTTAGGTTGTGGGTGGATTTGCTTGCGTGTTTTTTCGGCATCCATGGTAAAAGGTAGCAGATCCAATACAACGTACCTTAGACAATGTGGGTTTGAACACTTTTTGCACTCTCTCTGGATTTTCAGGAGCTTTTTGAGAGTAATTTATTATCCAGTCGGGTGTGATGTTTGAGGTGATTTGAAAAGAAATGGGCAGGAAAAGATGGGACTTGAGGTTGACTGGTGTGACCAGGGATGAGGTTGTTGATGTCGGAAAAGTGAAGAACAGGAAAATAAAGATTCTTTTGGTGCTTTATTGTGGTGGGCTGATTGCAAAGGTTTGAAACAAAGGAAAAGGCGTGAAAAGGTTAAGACTAAGAATGGATTTCTGGTCTGGTTACCGGCGATGGCAGCACACACAGAAAAATTGAGAGGTTTTTGGAGAGCAGTTCTCTCTAACTTTCTCATCTTTTCAACATGAACGAGATGGGATTGTCCCATTAAGAAATTCAAAAATACAAGCCCAAGAATTTCACCCTATGAAAAAACTCTTTCACCTCATTGGCTTTGAAGCTTGGGAACACTCAGACCAACACCTTTGGCCTATCACATATTTAAAACCTAAAAAAGAAAACACTTGATAATTGACAATTATACCACTAAAAAATTTAATTTAGATCTTTTAGCATCATGAATACCAATGTTTATCATAACTATTAAACTTGTTTTGAAGTATATATAGTGAAAGATGTAGATGAAGTGTTAATATTGAAGTGTATATATATAGTGAAAGATATAGATTAAGTGTTAATCGTGAAGTATACAAGTGTCAACCTAAAATAAACATGTTTAAACTATGTTGTATTCAATATTTAGTCTCATAACATAGAGTATTCAATATTAGTCATAACTTGACTGTCAGTGGGGGTACCAACGACCAAAAATAACTAGTTTCTTTTAGAAACTTTTAAATACTTTTTTCTTGCAAAAATACAAGAAGATACAATATATAAAGATTACCTCAAAAATAAAACTAGCTAGAAATCATCAATCTTTAGCATGCTCTAAGGTTGTGCTAAATTGAACCTTCATATACCAACATAAAAAGTATAAATTCTAATACTTATTACACTTAAACATTTCATACATTGTAATTAATGAGTTAGAGAGATCACATATTCAATTATATTATCTATTGTTTAAGAAAGTATTGTTACAAATCACAAAATTATAAACTTTTGAGAGTTTAGGTGAAAAATTGTTCGTATATGAAGTTATTTGTGAGGGATATCACTAGGGTGAAAATATTGAAGAAGGTTTATTCTTCAAATCTTGAAAAGAAAACATGGTATGGTTTTTCAAATTTACAAATTAACTTGGTTATGGGGGCACCACTTTCAAACTACGCATCCACTCACAAAAACTTGGATCATCAAAGTGAATAAAGCTGGTTTTTAGCTTCATCCGTTGCTCTATTGTCAGAGATTTAAGCTGCGGGAATCTTGCCTCCTGCAATCAAGTTCCATCAAATTGGGCATAGATCCAACACCATGAACCTACTATCATTATGGATCAGGAGGTTATTTTTCTCTTTTTCTACCCTTACCTGTTCATAAGGTGGATCCTTGTGTGCCGGAATCAGACGAGAAACAAAATATCTAGCTTGAGAGCTCCCCTCCTGTCAATAACCCAAACCAGTAAGCTCATCAGTTTGCAACAAAAAGAAAATTTAAGGTCAAAGGTGCATGGAAATGGAATGCAAAGAGTCAAGGGTTAAAAAACCTTGAATGCAAGGATCCTAGGAGCCGGAAACCGCAATTCAGTAATTTCTTCAGCTATTGTTCTGCAAGCTGCTAAAGCAGCTGCACTTCTTCCTTCATCAGCAGCTAGCTCAGCACCCTGCAGTTGCCAGTTATAGAGAAAGTGTCTTTGTATATTAAGACAGTAAAATATCAGCCAACTTGGAAAGAAATTCGAAGAAAAGGCAATTGGAAGCAAACCAACACTAGTTTGGTATATGCATGTGAGTAGCAATCAGATATCACTCAAAGAGAGGCAGTGGTAATCAGGAAATTAACATAAAAGCTGCCAACAGAAAATGCAGAAATTTTTTGTTTACGGGGAAGACTGATATAACATTAAAGGTACTAGTACCCTACTAAACTGTGCATTGCATGGTCATATTTGACTTCCACAAGTGGAAGTAGCAAATCTTAACTTCAATTTCTTAATAATTAGGAAAAATGCCTCAGAATTTTATTTTTTTTTAATCACAAAATGATTATTTTTCCTGAAACAATTATAAGCAGGGAAGCAGTAAATGCTTTCCACCTGCTTCTCCTATCAATATTTCTGCCAGGAAACGTGATCCTTAAATGTTTTTCATCACAAGTGTTTCTGTCCCCCCTATATCTACAATAAATTCTGGGATTTCCTCCCCAGTCACAAACTTGAACAAAAAAAATACTCAAGAGTTGTTATCAATTATAGACAAAAGTGATCACAAGCCCTTGCAAAGACAGAGACAGCAGAAACACCCACAGTCCATGAGAAATACCGGGAAAATAAACATACAATATAGAAAATTCAATAACTTATAATTTCAGGGAATCACAAAAAGTTAAGTCGCTTACCAACCAAATGAAGACATCTGTACCATGGTCAAGAACAACAGCTGTATCAGACTGCATTGCAAGGTCATAAGCAGGTAGTTCCTCAAAAGTGCCCCCTTCTTGGTGCATTAGACAACGAGGGGCTACCATACAGAGTGAAAGATCAGAAGATGCATTCAAAAACAAATTCCGCAACACAGATCTCTCATCTTCATGACCAACAATGCTTCCCAAAAGTGGACCCCTTCTAAGATGGAAAAGGAGCTCTGACAATGCAGAAAGTTCTTTAGGAAATCGATGAAGCTTTGACTTGGGTACCAGAGACCCAAATTTCAAAGAAATGTCTTTAATTCTCTCATCTATTGTTCCTCGCATATCCATGGCATCTGAATGGCTTTTGGCTTGCAAGAGGGTTCTCTTGGCCATTAGGATTGCAGCCACTTCATACTGAACACTTTCAAGATAAGCTGAAACACTATCCACCGTTGGCAACCTGACAGTAACCACTCTTATTATATCAGCTTGATAAACGTTAGTGTATTGAACAGCAAACTGGAAAAACACATAATCGCACTTGATGTCTCCTTTAGTTTCCATAGAGAGTGCAAAGCTCTGTGTTTCTTCAACAGTTAGCATTTGAATGCATAGAGCATTGTTGTTCTTAAAAGTTTCATGTGTGTCTACATGTGCCTCTTCACCAGGACCCACAACTTGAGTAATTAAAATATCATCAGAACATCGAATCTCCAACAAGCCATGGAAACCTGATGCCCTAGAAGCAGCCCTTTGCAAATTCACACCAAAGGCCTCTCCAAAGTCATCATGAAGAACCAGAACACCGCCAGAAGCTTTTGAAAGAGGCTGTAGGACTGGAACTCTGACAGGGCAAGTTCCAGCACATAGAATGTCAACTACTGTATTATGTCTATGCACTTCACAACCCAGATTCTCCATCCACTTAAATGCTGTTTTTTCCATATGAGGATAATTTGGGTGGCTAAGAGAATGCGGGACTGATCCAGGGCCATAATGTATTTGGTCCCCCAGCACACACAATAATCCTGCTATTACCTCCAGCCCTTTTAACTATGCCCCGAGACATTTCTGCTGATGGTCCTTGAATTATAGCCATAGCAACCTCAACTGCAGTACCCAGGCACCGGTCTCTTGAAGCTTCTGCAATGTTTAACCCAAATGATCTCAAGGATGAGATTATTTTGTGTGCTACTTCCTTTGAAGCATGCATCGTTGACAGGTATACACCAGTTCCATAAATCAATGATTTCAAGGACTCTTGGGTAGGAGATTTGTCACCAGGAAGTACATCAGCAGATGCCATTGATTCCTCTGAAAAATCATAAACTGATACTGTGCGGCCATATAGTATTATTCCAATTCTTGCTATAGGGGGGAGTGAATCAACAAATGCATGCAAAGAGCTTTGTAAATGCTGCAGGTGGGTTTCATCTAAACAGTCATCTATAACAAGAACAGTGGGTGCAGACATTCTGGAATCAGAAACTGGAATAAAACCAGACCTCTTGTTCCCAATTTGAACATAATCAATGATGGGTGATCAAAGTTCTAGAAAGTTGAGAAGATCTTCTTTGCTTGGAGCTGCATATTCACCTTCACTTCCATTCAGTTTATAGCAAATTACACATTGCCACTGGCCTGAACTAAGTAAAATCTTGCAATGTAAATTTGCATAAGCTCCACAATTGTGGCAACGGTGAGGGTCACGCTGTATTAATTGAGGACCAGGAAAAATCTCTCTCCCAGGAGAAAACAATGCCCCAAAGCCCAAACTCGGTACATTTGCTAGTTTCTTTTGCTTCAACACCTGAATAACCAAGTGAGCCAAGTCCAAGCTCAATTAAATACTGACTTTAATATATGAAATAAAAATCACAAGACTCAAACATATATAGGTGAGGGCATTATGGAAGAAAGATAATCAGACAATGATATGTAAAATTATTAACCAAACACAAAGGTGTTACCAAAAACAGAGCAACAATCTTATAAAAGAAGAAAAAAATATCCTCATGAAAATCAGTGCTTTCCGTTCGAACTAGAGAATGATAGAAATACCTTGCGAGCAGAGAACAAAGCGCATGATGATTCCTCGAAAGGTATGGAGTCATTTGTAGCAAAGGGAACTTGGTGCTGCAACTCAATGGAACCATTTGAAAAATGGGGAGGAGAGGATGTTGGTAGTGTTGAGCCTGATGTGAAAGCAACTGGTTGAGGAGTTGCAGGCGAAGTCCGGAAAGGCACAGTAGCAGGCCAGACTGGCGAAGTAAAAACAGGAGGACCAGGTGGGGTGCTTAAATGAGGAACTAGGCTCCCAGTTCTAACCCCATTGGCAGGGGATAACAACTTCGGGTTCTGGAGTGAAGGTGAAGGGATCTGATCTTGCTGCAATTTAGGAGGAGGAAATCGGGAAGCTCCAGGTAACATTGTTGGAGGAGGAACAGAATTTTTCTCTGGTTGAGGGGTTGATGAGGCAGGTTTTGAGGGAATAGCAGTAAAAGAATACCCAAGGGAAGGTTGAGGTGGGTTAGCCATTGCAATTCAAAGCTTCTTTATTGAATAATCAAGAATAATTTGAAGGCAAACAATCAAACTCTACAAAAAGCAAGAAGAAATTTTATTCCAAAGCCATTAAGGACAGGAGAATTCAAAGTGAGAATTTTGAGACTCACTTGGTTGTTAGTAGAAATTCAATCAAGAAATCATAGACAAAACAGTCCACAAAGGTCTGATGCAGCAGCAGCTCAAGAATCGCAAACATTATTTACTTTGTTGCGGAAGAAGAAATCGAATTGAAGGACTTTGACAAACCAAGACCCCATCAGCACGAATGGATTCTGATTCAAACCCAGTTCAGGAAATCCCCAATACAACCAAGAGCTCAACTAAAGAGCCGAGACTGCTTCAGAAATCAAATTAAATGCAAGAAAACCTGATCTCTCTGCGCAAGTGGGCACCAAAATCTTCCAACCGCAACGACACCTGAAAGAATAAAAGAAAAAAGACAAGTCGGGATTAAACTGTGTCCAGAAAGATATTTTATTACTTTTTTAAAATATCAATACAAAAATAGAAATATTTCCAGGTGATTTTTACAATTTTTTTCTGGGTCCTTGCTCCTCTGTCCTCACTAACTCTCGTCTCTAGTTGTGTTCGGTTTTTTCCCGAGAGAGAAAGGCAGCTACGTCAGAAACCATTGGTTCACGAGCGGTAAGTTAAAACTTTGCCGTTTTATCTGTCTCTCTTCAGCATGATGAATCGTGAATGAACAACTCCGACGTCGTTTCTACCCCTTACTGAATTAATTTGATTTCCTCAAAATTACGGCCCATGTACCGCTCAAATTACTAGATGAGGTATACAACATTAATATTATTTTTAATATATTTTTCTAAGTTAAAGTTTTTTGAATTTGAAATTTAAGTTAAACATATATTTAGCAAATCAAATACATGAATTAAATCAAATATTTTTTTTCTCACAAATGAACCCATTTAAACTAAATATCCATTAAAAAAATTCATGATCTTAAAGGTCATAGGCTCTATTTAACATTGCGTTTCAAAAACGTTTTGAAAGAAAATAATTTTTTTTAGTTTTATTTTTTACTTTAAATTAAGTTTTTAGTTATTTTTAGACCATTTTTATATGTTAACAAAAAAAATAATTTTTAAAAAATTAAAAATTATTTTAATACATTTCTAATCAAAATCACTTTAAAAAACTAATATTACCTATTCTGTCACATGTTCCTAACAGGAACTTAAAGATGGGCAAGCATGTCTTACTTGCAAATTTGGATCCACATGTGCCTAACCTCCTTCTTTTATTAAAGACGAAAGACATATTGTATCTTCTTTTTTTCCCATCTATATCTTAGAGCCCAGAAAATGAGGGTGTGACTTTCTAAGAATCTATTTCAACCTCCTCTAACCTGAAAAACCCAGATATATATTATATTTAACATATTTCTAACCTTAAATTAATCCCCAAAATAATCTAAAAACAAATCTTCCCCGATTTACGTTTTCTAGCAGGATTGAAGTTCAAAACCATCTTACCACATGCAATATACAAAAATAGCACGCAAGGAAAATAAAGTAAAAATGAAGAACATTGAGGAGTGCATTCTTTAGAACCAAAATCATATATAGTTATGGAACTTGATTTGGAGGGAGCAGGCAACACCCATGGTGTCTGATCTCCATATTACAAAGAAACTTGCTTACATTCTTTTTTTAATTAAGATGAAAAGAATTGCGACATTTTACAAAGAATTTTTACTATTGGCAGCTTGTTTTCCTTTTTCTTATTCATTTACCTGGAAAAACTAAGAAAAAGATTTGTTTGTAGAAAAGACACATCCTTGCGCGAGCAGCTCATTCAGTTTTTGCACTGCTGTGAAGTGCCACCAAGGAGGCATAGAAACCATCTTTAATCTTGATCAAAGACTCATGCCTGCCTCTCTCTACAATGACTCCATTTTTAACCACTGCGATTAAATCTGCATTCCTGACCGTGGATAATCGATGGGCTACGACAACTGTAGTCCTGTTTACCATGACGCGGTCCAATGCATCTTGAACCACTCTTTCAGACTCAGCGTCTAATGCACTTGTAGCCTCATCCAGCAGTAAAATCTTTGGGTTTTTCACGATGGCTCGGGCAATGGCTACCCTTTGCTTCTGCCCCCCGGATAGCTGGACTCCACGATCTCCTGCTCCAGTATCATACCCCTGCATTTTGAAAGGGAACAAAAATTGGGTGAGTGTTATTGCATTAGATCTTGACTCGTGATGGATCAATGGACGATCCAGGTAAAATAAACCCCACCTGGTGTAAACTACTGATGAACTTGTGGGCATTGGCCAGCTCTGCTGCAGATATAATCTCTGCCTCAGTTGCATCCCCTCCTTTCCCATATGCAATGTTGGCACGGATTGTGTCATTGAACAGAACAGGCTCTTGCCCTACAAGCCCCATTTGCTGCCTGAACCACTTCAACTGGAGCTTTTGAATTTCAGTTCCATCAAGTGTGATACGGCCTGAATCTGGATCATAAAATCTTTGCAGCAATGCAATCACTGTTGATTTCCCACTCCCGCTTTCTCCAACCAGAGCAACAGTCTGAAAGAAATTCAATCCAGTGGATACAGCTTCTGACGTGCTACTAATTACTTGAAACAAAATAAAAGCTACGACACCATAGAAGATTTACCTTCCCAGCACGCATAAGCAGGTTAATGTCTCGGAAGATCTGAATATCCGGCCTAGTTGGATACTTGAAGCTCACATGTCGAAGCTCTATCTCTCCCTTCACATTCTCTAATGTTATTCCCGACTCGTCACTAGGGTCTATCATTGACTTCCGGTCTATGATTGAGAACACAGAAGCGGCGGCATTTTTGGCTTTGGTTGTATCAGTGGTGAACGTGCTTGAATGAGAAATCCCAACAGATGCCAACGTCAAAGCAAAGAAAACCTGCAAAGAGAACAGGTACCTCAGTATCGTTGGAAACTATATTTTTCCTATCAGAAGCTCTGAAATTCCAGGGCAGTAAGAACTCACTTGGAAAACATCCTGGAATGTTATGTGGCCCGCGTCAACTAACCGAGCTCCGACATAGAAACTAGTCGCATAGAAACAGTAGAGAAGGAAAGAAGACACCCCAAATCCGATACCACTGACCCATCCCAGCCTCACTCCCGACTTCATGGGACCTCTACATTTTCCTTCATAAAGTTGCATCACCTTCTCTTCAGCACAGAAAGAAGCAACTGTTCTTATGCTGCAAACTGCATCATTAGCCACTTGACTTGCTTCTTCATACATCATCTACACAAACCAGTTTAATTTGTCACAATGGCTAACTTTTTTAAGTTACAGGAAATGTATTAAAAGAAAATTTACAGACTTAAAATTTATTTTTTAAGTGGATGTGGCAGTTCCCACATGGAAAAAAATTCAACTCTTATCTTTAATTTTTTCCTAAAACACTAGCTTATTAGCTTTAAGGGCATACCTTTGCATCCGCGCTGAATCCTTTCATGAACTTCACTTGGATAACTCCATTGATACCTATCAGAGGGATCAATCCAAGGATAACAAGTGCGAGTTGCCAGCTTGCAGTAAAAGCAATGATCATAGCTGAAATTACGGTTGCAAGATTTTGAACAATAGCAGCTAATTGATCTCCCACCAGAGAACGGACTATTGCAGCATCTGCTGCGAGCCTAGAGCCAATTGCCCCACTTGAGTGTTCAGGATCATCGAACCAACTAACCTCCATGTTAATCACCTTCTCAAAACACATAGATCTAATCCGCTGGATTAACTTACACCCAGCTACTGAAAAGAAGTATGATCTCACTGGAATTACCACAAATGCAGCCACACCAAGCGTCATGAACATTAATGCCCAGAATTTCGAGTCCTTTCTTAGTATATGCGGTGCTTCAAAAAATGTTTTGATTGCTTTGGACATTAGTGTGCCATAGATTGGTAGTATTGTTCCATGGATACATGCGGCAATAGTACCAATTATAAGAACTGGAATTTCTGGCTTGTTGAGAGAGGCGAGGCGGCTAAGTGGGACTTCTGGAGCATTTTCTACTGGCAGATTATCTTCTTGCTCTTCATAGGCATTCTCACGTACACTGAATCCGGTAGGCAGACCAAAAGGGAGGGAGAAAGAGTGGCGGCTGCTACCTATTGACGATCCTCGACTTATGGATCGTCGAATCGATCTTCTTTGACTTGATTGTCTAAATGACTCCATAGTAACATCTGTTTCACGTGCTGACTCTCTGTTCATTTCTTGCAAGCGTACAAGCTGAGAGTATGCTCCATCAGGATCCCCAAGTAGTTCTGAATGCGTACCTGCTCAGTTGACATTCACATCAGCATGCTTCTCCGACTCTTTCATGTAATAATGAGCAGCATTTCACAGTTTCTTTTTTATGGGAAAAAGATGTAATAAAATGATAGGACGTGAAGGAAAAACAAGTTCTGGCTCCTGAACACTTTAGCATGCTGGAAAATGCATTCCATGCCAACATGTCTTATGCGCTGAAAATTTCTGTGAGATTTACCTTTTTCAACCATCTTTCCGCGGTGAATTACAGCAATCATATCAGCATTTCTCACAGTGGTCAATCGATGGGCAACAATAACAGTAGTTCGGTCAACCATAATCTTGTCTAATGCCTCTTGTACTACCCTCTCGGATTCTGCATCAAGTGCACTTGTAGCTTCATCTAAAAGTAAAATCCGAGGGTTCTTCAAGATTGCTCTGGCTATTGCAATTCTCTGCTTCTGCCCACCAGAAAGCTGCGTTCCATGCTCACCAACCATGGTGTCAATACCCTGGGGAGGAAAATATGAAAATTGTTAGTTAGTTACTAATCCATGTGACCATAAAAATCAAATAAGAACTTCAAATAGCTAACAAACAGGCAGTTGTTAAGAACCTGAGGTAGCTTATCAATGAATTTGGAAGCATTGGCAAGTTCTGCTGCAGCTCTAATCTCTTCAATTGTTGCACCGTCCTTCCCATACGCAATATTTTCCTTGATGCTAGATGCAAACAACACCGGTTCCTGGCTGACGAGACCAGTTTTGTCTCTAATCCATTTAAGTTGAAACTCCTTGATGTTAATGCCATCTATGAGAACTTCTCCAGCCAGGGGATCATAAAATCTCTCTACCAAACTGATCACTGTTGACTTCCCACTTCCACTGTGCCCGACCAAAGCTGCAGTTGAGCCACTTGGGATTGAAAGAGAGAATCCACTAAATATTGGCTCATCTGGTCTGGCTGGATAGCTGAAATACACATCCCGCAATTCTATGTCTCCTTGAATGTCGTCCAATACTTTCCCTTTTATATCATAAGCATCTATCTCTGGCTTCCGATCAATAGTCTCAAACATCTTGTGTGCTGCAGCTCGACCGGCAGCAAAAGCACTCAAGCAGGGAGATGCTTGTCCCAGAGACCTATGAGAATCACACAGTAATGCGAGTAATAAGCAAAACAATTCATCAAATAAGTTATAGTTCCAACTTTCAAGCAATCATACTGCATATGCGATAAATCAAAGACTGGAACTCACATGGAACCAGTCAAAATGGCAACAATCACATTGATGACTGCACCCCCAGAATATCCTTTTTCCAACACCATCTTTGCACCAAACCATACAGCCATGGCATAACTACAGAACACAATAAGCATAACCATACCAACACCAAATCCCGAAAAAATGCCTTCTTTCACACCTGATCTGTAAGCAGTAAGAAGAAGCTCGTTGTAAATGCTTATAGCTCTCTTCTCCCCAGTAAATGACGCAACCTGGAATGCCAATGGAATTGATCAAACAATATGTAGATAGCAAAATTAGACGGTTTACAGAAGGGAAACCACTATGCTGATATGTTTTGCTCTAGGCACTCTTATTCTTAATGAAACATACAGTTCTGATTCCTCCAATCGTCTGTTCTACGACATTTGCAGCTTCTGCGTAAGCATTTTGCCCACGAGCTGCCATCTTGGATATAAAAAGGGCCATGGTTGCTCCAGCTAGCACTAGGAGGGGAATGGCGGATAACATGACAAGGGCTAACAACCATCCTTTAATAAATGCCACTGCAAAGCCTCCTATGAATGTTGCCATCAGTTGCAGAAATTTCCCAACCTGCAAAAAAGCAGCAGTATTATATCACATGGGGATTGCATATAAAGTCCTGTGAAAAATCACAGCACTGTTTCTTTAGGTGAGGTTATTTCCATTGCAGCAGAATATTACCTTTTCACCCATTGCATCTTGTATAAGAACAGTGTCACCGGACATTCTACCAACAACCTCTCCCGTATTCGTTTCCTTGTCAAAGAAGGCAATGTCTTGTCTCAATATAGTTTTCAAATACATACTCCTTATACGCGATGCTTGTCTTTCCCCTGTGACTATCCAGCAAGTCACCTCTGACAAAAACCAAACACAGGATTTTCCGGTTAGCTCACGATGCTTTGCACAAAAATCATTTTGATCTTAAGAGTAAGAAGAAGTACTTACGAAAACAGGCTGCTACTCCAGAACCCAGTGCCAAATATACAAACTTCAGAGAGACCTAAAATAATTGCAGGTACCATTAGTGAGATATATATATATATATATATTTCCAATCCAAACATATCAAAATATTTATATTGGTAAAATTCCGGATGCCAAATCACTTTCGTGGAGAAAATGCTAACAGAAGTTATGTGATCAGTCCAACTCCATAAGCGTGGTTCTATTAACAAAAATATCAAAACTAGTCTGGTACATGAAGCTTAAAGCATGCCATACCTTGGAAACCAATTTGGTCATGTCATTGCCGAACTGGTTACTTCCAAATGCATTGATCACGTCTCCCAGCAGTAAAGTCATGAGAGGCATGGACATGCCATTCGCAATTGCACCGATAGCTCCCAAGAACATCAGCATATAGTCAGTGGAATCTGCAAACGAGAAGAGCTTAAAAAATGGAACTGATTTAGTGTTCTCTTTGCTCTTCTCATGTTTTTCTTGATTCTCGTTAGCGCCAAGGTGCCTCCCATCATCTTTGACTTGTGAAGAGCTGGTGGCTTCACCAGTACCCGATCCATTCTCCTCAGCCATCATCCTGAACCAGATATTAAATCAGACTTCCCACTGCCTCAAAATTACAGTGTTTAAGTTGCAGCCTGCAGAGCACATATACTTGCCAATATTAGCCAACCTTATCAACCAAGTGGAAAAACTGCATTCAAAGATTTTAGAAAAAAATGAAACACGCCGGTGGATGGATCAATATTCATAAAGGAAAAATTCAAGAGCACGTTGATCATAATTGAAACCCTTTTTAAATACCTCTTTACAAATACTTTTGAACAGTCTTCAACAAGAAACCCGTCTTCAACTGATCGAAGTAGGCAACACAAGCAATAAATCATATGATTTGAATAGCTAGCAGGATTAGAAGTTCATCTTATTTTAGTTTAAATGCATAAAAGGAATGGTAAGCTGGACGAAGAGGTGAAAAATGGATTGAAAAAGAAGAATTCGTGGCTTCTGTGCTAGAAATCTGTAACATGATAAATTTAGACTCTGCAAGAGTGGAGGATCGTGTCATAAAGAGGAAAAGCAAGGTGAGCCACCGAAGACATTTCTTTCTTCTGTGGTCGTGTTCATTCAACAAAAGAAAGGTGTACTTGCACTGTATGGTGTCCATTCAGATGGCACCTTGAAACATAAATAAGAAAGAAAAAAAGATCGAGGTTGCAGATAAAAGGAAAATCCTTCCATCCAAAATCATTTCCAGCACACCATATATAGCAAACATATATATAACAAGCAGATCCCATATCCCAAAGAATGCAATACAAGAGAAGTATTCTTTGAGAGGCAGCATCTATGAATTGCTTACAGAACAGAAGCGAAAGGGTGGAGGCTGAATCTTGGATTTTGGCCCTGTGGACTTGGATCAATGGAATTCTGTTTCCTCCTCCAGGACCTGTCTTAATTTTTTTTTTCTTCCAGCTATAACACTTTCCAATCGCCTTATATAATTAACATGATCCTCCGAGTTCAAAACAGAACAGCGCTCGTAATAGTGATATATAGCAGACAAGGCAACCCAGTCAAAAGTCACGTATTCGTGATTGTCAACTAATACTTGCTGTCTTCGTTGTTATTATTATACACATCCTTTTGTTGTGGACAACTACCTGTATCCTTGCCTTCTAGAAGTGGGATATTATATATATTTTATTACAAATATATATATATATATATATACACACTTAGCCACCGCAGAAAATATGCAGTTTTGACAGCATCTCTCTTTCGACGTCTCATTAATTTTCAGCCATTAATGGAAGCAAGTTCACACTAGAGTTTTTTTTACCTGGTAAACTGCACGCGATAAGAACAGATGCCACGCACCCATGCTGTTCATCAGACAAAGCTAACGTCCCTCTCCATTTTTTTGCTATCTAGAAATGGGAAAGCCCGAAAAATGGTCATATCGATTCTTTTTCTTCATTACAGAGTTGCACTTCGGGGTCTGTATTCTACTGGAAATGGGGTCCCTGATTTTAATTTTTTTTTTCTTCCAAAAATACATTGTTTTTTAAAATTTATTTTTGATATTAGTAAATAAAAATAATCTAAAAACATAAAAATAATATTTTAAAATAAAAAATAAACAAAAAAATTAATTTATTTTTCAAAAATACTTTTTTTAAATTCAAAGATGGTTAGTCACTGCAATATCATGACGTCTCAATAATATCTTCGGAATATTAAGGCCCCGTTTGTTTGTTAGAAAGTAGTTTCTGGAAAATCACTTTCCAAACTTTCCTGTGTTTTTTTGTGATTTGGAAAGTTGGTCAACGGAAAACACTTTCCAGTCAAAGAAAAATTTGACTTAGTTTTTAAGAAAGTGTTTTCCGGAAAATTTGGATGGAAAACACTTTCCGAAAATTGTAAAAAATTTAGAAATATCATTATTTGTTGATTATATCAAATTTGACCCTCAAACTTTTGATTGCTATATGTAATTTATTTTGAATATTTATTTTTCAATTTCATCTCTTAAAATTTAATTTTTATATTAATTTTGGTCCTTAATTTTATAATTGCTATTTGCTTTTTTCTTATCATTTTTTTATTGAAATTTTTTATCTATCAAATTTGGTCCTCTTTTTTTTATTGTTACTTATTTTATTTGAAATAATTTATGGAATGTTGTTTATTATTATTTTAATTTATTCACCTTTTATTTTTTAAAATTTTTTAGATTTGATCTCTATTATTTTGATTATTATTTATTTTATTTGAGATAATTTATGAAATTATATTTTGTTTCAATTTCAATCTCATTCAACTTTTTAATTTGTAAGATTTGTTCCTTATTATTTTAATAAACTTGAAAAAAAAATTATTAATAAATTATTTTTCAATTCATTTTTTATAATACAAACAAACATTGGAAGGTATTTTCCAGTTTATTTTCCATAATACTTCCAAACATTGGAATTCAATTTCCAGGAATTCACTTTCTCCAGAATTCACTTTTCAAAAAAAAAACAATTTCCAGTAAACAAAGACTAAATGATATGGATAAAGGGACTTCGAATTTGGTTGCGCAGATTGTTTCCGTGGACGGACTAACACGGGAAAGAAGAAACATCCAATTAAAATATCAAAATATTTAGATTCTACACCATCTAAGATTATTATTATTATTATTATTATTATTATTATTATTATTCCTATTACGGACGGGCTCAGTAATTGCATTTATTACATGGTATATTTCCCAGAAACATAAATTTTATTCAAAAAATAATATCAATTTCTCATTCATTCTTTTATTTGCTTTAAAAATAATTATTCTTACAATTCTATAGCCAACTCAGAGGTCAACTCAAAACAAGACTTGAGTCACAAATTTGGTTGGCCATTGTAAAAATATAAAGATTATTATTATTATTATTTTAAATTTAAATTTGAGGATTAACCTCAAACAAAACTACTCTAGTTACATCTCAAGTCTACCAATGAAGTAGATCAATATAAAAATAAAAATAATTAGTACAACTTATTTTGAGATCGATCGAACCCAGATGACATGCAAGTTGGATTGATCATCAACCTTCCGTCCATATAATTAAGGATAAAAAAAATGAATTACGTACTGTCGTAGTTCTAAAATGATTCTAGATATGCATTTATGACATGTGTTTATTTGGTTGACTCTATCTTTCTACCGGTCTTCTCATATGTTTTTATTTATATATGACTAATCCAAGTTTCGTGTGGGTGGGATGGTTGGGTCCTGTCTAGCTAGTATTTACCAAATATAAAATAAAACAAATTTCCAATCACCAAATAGAAGATTAAATTAAATAGTAATTTGTTCGGTATTTTTCGTCAATTAATATTTTACCAGACACTGTATAAATAGGATACTTTGTAAAGCGGGTGCGCCATCACACGATTAATCATTGAGTGTTTGATAATGCGATACAACAGGTTTTATTACCAGGAAAAAAAAAAGAAATAATATTCATTGCTCATATTAGTGTATTAAAATCAATAAAAAAAGTATTAATTTAACATTTCTTTAAGGCAGAAAGAAAAGAAAAGAAAAGGCAGTAGTATCCTGGAAAGATTATTTCTCAAAACCTCACATGGAAGGCAGCCAAAAATAGGAAGCATGTCAAATGTGCCCAAGACCAAGAGTTATTAAAAGCAGCCACCAAAAAACCAGGAATTGAATAAACAATTCTTGGACTTTGACTCAGTTCGATAACTAACTAATTAATTAATTAAGCTGAAGGAAACTTCATGCTTATCTCAAGACCATTCCTTTTTCTCAACGTGGATTTGTTTTTTTTATTTTTTTATTCGGTTAAGCAGCTGAGCAAAAGTCCGTTGATTCTCCAGCAATCGCAAATGGAGACTTGTCTTTCTGTTTTTTAATATTGCCTTGCCATGTTTTTCCTGTGATAATCATAGCTCTTTGGGCAACTTTATTTCCAAATTGTTAGCTTGTTCTCAACTAGGTTCCAAACAAAAATACTTCTCAATTAAGTCCCCCTTCTTAATTGGGTAATGTTTAATATATGATAGATGAGCATTGTTTTTGCTACGGAACCTATTTGAGAATATGGTGTTTTGGGATAAATATATTAAAACTTTTTTTGTTCAATCAATTTATTTTAAATTATATATCCAACTGTAAAGTTTGCTATAAGAATATCATATTAACAACGGTATATATATATATATATATATAGGCAGCAACTTGATATTATTCTTGGCATGCGATATCTTAACCTTCAACATATCTTATAGTCTGTCTACTTGACAAATGATGAATATTTTTTGTTAGACATATTTTATATAATCAAATGCTAAATACATATCGCAATGAAAATTTATATTATAAATATCTCAAGTCATTGTCACCCAAGTACCGAAAATAAATGAATTTTCAATAGCAGCACCGAAGCTTTTTCGAATGCAACAATAACAATACAAAATAATAAAATATTTTACTAGAGAAGTCTTCTGATTTATGCCTACCAATAATCGTAGATGGAGTACACAAACTATTATTTATAGGTAGATCATAGACCTCACTCACTAATTTATTTTTCAATTTTCTCTTTCTATCAAGGAGATAATTAACCATGATCAATCAATTGATCCTCATGATCAAACTCAATGACCTATCTCCATGGTCATGAGTTTGCATGATCAAGAATATGAGTGTGTCATGAGGGATACAAATGGAAATTTCCAACACTTTTTTCATGCAAACATTAGGGACTAAATCAAACAACTAGGGGAGAGACTTGGCCCCTTTTCTTTTCTTGTTTTAGTCATTTTTCACATTGATTTTCTTCAATCTTGTTGCGAGATATTGACATGTATTTAAGGCTAAGTTTTCTTAAAGAAAAAAGAAAAATACAATTTTATAGCCTAAAACAATTAATAATTGAGGGATTAATTTATATATATATATTAATCGAGCAGCTGATATATGCCAGGATCATGTCGCTAGTTTATTATCTTTATCACATACATATCTTAACATTTAAATTTAGTGAATTTGCCAATTTCTCCATGCTCTCTCCAAACATGACAGGGTGTGAATGAATGAATTTGACGTATTCACTACCGTTTGATACTTGTTCCAGAGTACCTTGCTTGTGTTTAGATATGTTTGTCTTGGAAAACTATTAAATATATATATATATATATATATATTATATTTTCCATTATTTTAATATATTGATATTAAAAATATATTTTAAATAAAAATTAATTTAAAAAAACATATGTACCATATTAACTAACACACAAATTAACAAAAACACTAAAACAAAACGAAATTTTTTGTTCATTTACTGTACACATACACTCATTGTCACTTTTCATTGGCGATTTGTCTCGGTGCTTCCCGGGTACATGCCCACTTTTTTTTCGGCGTATGAACAGTGTATTGATGAAAAAAACCCTCAAAAAAGACAAAAAAAACACCGTCAGTTGCAGGGGCTCAGCGGTAATTGACCATTTTCAGTCTGATCCAGCTCGGTTTGTCGAGCCAGTTTTTTATTTTTAACAATTATTTGCACAATGCAAGAACCATTTTGTCCTCGAAAAAGACAAAAAACAGGCGTTGCAGGGAGGGGCAGTACGATAATTTGTCTTTTTTAAAAAGATTACCAGCGCAGTACTGTTGGCGCATCTCCGTACACACCGTCCGTTCCCGTGACCAGGCGTGTTTCGGATGGCGCGTACAGCTTACTTCGGCGTCCAAAAACGCTCAACTGGCATATACAATGATTTTCATGTCTGTTCTCTTCTGCATCACGTGTTCCTATAAGGTATCAATAGGCGTTTGAAATTTCACCCCCCATTTTTCTCTCCTCCTTCGCAGGCTGACATCAGCGCAACAATTTTTTGACGAATTTCATTGCAGTCCCTGCACTTTGTAATTAGGTTTTTTGGCCCTTATTGCTATTATATAGATTTTGATTTGTTTCAATTTCGTCCTTCAATTGAAATTGATTATATATTGTAGTTTCAATTAGATCCCTAGTCTTTTAATTTTGCAGATTGGGTTGGAATCCTTAATATTTTTGATATAAAAGTTTTCATTGACTTCAATTTCATCCCTCCATGAAAATTTATTATTATATATCCTTAATATTTTTGGTATCAAAGTTTGTTTTCTTTCAATTTTATCCTTCTATGCAAGTTAATCATGGATTTCATTTTCATTTCGATCCCTAATCTTTTAATTTCTGATTTTGTGTTAAATTATTAATTCCAATGTTTGGATTTACTTCAATTTTGTCCTTTTAATTAAAGATGTTATTGAGAATATGTCAACTTAATTATATATATGTGTGTGGGACTAATTATATGTTTTGATATTTATGAAATATTATTGTCTATATATATATATAGATAGATAGATAGAGAGAGAGAGAGAGAGAAAATGACCTAAGATTTTTTTTTTAAAAAGAAATATCAATATGCTTAAATACATTTAATATGATTAATAAATCTTATAAAAAAATTTGGCTTTGAATTTAAATTTTATACTCTTTTGTTTAAGTTTATTTCTTTAATTTTCCCCCCAATATTTTCATTTTTAATATTTCAAATCTAATATTATTGGGGAAAAAATACAACTTTAAAAAAAAAGGTAGACAAATTTACCTACATTATCAATTCAAATTTGTTTCTTTTGGAAAATTTACCAAGATTATCTACACTTAAAAAAATATGCGAACCACTTCCCGTTTTGATTACACTATTCCTTTTAGACGGCAAATAAATCATTATAGGAAGCAAAAAAATAAGTTTATTTCTTAAAAAAATTACAATTTTTATTTATTTATAATGTGTCAAATCTAATATTACTATGGAAAAAAAAACAACTAATTTTTTCTTACATATTTACCTAAGTTATCTCCAATTAAAAAATATACGAACCACTTTTCATTTCAATTACACTATTCCTTCTAGGCGAGGGGGGGGGGATTAGTTGTTATATATTTTATCTATTATAATGTGTTACTAATTAAATATTTAAACAACTAATTACAATATATAAAAAATCAATTAGTTTTCTACATATAAAAAACCTTGGCGCGAGCGCGGGCAAACATACTAATTATACCACGCAAAAAACTCATTCTTAAAATATTTTATCTATTGCAATTTAAGTGATTAAACATTGAAATAATTAATTATACAATATTTTTATTTATAATGTGTCGGATCTAATATTACTGGAAAAAAATACAACTTATAAAAAAATATATACATTATCTGCGATTAAAAAATATACAAATCACTTTCCATTTCGATTATATATTTTATCAATTATAATTTTACTAATTCAATATTAAGATTATAAAATAAAATACATATAAAAACATTCCATTTTAATTTTCGTGCATGCTATTTAAATTCAGTGAGCACAAACCAATTTATTGTACCATGATTTTGATTGGAGAGAGTAAAAAGGTTAGAGAAATAGATAAATACCCTTTCCAAAAGTCACATCATACTATTTACCCACCCACAATGGTCTTTAACTCTCTCTCGGGGTAACAACCTTAAAATAAGAGGTCATGACTCCCGTTAGTATTTATTCACAATTATTCACTTATGGATTGAAGTTTGTGTAGTTCTGCGTCTTGTATTTGAAAAGGTCAATGGAGGTGGCCAGCCACCACTGCAATACGGTTGACGAAGGGAAGTTTGACCGTAGAAGAATTTATTCTAAAAAATGTATCAAGTTTGAAATATAAGCTTTCACTACGTACGCCTGTAACAAAATTCAAGTGGACTGTCCAGGAAACTGCATGCTTTTTAATATTGTGGAGTTTTTAAGAGAAATATTTTAGAAAAGAGAAAAGGGTTGCAATATGAGTGGGAGAGAAACTGCATGCATCCCTCAATTAATTTCTAGATGGAGTGTTTTCCGGGCACGCATCCCTCAAGTAATTTCTAGATGCATGCATCCCTCAATTAATTTCTAGATGGAGTGTTTTCCGGGCATGCAACCTGCTAACTGAAGTTAAAGCCACCGGTAATTAAAGCAGGCAGCAGCATTCAAGTCAATTCCGGAGGATCATTCTCTCCCCGATCAGGTTTCTTATCTTATTTGCCAAGCAGGAAACAGTATATTTGCCCGCAAAACAAAATGGTAGGACCATCCCCCCATCTATGACATTTGATCTCACTTGTAAAATTCATCTCCAACGCCGTAGGAGTTTCGGGACTTCATTTGACATTAAAGGGTTGTTTTAAAAACCAATATTTCGTTGAAAAAGTCAACAATTCATATTTATATTTTTGGTCCATAAATGATGACTGGCAGCACCTGTCAGAAATTGCAGTGCATTCTAAAGAGGACGACAGGTTTGAAAACAGAGAAGATAAACAGCCCGTCACCGAGTAATCGCAAGTGCCGAGTCAGCTGACTTAAGCTGCTGAGGGCACTGATTTACAGGGAAGAATCCTTCTCTGCTTGCCTTAATTTCACTTTTTTTTTCTTTTTTTTTAAGAAATCAAAGACTCGAAAAGGTCAAAAACAGTGTTTTATTGATTCAAACAATTACTGTTTGAATCAATTTCTGAAATTACTAAGGAAACAAGAACAATGAAGAACACTGATTTCGGATATCAGGGGCAGAATCAAGATAAATTTACTGTCATCCCTTTTCTTCTATTTATAGTAAAAACTAGTAGCATCACATAAGACTTCTAGTTGATTATAACTTCTTCTAATGTTCTTATTTTAGCTAGAATTGAAATTGCATTTAAACTTAAAGACTTTATCAAACATTGATCTTATTTAGTAAAGGAAAGAACATGTGTTATGCGCCTGATGACCGACACGTGGCGACCACAGGGAGATGTGTCAGCGGCAGGATGGAAGACACGTTTGCAACCATGGTTATTCTGCAAACCAGAGTTATTTTATTAAGTTACTATAGTTTAAGTATTTTAATTAAAGTATTTCAGTTATGTATTTTCAATACGTCCCTATGTCAGTTAAATAGTATTTATTAAGGGAAGAAGGATCGTGCTATAATGTGGAAGCAGTTGCTTACATGTTATTTAAATCATCACCAGACTGAATGTAAGATCATCAAGAATATTAATCCTAAATATTGCCGTGTGCATTGGAGGTTACTGGATCCTAGAAATTCCAGATTTATCTTCGCTGTCTTTGTTTATCAAAGACCATCAGAAAACCCAAAACCCAAACACAATCAGAAAACACAAACAAAACAACATAATTAGTAAATTCGTTACAACATGCTAGTTTAATACTAATCTAACACTAATACTTGATGTAAACTTGAAATCAACAACCTTCAATCTTCAGCAGTCTTGGAGTCCGTCTTCAACATTTTTAACCACTCCAATAACCTCTGCATTCTTGATTGTAGAAAGCCGATGGGGGTATAAGGACTGTTGTCCTGTTCATCCAATCGCGGTTTCGCTACCATTCTCTTGCATTTTCCTTGTCAAACTGAGGCAAGAGGTCTCATGTCTACAGCCGAAACTACTGAGTCAGCTTTGTAGGACAGGTCAGAATTATGAATTCTGCGTGAAGATTCGGATGTCCAATCCTTGCTCACATCTATCCTTTCTTTATAGAATATTATCCTTATCGAAACCCACTCACTGATTTTTTGCTATCAAAAAATCTTGTCTCTCTTGATAATTGCCCTTTAATTAATTGCTTTGCTCAATTGATTATTAAAGAAGTTATAGCCTACTTATAAATCTCCCTTGTATTCTAAAGATAGTGCATTTCAACCGAGCTGTCTTTTCTGGAAAAAAAACAAAAGAAAGAAAAGAAGAAGTTTAATCTAAAAATTTGAGAGAGAAACAGAGAAAGAGAGAGAAAGCAGAAGAAGAGAAGAGGGAAAAAGAAAGGAAGGAGAAGAAAGGAAGTTATTTACGTAATGTTTAAATTTGTATAAATATTCTTATTAGTTAAGATTTTTGCTTGTATTGATGATTAGGGTTTGAGGATTTTATTTGGGTTTGATTGATTAATTAATGGAGATGTTAAGGGTTGAATATGTGGATAATGGTTTAATTAGTTTGACTGTAGATGATTTTGAAGTTATTTGATGTGTGTGGTGAAATAATGTTGAGAAATTTTGAAAAATACCTTGCTAGAATTTTGGGATGGAGGTTGAATATGACAAGTTTTCATTTTGGTCCCATATTAGTGAAAATTACAGTTTAGTCTCTAAACTTTGAAAAATTACAATCTGGTCCATGGAGTAAAATTCAAGTTTTTGTACAGAATTGAGGTTGAATCATAGGCAAAATTTTAGTATAGTTATGAATTTATGAGGAGTTCAATTAGTCACTGAATTTTATAAAATTACAATTTGACCCTAAATATATAAGAAAATTACATAATGGTCCCTAGATAAAATATTAGTTTTCAAATTTGTTTGGGGGATAATGGAGGCTTATTTGATGAATCATTATCAATTTTATGAATTTATATTTGAATTAGATTTAGGAAGGAACCTTTGTTTTTTTAGGTTTTTGGGAAAAATGGATAGTTTGATTCAAAGACACGTATGATTATGAGTTGAACTCCTAGATACGTTTATTAAAGAGATTTTACTTCTTTTGAGTATATATATATATATATATATATATATATATTAAGATAATCTTGATATTCTGCCCACTGGACATTAGTAGGATTCTGTGAGCATTTTGTTTTGAATTTTATTCGCTTTTGAGTCAAATAAGTGGATAATATCTAATATGCACGAGAAATAGTATAAATATTTGAATTGTTAGTACAAATTGGATTATGCTTCTTGACAATATATACATTGATTATTATTCTTGATACGATAAAGCATAATCAATTGTTAAATGTACATTCTTGATATGAGTCGATATATGCTTCTAAATTGATAGGTTCTTATTTGATTGATGCCATGAGTTGAGCCTTGGGATGTGAATATGTTGGTTTGATTACCCACATATCGTATATTAGTCATAATACCCACACTAACAAGGTAATGTTAGTGTTTGTGCACATTGTATCTGAAACTCTAGTTGGTCGGAGGAGTCACCAACCTGTGTGGACTAATAATCCCACAGTACGAAGCGTTATGCTTATTGCATTCTGATTTTATGACGAGCTTTACATTATACATTTTTGTTATTACCTATTTGAGAAACATTCTTTTGAGACGTTTTCGATATATATTTCTCATTGTTGTATTATCCCGTATGTGTATATTGAATATTATGTACTCACTAAGTTATTGAACTCACCCCTCATTATTTATTATTTTTAGGCTCGTAGTTTGTTAGCAGGTCATTTATGTTGCACTCTCATAACCTACTATTTTGGGTTGTAATCGACACCTTTGTTCTTGTGTCTAATTAGTGCTCTATAATTATTACAGGATGTATTTAACTCTTGTATTTAGAAAATCAAATTATACTATAAAGTTAATTTTGTTATTTATGCTCCCTTGAATTCTTAAATTGAATGATAAGTTTGTGTATAAGTTTGAGTTCATATAGGTGTGGAACATTTCAGGGGGACAATGCCTATGTGCTAGCAGGTCACAGATCCGGGAATCAAGTATAGACAATTCAAGTCAAAACTTCATCATCTTCCACTACTAAAATTGAAATCATGGATGGAATCTTCTATCATATTTAGGAAAACAATTTGAGTTGTTGATAAAAATTCCAATCAAAACCTATCGTCTCCATCAACATTTACATCTATAACTTGAGTAAAAAAAAATAGATTTTACGACTCATTTTTCATCAATAAGTACATCAAAAATTAATCACCATACAGTTATTATTAATCTCTATACATCTAATATTGATGGATATACATGATAATATTTATTAATAATATAACTATCAATTCTAAATTCAACTTTGTATTAAAAATGAGTTCAAAATCTACTAATTGATTGTCAATTCCACACAAATTTGATTTTCTATCAAAATGCACACTAAATAATAAAATAGTGTGTGGTACTTAACTAATTATTCATTTATCTACTGAATTCAAACTTATTAAACCTGAATTAATGCATTTTTTGTTATTATCAATTCCATAAAATCTCAATTTTATTCAAATTCCCAACTTAATAATAGTATTATTAAAACATAATACACGCCTAATAAATTACTCATAATTTATTCAATTATAACACACATAAGTTTCATAAACACTTATTGGGAATATGAATTATATGGTATGCACTTATTGGGAATGAAACCTTATTGAGTGTAAATTATATTATTGTGATGGTTGGAAGAGTCTTTATGCAAAGAAAATTGTCCACAAATTAAAAAACTAATTCCCAATTTACCTGTACATGACTATATTGATAAATTTTCAGATCCCCCATTTCCAAAAACATTTAATGGATATGATCCTAAAAAATAATGCCTCCACTTTATTTTAGATTTCAATGTTGTGGTTGCTATCTCTTTTTATATATAATTCCATGGTTCTTGTGTTGTGAATCTTCCTTTTTCTACAGGTGCAAGTTTCGTTAACATAATTTGTAGCCAATTTCTCTAAACATCAAAGTCATCTTAGGTTCTACATGTAAGCTGTTGATATACCTTGGTATATGATAATATTACATTTGTACTTTCGCTCTAGCTACAAGATACAAAACCCTGACTGTCTTACAATGCAATTGCTTTCCATGCTCCTGCGCAGAGGGAACAAATTTTATAAATTCAAACAAGGGTTGCCAAGTGAATATTGGATGTCTTAGTGTTATAATTATTAAATATAACACCAACAGATACCACCTTGAGTCTCCAACATGGAAAAATAAAGACTTGAAGAAAATCAAGACACAACTGACATTCCAGAAATAGAAGAATCATGAAGGAAAAATTAAGGAGTCCTGCTATATCATATCACTGCATCAAGACACTGTAAAATTGGAAAGCAAATCAAATCTGCTGCTGTAAAATAGCATTGTAATGGTAACTAAAGACACTAAGATAAAAACTACAATCATGGTAAATATATTTGCCTTGTTTGTCACCTTACCTGTTTCAAAATTCCTTCAATATATATACATGTAATTGTAAAACTCTCTACTCACGTTGAAATAATAAAAATAGAGAAACCTTCTCACATTCTCCAATTATTTTTTTTCATTTTGGTATCAGAGCTTGTGTGAGATAAGAGAGTTCAAATCATCCTCTTTTTTTTCTTCACCATGTCTTCAACAATTTCTCTTAATGTTGCCAATTTTGTTACCCTCAAACTCATACTAGAAAACTACCCTCTATGGCGTGAGCAACTGCTTGCTTTAGCCGAGAGCCAAGACATGGTTGGACTCCTCATAGGCGAAAAAGAAAAGCCTCTCATGTACACCAATACCACAACAAAAAGTGGAACAACAAACCAACAAATTTCAAAAGATTTTCTCAAATGAAGAAAAGCAGATTGTCTCTTACGGGGATGAATCATTGGGACACTTACAGAAGAAACCTTGGAATTAGTCATTAGTCTTGACTCATCTCAATCGATTTTGGAATGCTTGAAAAGAAGCATATGCTCACAACTCCCAAGAGAGAGAATCTACTCTCCGACAACAACTCACATACCTTAAAAGGGAACCAAGTCAATCTCTAGCAGAACACTTGAAAAAAATTCAAGAGCATCTGCAACAGCCTAGCGGCAATAGGCAACCCTATACCAGACAAAACAAAAGTTTATTCTCTACTTGCCAATCTTGGACCCAAATATGAGTCTTTCACAACAACAATGCTTAAACCTCCAATGCCAGCCTACTCAAAAACCATATCACTCTTTCAAGCATTTGAGCAACAAAATTCATGGAGTGTAGAATCGCACTCTCCTTTTTATGCATTCCATGGACAGCATAACCATAGACAACAACAATAACAATATTGGAGCCCTCAAAACCACCACTTCACGTCAAAAGGACGAGGTTTTTCTGCTACAAATAATAGTTTCCAGTACTCTAATTTTGCAGGTAACAATTCACAACACTCACCATAAAGGAATAACAACCGTACTCCTAGACCACCACCACCTAGTAAAAGATGAATGACACTTATAGAGAGAGAAATATACAAAAATGATCTCAGCCAACTTTGTGGCAAGCAAGGCCATATTGCCAAAATTTGTTTGAGTCTACCAGAACAAATAAGTAATGATAAACTTCCTCAAGCACTAGCAGTTCTCACAATGGACAACAAAATTGCTGACACTGAATGGACCACCGATACTGGTGCTTCAAATCACATGACTGCAAATTTAGGTCTGCTTTCTAGTCTCAAAACTTATGCTGGTTGTGATTTTGTATTTATTGGTGATGGCTCTCCCTTATCAATTGATGCAATCGAGGATACTTTAGTTATTGATGGTAAGAATGAATTAATGTTACGAGATGTTTTGTTACTTCCACAACTAGCAAAAAACCTACTCTCTATTAGTCAACTAACAAAATAATATCCTATAAACTGTGAATTTACTGATGATTTATTTTGTGTTAAGGAACGAGCAACAGGTCGCATCCTTCTAATGAGTCAACATAAAGGAAACCCTTATATGCTATCAAAAAAGAAAGAAGTCAACTTCTCAAATAGACAACTCAGGAACCGAAGACTTATGGCATCAACATCTTGGACATCCACAACACGTTAGCATAAACATTTTACGCACAAAAAATATAGTTAATTTTTCTTCCAATAAATGAGTTGATACTCTTTGTGAGAGTTATCAACTCGGCAAACTTAGCAAGTTACCATTTAAATTGTCTCATTCTGTTAGTACTGATGTTATTGAAAAAATTTCATTGTGACATTTGAGGACCAACCCTTGTTTTATCCCTTAGTAAATTTCGGTTCTATGCATTCTTTGTTGATGATTATTCACATTATATATGGCCAATCCCCTTACGAACTAAATCTGAACTATTTGATGTATATTTGGCATTTGAAAACTATGTGCAGCGACAATCTAACAAGAAAATCAAAATTCTCCATATCGATGGAGGAGGAGAGTTTGTTAACAAAAGACTCCAATCTCATTTACAACAACAAGGGGTTGTTCTTTAGCTCTCATGTCCTTATACTCCCGAACAGACAGGGATTGTCGAACGTCGCCATCGCACTATTACAGAACTTGGGATGACTAATGATTTTTCATAGTGGTGTGCCTAAATCTCTATGGGTTGAAGCATTTTTCATTGCTGCTTTTCTAATTAATCGATTGCCCTCCTCTTCATTGACATTTGATAGTCCTTACTCTTGATTATACGGCACTCACCCTAACTACTCAATTTTACATGGAAAACAAAGAGAAACAAATTTGATGCCAAAACTATTCCTTGAGTTTTTCTAGGCAACAACAATCAACATGAAGGTTATCAGTGTCTTGATCTAAAAACGCATAGGATGTTTCTTTCAAGACATGTGGTGTTTGATGAACAGAATCTACCTTGCAAAAAAAAGGAGCATCCATCATCCTCTCCCGTTAGCTACCCTAAATCTCTCAGCATTTTCCCATTTTCTCCTAGGTGATGAACACAAAATCTCCACTACTGTCTCCATCATGCAGTACTGAAAATGATAATATCATTCCTCATATTCCACTGGTCACCAATGTTCCCCCCTTTGGTCATGACCATTCCCCTGCATCTTCAGAATCAATCTCACTTATTCCAGAGGTTGCAAATGTTCCAAACCCCTTCTCCACTCATCACATCACTTCATCTGAAAATTTCTTCCCATAAATTCCAAGAGCTGATGATATTCCATATGACCACTCCTCTGCAAATCATGCCCAATCTCCTGCACCTGCAGAGACCATTCCACGTGCTTCAGAAGTTGATAATGTCTCCTATATTTCTCCTTCTGATCACGATCACGTACCTGCACCAAATCCACCGCAAGGAACTGATATCATCTCTATCATAAGTGGTTCCTCACCCAATTCCACTCTACAATCTGATTCCTCTCTATTTTTTGAACAGGTACAACCAACACAACACCACATGGTCATTAGAGCTCAACATGGAATACACAAACCAAATCCACGCTATGCCTTAGTTCTTGAACGAGGAGATATTCCAGCAGAACCACGTAATGTAAAAATGGCTTTGCAACATAATGGCTAGAAACATGCCATGCATGAGGAGCATGATGCACTACATCAAAACAACAAATGGATCTTAGTATCTAGAGAACCTTTTATGAACATAGTAGATTCAAAATGGGTGTTTAAAGCCAAACTAAAAGCCAATGGAACTCTCGACAGACTAAAAGCCAGGTTAGTTGCAAAAGGCTATCATCAAGTTGATGGTGTCGACTACACAAAAACTTTTTCTCCAGCTATAAAACAAGGTATCATTCGTCTAGTTCTCAGCATTGCTTTAGTTCATAAATTGGAAATACGTCAACTCGACATCAAAAATGCATTTCTCCATGGCTTCATATGTAAAGCTATTTTTATGGAACAACCCCCTGGTATGCACGATAAAACCTTTCCTTCTCATGTTTATATACTTCAAAAGACTTTGTATGGACTTAAGCAAGCACCACATATTTTTGATCGTTTCAACATATTTTTGCTTGCATATGGTTTTTCTGACAGTTTGCCTGATTCATCCCTATTTATTTTGCATTCATCACCTGGTATACTAATTTTACTCCCTTATGTTGATGACATGCTTTTGACGGGATCTAATTTACAATTACTTAATGATTTTATGAAACTATTGCACTATGAATTTGCAATGAAAGACCTTGGCTCTATCCATCACTTCCTTGGAATTGAAATTCAACATCATAACAATTCCTTACACCTTTGCTAGGCACATTATGCTTACTCTATCCTCGACAAAACACAAATGCTTGATTGCAAGCCCATGACCACTCCGATGGAATCTAAAACTAAAGGTCTTCATGATAACACACCTTATCCATACCCTACCTTTTATCGTAGTATTGTTGGTGCCTTACAATATCTAACCCTTACGTGACCTTATCTCGTTTTGTGTCAATTATGTTTCTCAATTCTTACAATCCCCATCTCTTGCCAACATGAAAATGGTTCATCAATTTTACGATATATTAAAGGTTCCATTCACTTTGGTTTACATTTAATTGGTGATTCTACACTTGATCTTTGTGGATTCTCTGATGTAGATTGGGTAGGTTGTCCGACTACCTGCCGATCCACAACTAGCTTTTGCACTTTCTTAGGGTGAAATATCATATCATGGTGTGCCAACAAACAACGATCCATTTCTCGGTAAAGTATTGAAGCAGAATATCGTGTGATGGCTAACACTGCTTCAGAATTTACATGGCTCACTTTTCTTTTACGTGACCTTCATGTTCCTCAATCAAAACAAACCAATACTATTTTGCGATAACTTAAGTGTCTTACATATGACCATCAATCCTGTCTTTTATGCTCGTAGTAAGCATATTGAGTTAGACTACCATTTTGTTCATGAAAGGTTTCAAAGGCGCTCCCTTACAATACTGTTTCGTGTACACTTCAGGTTGCCGATATCTTTACTAAGCCCTTATGCAAAGCTCCCTTACAATACTTTTGTACCAAACTATGCCTTCAACCTCGGCATTGTTTGAGGGGGGATATTAAATATAACACCAGCAAAGACCACCTTGAGTGTGCAACATGGAAAAATACAGACGTTGAATAAAATCAAGACACAACTAACATTCTAGAAATACAAGAATCATGAAGGAAAAATTAAGGAGTCTTGTTTTATCGTATCACTACATCAAAACACTGTAAAATTGGAAAGCAAATCAAATCTGCTGCTGTAAAATAGCATTGTTATGGTAACTAAAGACACTAAGACAGAAACTACAATCATGGCAAATATATTTGCCTTGTCTGTCACCTCCTCTGTTTCAAAATTCCTTCAATATATATACATGTAATTATAAAACTCTCTACTCACGTTGAAATAATAAAAACAGAGAAGCCTTCTCACATTCTCCACTTATTCTTTTTTATAATTAATAACATCATCAAAAATATAAAGTTCCCTGTCGTTGATGACCCTAAAACCTCCAGGGAATTTATAAGAATCAAGTCATTGGCTATTCTCTTGCCTTATCCTTAATTTCTACACATACACACACACACACCCCACACACACAAAAAAAAAACAAATTAGTTATGTAAACTATCAAGCAGTGCTGACTTATCCTTCATTTATGTGATGTTCATGTTTGCATAACAGAAATTGCTATTTATATAGATGTTCTGTCAAAGAGAAAGGAAAACCAGACATTTATACATTTTGTCAGTGTTTGAAATGAGAAGACTTTCATCGAATGGGGTGGCAGAAATATTGCAGGTGTGACTCAAGAAGTTGAGGCACTCATGTGAAGAGCCACTAAAGAGGCATAAACACCATCTTTGATCTGAATCAGAGTCTCATGCTTGCCTTTCTCTACTATAACTCCATTTTTCACCACGGCAATAACATCTGCGTTCTTGATTGTAGATAATCGGTGGGCGACGACGACCGTAGTCCTATTCACCATTACTCGGTCTAGGGCATCTTGAACCACTCTTTCAGATTCGGCATCTAGTGCGCTGGTAGCCTCATCCAGTAGAAGTATTTTGGGACTTTTGACTATAGCTCGAGCAATGGCCACCCTTTGTTTCTGCCCACCGGATAATTGGATTCCTCTCTCTCCTACAACAGTGTTGTACCCCTGCATGTTGCATTGCCATAAGCAAACCAAATTAACACCGACACCTCAACAATATACTCACTCGGATAACAACAGCCTAAGGATCGTGCGAATGATTTTCAATTCTTATCAATGAAAAGGCCAGTTAAAACCCATATCGTAGTTGCTTGCTTGAGCAATTCAAGTTACCAGCTACCTGTAATTAAATAAGAAGATATCAATGGAAACAATTAACGATATCTGCTATATAATATACTGACCTGTTGCAAACTACAAATGAATTTGTGTGCATTGGCTAGCTCCGATGCATCTATAATTTCTGCTTCTGTTGCATTGCCTTCCTTTCCATATGCAATGTTGGCGCGAATTGTTTCATTGAAGAGAACCGGTTCTTGGCTCACAAGCCCCATTTGCTGCCTCAGCCACTTAAGTTTAAAACTTTGTATGTCAATTCCATCCAGAGTTATATGACCTGAATCGGGATCATAAAACCTTTGCAATAACGAGATCACCGTTGATTTCCCACTTCCACTTTCTCCAACAAGGGCAACAGTCTAAAACAAGTGGTTCACGTTAATATAATGTAAAACTTGGAATGACATTTTCAATGATACGGGCACCATACTTTCAGAATTCCAATTTTCAGAAGACGATGTGCTCGAAAGGATTTGATTTCAAACATGAACAAATTTACCTTGCCAGAATGAATAGCTAAGCTGAGGTCTCGGAAAATCTCAATGTCTGGCCTAGCTGGATACTTAAAGCTTATATGACGAAGTTCAATTTCTCCTTTCACATTGTCTAGTGTTGTTCCCGACTCATCACTTGGATCAATCTTCGACTTTCGGTCTATAATGGAGAATATGGAAGCAGTTGCAGCCTTGGCTTTTGAGGAATCAGGAGCAAAGGAGCTCGATTGAGAAATTCCGATCGCTGCCATAGTTAAAGCAAAGAAAACCTGCGAGTACACACATTATTAAGAATTATGAAAACAGTTGTAATTTCTATAACCATCTTGTGGAAATCTTAATATACAAGGAAGAGATACCCACTTGAAAAACATCTGTAAAAGTTGTTTTCCCATGCTGGACAAGCTGAGCTCCCACATAGAAACAAGTTGCATAGACAGAAAATAGTAAGAAGAAAGAAACTCCAAATCCTGTTCCACTTATCAACCCTTGCCTTATTCCTGTCGTCATAGGGCCTTCACATTTCTTTCTATACAGTTGCATCACCTTCTCTTCGGCACAGAAAGAGGCAACAGTTCTTATGCTGCCAACAGCGTCATTGGCAACTTGGCTCGCTTCCTCATACATTTTCTGCCACCATTTAGATCAATGAATGCGATTGTTATTTTTTGTTTCGGTGATAAATATTTCAAAATAGAAAATATATATTAAAAAACAGTTATTTATGTGGAAAGACCACTTGGAGATTGAATAAAACTTCTTTTACTTGTCAAAATTCATATTCTTGAGCTAGTTACAGCAGTAGAACTCGCACTCAGGAGTTGAAGAGTATACCTTTGCATCTGCACTGAATCCTTTCATGAACTTTACTTGAACATATCCATTGAGTCCTATTAGAGGAAGTAGCACAAGGATTACGAATGCCAATTGCCAACATGCAACAAAGGCAATGACCAAACCCGCTATCGCTGATGCTACGTTCTGAACCACCTGGGAAAGAGAATCTCCAACCAGACCACGCACTGTTGCAGCATCTGCTGAGAGCCTAGCACCAATTGCCCCACTTGAGTGCTCGGGCTCGTCAAACCAACCAACCTCCATGTGAACCATCTTCTCAAAACACATAGAACGGATCCTTTGGATTAATTTGCAACCAGCCACCGAAAAAAAGTATGTTTGTGACGGATACACGAGAAAAGATGCCATGCCAAGGGTCATAAACATTAAGGCCCAGAAGTTCGAATCCTTTCTCAATTCATGAGGCGGTTCAAAAAATGTTTTAATCACCCTGGAAATTAGTATACCAAAAATTGGAAATATGACACCATTGAGAATTGCAGCTATAGTTCCAGCAATCAGCACTGGAACCTCTGGCTTGTTGAGATACACAAGGCGGCTGGTTGGGACATCTGGAGCTTGTTGTTTCTGTAGAGAAGCTTCTAATTCTGCAGTGGAATTATCAGGGACATTGAATCCAGTAGGAAAACCAAATGTCACTGAGAATGAGTGGCGACTGCTATTTCCTACATCAGATGATCCTTGACTTATGGACCGTTTCAGTGAATTTCTATGACTTAAATATCTAAAGGACTCTGAAGAAATATCTGACTTCTTGTGGTCATCTGTTTCTTGTTCCGACTCTTTGCTCACTTCTTGTAAGCGTATAAGCTGAGAGTAAGCTCCTTCAGAATCCTTGAGTAGTTCTGAATGTGAACCTGATCAATCCATGAAAATGATGTTTCAGATCATGTATGAAAAATTCAGAAAATCTCCCCAATCCATCATAATCAAAAGACTTAAACATGTTATTGAATTAATTAGGAGACTATTTTAACTAATTTTGATGATCGCAGAACTGATTTGGCAGCAGAAAATTAGTGCATGAATCAACTATCATTGTACAGTATTTATCTGCTTATGTAAAACTAGGAAAATTAATAGGTTTTTTCATAAATAATCCACAATATGTAGGGTGGACATAAAAATCCTAAACAACTCTTAAAATAACAAATATTTTGGATCTATGCACAATGCAGAGACAAAAACAAGCTTGTATTTCTTTATATGATAATCATGCATGCAAAGTTATATACCTTTCTCCACCATCTTCCCACGGTAAATAACTGCAATCATATCTGCATTCCTCACAGTGCTCAAACGGTGGGCAACAATTACCGTTGTTCGATTCACCATAATCCTGTCTAATGCCTCCTGCACTATCCTTTCTGATTCTGCATCAAGAGCGCTTGTAGCTTCATCCAGCAGTAAAATTCGTGGATCTTTCAGAATGGCTCTTGCAATTGCAACTCTCTGTTTCTGTCCACCAGACATCTGAGTTCCATGTTCACCAACCATGGTGTCTATACCCTGGATGCAAAAGTTGAAGTCAAAATTAAATGGGAAAAACTGAGACGATCTGCGCTTCCTCATCTCTACAAAAAAAAAAAATGTTAACACAAGAAATTTGTGAGGGGACCAGTTAGGACCTGAGGTAGTTTATCGATGAATTTAGCAGCATTGGCAAGTTCAGCTGCAGCTCTTATCTCTTCGATAGTTGCACCATCCTTTCCATATGCAATGTTGTCCTTGATGCTGGATGTGAACAGGACAGGTTCCTGGCTGACAAGACCAATTTTCTCCCGAATCCATTTGAGCTGAAACTCCTTGAGGTTAATGCCATCTATGAGAACTTCACCAGCATGTGGATCATAAAATCTCTCTATCAGACTGATCACCGTTGACTTTCCGCTTCCACTCTGTCCAACCAATGCTGTAGTCGATCCACTTGGGATGATGAGAGAGAATCCAGAAAATATTTGCTCATCTGGTCTGGCTGGATAACTGAAATATACATCCCTCAACTCTATATCTCCACTGATGTCATCCAACATCTTTCCCCGTGTATCGGAGGCATCTATATCTGGCTTTCTATTGATAGTCTCAAACATCTTATAAGCTGCAGCTTGACCAGATGTAAATGCTGTCAAACAAGGAGATGCCTGTCCCAGAGACCTGAAACATTCATGTGATTAAACCCTAAGAAAACAGAGAGAATTTTCAAAGTAGATATTGCTTCACAGACTCACATGGAACCGGTCAGCACAGCAACAATCACATTAATTACATTACCCCCGGTGTATCCTTTTTCCAATATCATCTTTCCTCCAAACCATATTGCCAAAGCATAGCTACAGAACACTACTAGCATAACTATGCCAAGACCTAATCCGGTAGCTAAGCCTTCTTGAACACCAGAGTTATAAGCAGTGACAAGAAACTTCTTGTAATTACTTATGGCCTGCTGCTCCCCGGTGAATGATGCAACCTGGATTCAAGATCGGCATTTAACGTTCCATTCTGAGCTTATATCTTGTTATTTACAATTGTAAACTTACAGTTCTGATTGAGCCAATAGTCTGCTCTACTACAGTCGCTGCCTTAGTGTAAGCAGTCTGACCACGAGATGCCATCCTAGCCACCATGATGGACAATCCTGCACCAGCTATTACAAGCAGGGGAATGGAGGATAACATGACAAGAGTAAGAAGCCAGCCTTTGAGAAATGATATTACAAAGCCGCCAATGAATGTTGATACAAGCTGTATGAATTTCCCGACCTGCATAAAACAAACAATTAGGCTTGTTTACCCACAAAACTATCGTGGCAATATGGATGAAATTCTATCACTCCGTTCTGGTCAGAGAAGAAGAACAAATAGTTTGGTACCTTTTCACCCATAGCATCTTGTATAAGAACAGTGTCCCCAGACATTCTACCAACAACCTCTCCAGAGTTTGTTTCCTTGTCAAAAAAGGCAACATCTTGTCGCAGTATAGTTTTCAGATACGTTCCCCTTATCCGTGCTGCCTGCCTCTCTCCTGTGACCATCCAGCAAGCCACCTCTGACAAACAACAAGAAAAAGGCTCATAAATTCCACAGTGCTTGATGCTTTAGACAACTTCTCTGTAAGGATATAGCATTCTTGAGTTTAATGATGTGCTTACGGAGAAATGATCCCACAGCAGAACCAACTCCCAAGTAGACAAATTTGAGAGACACCTAAAGAAAGTTGGACGTTTGTCAAATATTAATTAGCAACATCTCTATATCAGAAATAGAGAATTAGAAAACCAGATATGGATCTTCCTGAGCAGAAAGATGCATAGTGTAAGAACATTTCTATTGATTGAAACAGGCATGTTGATTATATTTACCTTTGATACCAAACCCACCACATCTTTATTGCTCTGGTTTTTTCCAAAAGAATCAATCAGATCTCCGAACAGTATTGACATAATTGGCATGGATGCTCCATTTCCAATAGCGCCAATAGTCCCAAGGATCATCAGACAAATATCTGTAGAATCCGCAAATGCAAAGAGCTTGATAAACGGAACTGATTTAGTTTCCCCATCTCCTTTGATCTTCTCTGGCTTCTGCTCGTCCCCATTTCCGGCAGAACTTCTCCTCTCTACCTCCTGGCCTTTTGATGTGCTGGCCTCGTCCATAATGTTATCACCATTTCTCCCGTTCTCGACAGCCATAGCCTGAAACCTCGAGGTATTAATCTAACTCTCAATTGCTCAATGAATTCTCAAAACTTAAATTGCAGCTGCAACAGATCACAAAGAAACCAGCAACTTTTAATGGAGGTCCTTCAATACTCCCAAGGAAAAAGAAATTTAGAGGAGCAGATAGTGGGAAACATTTATTTTCGTCAGTGAGCTGTTGAAGAAATAAAAAAAGGCTACCTAGATTGACCATACTTCAACTTGAATAGAAGTTGCCTTCAGGTAACATGTAGGAAGAAGAAATAAAGAAAATCCTGACTAAAATAAAGGCAAAAGGCCCCCCAACCAAGAACACAAATCAAGAAACTATCAAAAAAAAATTTAATTCCAATGGAATCAATATTAAAATTGTGTAACCACGAGAGGCAAGCAAGAACCGATAGAGAACCTAATAAACTTACTGCAGCTATCTAGCAGGTCCAGTTTAGGATTTACTGAACCAAATGAAAGCCAAAACGTCCATCAAGAACCCTGTACATTTACCCCACGATGCAGACGCTTCCACTGAACTCGTCTCTCTCTTTCCAAAAAAGGAATCAAAGTTAGGCTGTATTTGTCACAGAACACATATCCACCCACCTCGTCACAACAGAACAAAGAATATGATCTGTGAGATAGAGGTGAGCATGGAATGAAGTGGTTCTTCTCAGTGATTCAAAATCAGAAAAGAAAAGGGTAGTGGTCATGCAAGGAAAAGAGAGAGAGAGCAGTGAAATAGAGTACTTGTGCTACTTGCACAAGAACAGGAGCAATTACAGCCGACACCAATACTTGCCAAAACAGAAAAACCAAGATCATTCCACAGGACTCAGAGAAAGAGGAAGAGAGCATTTACCTACCACGAGAAGATAGGAAGTAGCAGTTGAGATGAGAAGATACACTGCTGCTATAATTCTAGTTTCTGTGGCTCACTCTACAAGTAAAACGTTTTTCTATTTTTCTTATTATGTATAGCTTCCCTTTGCTTCAACTGCAAGCGTACGCGCGTATCCCTCGTCTCAACTCATCCTGGATACCTGCAACTACTCAAGCAAACAGCAGCAATTAACTATGATAAAGAAGTTTGTTCGCACCGTGAACGATCGATCTATACGTACGACTGTTAATTGAATGGTCAACTTATATGGAATTAATCATCCAAGTTAATAGAAAAAAGCAAGAAATATTCTGCTCTTTTTTCAACCAAATCCCGACTGTGTATACACAGACACCAAATGTTCTACGGCATGCAGCCTGGCTCCTTGAAGCTAAAAATAAAGTCGCTTTCAGGGTTTTCAGCTGTAGTATTATTTTAGATTTCGGTTGCGGAATGTCCATCGGCCCACGTTAATTAAGATCATCGATGATGTATGTGGAAACGGCTGAATGGGAAGACTATGACTTTATTATTTTTAAGAAATAATAATCAAACCACCACTCCTAGTTGTTGCACTGTGGTGTGGGCTACTTAATCCCATCATCACCTCATGACCCCAAGTGTGTATATTATTACGGTAAAGAGTATAAATGATGACATAGAATTTTATAATAGTAGATAGATAAATAAACATTTACATTTCTGTATAGTAACAATTTGATCAATAATCGGGGGAGCGTTGGGTACCGGCCCCTATAATTAATTGGTGTAATTCAGAGGACACACCGAGAGGGTTGTTGACCATGATATAATTAAAATGGATAGGTTTGAATTGAATCTTTTTTCCCATTATCTAAATGATTTTATTGGGGAACAAACAAGATCGATCCATCCATCCAGCGCGGAGCTCCCAGCAGCAGCATGTTCCCATATATATATATATATATATATTCTCTCACGATCACTACAGGCACGAACGTGTATGTATGTATGCATGTCTCCACTCTCCAGTGTTTTTGTGGTTGCTTTCTAGCTGGCAGTCATGTTCTCTTCTCCACTTGAGGCAACCAACGGTGCACGCAACACACAGTAAAGCCTGAGGCAACCCTCGCAAGTCAACCCAACCCATTAACACATAAAAAAGCGAAGGTGAACATTGCTCGGTGCAGTTTTGAATTTCTTAACACTGTAAAAATACTCTCTCGTAACCAGGCTCGACAGAATTGAAAACATTCGAAACCGTGCAAGTAGGAAAATATTCATTTGCTTGAGTACAAGAGTACTTTCACCTCACTAACTAGTCTTCTTCCTCACCTCTTCTTTGTTTTTTACAACAAACCACAACTACCCCTTCCTTTTATTACTAATCATCCTTCCACTTGAAGTAAGCAGAACCAACCATTTCATATGAACTCAATTTTAAGATGTTAATTTTATTATATATTTTTTTATAGTCTACCTATTTTTCTTGGTCTTGGGTGTTTACTTGTTTTATAGCTTTTCTCCATGGGGAACTGTTGTGTGAATGTATGGTTTGTAAATGTTAAGGTTTGCTTGATTTTTTAAAAAATTAAGTTTCACTTGTTTTTAAATTTATGAAATTTATTTTGAATTTTTTAAGTAGGTTTTTTGTAATGAAATCAATAATAGCTTATTTAATGGTTTTGTTTGATATTTTGTGAATTTTATGGGCAAGGTTGAAATTTTCAATAGATTTGATAATGAATTAAATCAATGTTTGAAAGTTTATTTAGTTGATGTTATTAATTAATAAATGTTGTTATCAATTTTCTATATCGGTCATGGATGTACTGAGATTCACCCAAAAGTTTGCTTAAGATGGATTATTGTAATCGGGTTTAGGATTTTATTAATTACACACTATCTAATCCAAGAATTATTAATGGAGATGACCCAACTGGAAACAGATTTGTGGTTGGATGTTGGATATATTGATAAACCTAATCTGAATTGATTTCACAATATCTCCTACACTAGGACCAAGGAAAAAGGATTCGAAAACGAGTCATAGCGCAGCAGTCACCGATCATCCAAATGATCATACAAGAATAGGTACAAGATGAGATGACCCAATTTAATCTTCAGACCACCCAACTATGGGATAAATTAAATGTCATCTAGTAGATGTTGGCAACTCTCACTAATTAAATGTCTCAGTGAAAATTTGTATTCATCTCCTCCTCTGAATTTCAAAGTTAGATGGATAAATTGTATTTAATAATATTTTTAAAACCAATAATATAAATTTTGTTTTCTATTTCGATTTAATTATGTTTAAATTTTCTTTTTTATTTTATTTTAATACAATATAATTTTTTTAAAATTGTATTGTTTGTTTAATGTAAAAAAAATAATTACTTGTAATACGGATGAAATGAACATCAATTTATTTTTGTTGGTAACATACATCTAAATATAATTCTCAAATGGATTAATTCCACCATTAATAAGCACATAATCACGGATGAATTTATCATCGGTTTACTTTGTCGGTAATATATATATATATATATATATATATATATATATATATAATTCTTTAATGGATTAATTTCATCATTGCAAATAAATATTTTTGTTGGGTTTTATCAATAATAAGCACATAATTGAATAAATTATGATTTATTTATTTATTTATAGATTAGTTTGATGTTTAAAGTAATTTTTAAAAACTATTATTTAATCTATTTTTCACATTTCAGAAAATAACCCCATTCAATATATATTTATCTTCCTGAATTCTTGAGTGAATAGTATAGATCCTCCTCCTTGAGTTCCAAGTGTAAGCAATCATTCCGTCGGCCTCCAACAGGAACTTTTTTAATCCTTAAAACCGAATCAAGCAGAACCTTCCAAAAGTAATATAAATAAATGAAATTCTTATTTCCAATTAAAAAGTGCAACAGGTCACTAAAACAGGTTCTCTTTGGACGCCTCGTGAGTTATTTAACTAATTAATTATTGCAAGGGAGAGAGAGAGCTAGGGTGGGTGATCATGGATGGCTTGGAGAGTACGTCCGTGGAGGAATTATTTGTCGTCCATCCAACAGCTATATGCGACCGTGAATGGGAACAGCCAGCGAGAGAGAGAGAGCTTCACCCTTGTCTCCCAACACAACAAGAGAAAGCGCATGGACACGACGTCTCCCCTTGATTAATTATCACTCTCCACGCTTCCTGTTTAGGGTTTCCAGGGGACATACACACTGACTGTAATTACGTGGTCATTATTTTTCACATCCAGATTTCTACGTGCGTTGCGTTTTCACCACTTATTGTTTAGAATGGATTGGGTGCTGCTGCGTACGATTGAGTATTCCATAATCATTGATAGCACTACAAGGCTACAAAAGGGTGGTGGAGTTTTCTATGTTTTATTTAGAAATACAATTAAGCAGATGCAACGTCTTGGTCCACATGCACCCTGAAAGCAGCTTCCACCACAATGGAATGGATTGGAATGGAATGGAATGGAGGTAGGAGTGAGCTACAATACATACACCTTCATTTTGTTTTCATTTTCTCTTCTTTTTTTACTTTAAGAAATGGGGAGGAATGGCTCGATTAGTCGTCTCCACGAGTCCCTCAAGATTCGCACCTTTTGTCCTCCACCAAAGTAACGTGTATTTATGGTATGTTTCCGTTTGGTATTGCTTTTTAAAATATTTTTTTATTTAAAAAAATATTATAATAATTGTTTTTTTAAAAAAAATTATTTTTAACATCATCTTATCAAAATGATATAAGAACACCAAAAAAACTTAACTTAAAATAAACAATAAAAATAAAAATAAATCATTTTTTTAAAAAATGATTTTAAAACGCTAATGCGAAACATGCCCTTAGTGTTGGTTTATTAATGCATTTGAAAAGAAATTGAAGGTTTTTAATTAATTGTTTTTAATGATTTTAAGTGATGATGATCAAAAATAAATTTTAATATGTTCCTAAACAAAATATCAACATGTACTTAAGAAAACAAGAATATATATATATATATATATATATATATATATATATATATATATATATATATATATAGACCATGTAATTAGGCCATGGCTACACTTCTCTCTATTGGTGGTTGAAAGGATTCGGTAGGTTCTTGTTTCATACTTTCACGCAACCAACAAAAATCTCGCGTTGCTGTCCTAATTTTTATTTGTTTTTTCGCAATCAGCTGTATTACTGCTGTTTCATTTTACTTTTGCGCTACTTCCAATATTTTTTTAATGATAAATGTTGCGCGCGGTGTATACAATAATAATTAAACAAACAAATGAAATATCACATGTTATATCATCAATACTATTATAACTATGTTACGAATATAAAGTCAAATTGTTTTATTATTTATTAAGCTTGCAATAACCTAATTTCTGGGTTACTCTCCACAAATCTACCCAAAAATAACAAAAATAAAATAAAAGGGATCAGCGTTGGTAGAAAAATCAATGTGAAAATTTTGGTTGTTTTCAAGACTCCGATTGTATCTTTTTTTGTCCCAAAAAATTACAGAACAGTACAAATTCAAAGAAAAAATAATTTATCATTTGATAAATCTATCTAAAAAATTAAGTCGTACGACATAATTATATTCTTACGTGTTGATTTGATTTAATCATCGGCCAATTTAAAGTGTAATTATGTTTATGAATTAATTTAGGGTCTAAGTGAAAGATTTAATTAAGTGCAAGGGCTTAATTATACTTGAAATTGGTCAAATTAATTTTATTAAAGGCTTAATTGATGAAAAATCAAGTTCTTGAATTTAATTCGGACTCAATTGAGAAGATTGAAATTTTTGGAGACCCAATTGAATTTTTCCAAGCTAATCGTGCAAAATCAGGGGTAAAATTGAAAATAATTAAGAGTTTAGTGGTCGATTGAAGGTCAAATAGCATAAATTGAAAATCAGGGACCAAAATAAAAAAAGGCGCGCGAAGTTAAGGCTAACATTAAATTTCTAATAGGGATTCAATTGCATAAAATTAAAAGTTCAAAGCCAATTGGAGATGTAATTAGGATAATTACAAATTGAAGGACCAAAATACACTTCCACCTTCTCCCAAAACTGCATGCCTTTATCTACACTACCTGTTAACATCCACCTGCACCAGAACTGACAAGCCACCACTGCAGGCATGCCGTTGATGACAACCACCACCATGCCGCCGACAACAACAAAAGGTTGAGCCACCACTGCAGGCATGCCGTTGATGACAACCACCACCATGCAGGCACCACTACATGCAAGTTGCCTCCTTCCTTCCCCTATAAATAGCCCGATCACTACATGCAAAAGGAAAAACAATTAGCTAATAGGTGGAGAAGGCTAGAGAGAAAAGAAAAAACGAGAGAATTTATGTAGGGAGAACAGGTGAGAAAGAGGAGGAAGAACGAGAGAAAAAAACAAAAAAATCACACACGTAGAAGGGGAGGAAACCAGAGAAAAAAAGAAAAAAAAACACAAGGAAGAAGACGATCACGGACAGGTAACGAGCAAATTTGCAGAGACCATCCCTAAGTAGCAGTTGATCTCTCTCTCTCCTCTAGCTCTCTCCCTCTCTCCCCTCCACCAGCCTCGACAAACCTCTCACGCTCCTCTAGCCAGCTCGCCTAGCACCACCTGGTCTAATGCGGACCAGCCTAGAAACACCAGCAAGGACCCATTACATGTCCCAAATGGTCCAATGACCCAGTTTAAGACAAAGGTTTTCAAAGAGGTGATGAATGCATTGGTTTTGAAGGTTTCAATAAGGTCAGAATTTCAAAGATCATTGGAGTATCAAGAGGAAACCTTAGTACATCTTATTCATGTGTAGGAGGGGTCCAATTCAACCTTATTTAGGCCATGAAGTAAGGACAACAAATGAGCCAAAATAATTCTACTACAACATGGGATTAATGGCCTCGATCGAAGACTATAAAAGAAAAGCCTTATGAGCTTTATTTAATTTTGTTGGCTACAACCCAAGGCTTGTTTGGGTTTAATTAAGATTTTGTCTTCAGCTAGGATCCAAGGCTTACTTGGATTAAGTCATGAGCTTTTCAATTTAGGATTTTGGGATAGTTTTTAATTGACCTCTTTTATGTCCACATAAGAGGTCCATTAGATTTAGTTTTAAGAGTATTTAAACTCATGTTGGGAAATTTTTGGCGGCCATCTGATTAATTTTAATTCTAAACTTTTCAGTTTATGTGTAAGAGTGATTCTTGCATTCTTTAGTTCTTGAACGAACTGAATCCAACTTATCGAAGATTAACTAGTTTCGTGATGTCATTTCGACTCATTCCGATAGTGTTGGTGCCTTGAAGCAGGTTTCCATTGTGTCACACTCATATCAGACCTATTTTGGCTTTCCAAGATCATATCTAATTCTTGGTTGTGGGTTGCGTGACCACGTGATCACGAGGTTCGCATCATGGTCTCCCTCCTTAGTGCCAGATGCTTCACCAGCAGCTCCAACTCAGCTCCTTCTCCAGAGCTGGCGACGAGTAGCAGCAACATCCATGAATTCCAGCATGGTCAACCACTTCAAGAGCTCCTCCCACCTACCACAGGCTGTCATTTTTTTATGTCACCACCACCTAGGAAATCACTTTTGCTTCCTCTACTCGGCGGTAGTAGCAGGTAAGCCTCTCGTAATAGTTGGTCGATCACCAAGTTATAGTTCACGTAACAATGCAGTGAATTAATTCACTACAATGTTCATGTGAATCAATTTTTTTTTGTGTTATTTGATTGTTGGGTTAGACTGTCTTAGACTAGCCCAGCCTATTAAAGTTGGTCATTTAGGCCAACTTGGTTGGGCCGGCCCATTTAGTTAGACTAGCGCAGTAAAAATGAAAATATTTTTATTTTTATTTTAAAAAAGAAAAAATTCATTTTAAAAAAAATTATTTTTCTCGTGTATACGATTGAATTTCAAGGTTTTTTTTTTGTATATATTGCATCTTTCTCATATTATGAAATGAAAATTGGATAATGTAATCGGGTTATGGTTACTCGTTGGAATTTGGCCAAAATATCAAAAAAATTATAATTATTTTGTTTTATCTATTAGGGTATAAAATTACATTGTATAATACATCCATAGAAAAAAAATTAACTATAGTGTACAATTACATTGCAAAGTACATCCGTAAATAAGAAGAAAAAAATTAATTGTGGTGTAAAATTACATTGTAAAGTACACTCATAGAAAAAAATGGCTTTTGAACATGGAATGTAAATTTTTTCTTAACTTAGAATACAATAAAAAAAAACAATGCAATTTACCTTAGATAGGATGCACTAGGGGTGATTTGTATTTTTCTTGCACAATAAATCCTTGTATCCAGACTCTCGCAGACCAATAAGTTACTATTGATCTTAATACTAGGTGACGACTCCTGATAATTATAGTTGTAAATTTACGACTATAAAACTTCTATTTTTACCGCGCACAATTGTCTCCCCTAATTCAGGGATAATAAGGGGTGAAGCGTAAAAAAATGTTGTCGTGACAAATAATCCAATAATTTTTTTTAATTTTTTTCTTACTTTAACTTATTTATAATCTCTTTATATTTCAATTAAATTAATTATTTTATTGAAGTTATTCATTATGAAACACTAACATCATTTTTTCATACTTGTATTTCTCTTTATTTATTTGAATTGTTTAACAAACTATACTCGTAAATGGAAGTTAAAAGAATTTATTTAATATAATCAAAATTAATATAATTTTTTTTTAATATAAAGTATTTAAGGAATTAAGACTTTATTTCACATCACATCTCAACAAAATATATATTTGGAATATATCTTGCAAAACTTTTAATGATGTAATGAGATAAGAAGAGGATTACTTTATGTCCTAGTCATAAGTGACAGGCATCTCTTTGGCTTCTTCTCTCCTAATCATAGTGGGCATGTCTATTTTCTAATTTTTGCCCGCCAGATCTTACTTTATTTCATTTTACACCATAAACAAAAACAAAATCATACGATTGGAGGTATAATAAAAAGTAATTAAATTAAAGCCTTTTTAAAAATATAACTTATGAGAAACTTTTCTGTTGGTAGTTGAATAATATTTCGTATCAGATTATGCATACAAATACTTTCCAATTAGATCAAACATAAGCCATTTATACCAAATAAAATAAAATGAGACATTATATATATATATATGCACACACACTCTATAGTTGTGAATTATGTTCCAATTGCTGTTTTTATGTTTTTCTAATTGAAACAATATATTTTGGTTTTGAAGTATTTTGGCATGTTGGTTTAAGGTTTATATATATATAGACACACACACATATATAAACCTTAATTTATATTTTTAAAACACATAGTCTGTTCATATTTAAAACACAATTAAAAAAAATAGTTGAGACGACATAATATTGAATCGATTCAAGTCAACATAGGTTAACCTTCTAAATATTTGATTTGGGTAACGAGATCATGATAACTCCAAATAAAATAAATAAATATAAATTGTGAAACTTAACTCTTAATAAAATAAATAAATATAAATTGTGAAACTTAACTCTTAATAAATTTGTTATTCAATAATGAAATTGAGAAAAATCTAATAAAAAATACAATAAAATATTTTTTTTAACAAAATTATAAATCTGAAAACAATTACGAGAATAGCATCAACAATCTCGCATGGACTATAATCTTTGGTTGCCTCAAATCTTAAACACGAGATATGTGAGGAGACTCCAAGTAAGATTTAAGTTTAATACAATGATAAAATTAAGAGATACAATTAACACTATAAAACTAGATATTATTTAAAAAAACAAAACATTTTGTTTTGACTATAAAGGAGCTTCACTGTTGGGAACAGGATTTAAGTAAAAAATTAAGAACAAAATGCGCGTATTTCTGAACTGAAATTAATTTTACCGGTCAGAAGATGACAAAATGGAGATCTCGACATACATACATGTATCGAGAAGATAACGCGGCTCCGGACCTCCTCCCTTCGCCATATTGACCGACGTGAATGGACGGGGTTGGCTGCTGCTGCTGGCTGGAGGAGGGAGCATTCAATGACAATGAAATGTTAAGAATAAGATGATATGATTTATCAAACTTTCTTTTTTTTTAATAGAAAAATAAGTAAATTTATTTCTTCACCTTTGTGGGATCAAATCATTTTGTATAATGATGATCTTGTACAGGGCTCCTTCATTTCCATTGATAAAGTTTGGGCTGATCCATGTTTTAGAAAGAGTTGCTCCCCGAGCCCACTTAAATCATCACTTCTATCATCTCAACATTTTTTTCTCCACTAGCCAATGCTTCTTGAACCTGTTTTTTTCAACACAAAAAATATTAATTGCATGAGAGTACTTTTATTATAATATAAATTTAGTTAAAGTAATAAATTTGTACATAATTCTTGTTAAGTGCAAATTTTCTAGAAAATATATAAATTTTAAATAACCAACATAAAATTATCATCACCATTAAAAAAGCAAAAAGTTTTGGATATCTGAATTATTGAATTCACTGTATTAAGATTAGTTCATTTTATACTTCAATTTATATCAAACACAAAAACAAAATATAAATTATGAAAATACCTACAATAATCAAATAACAAAGATAAATATTAAATTTTATATCCACAAAAAGACAAAAATATAAATTAAAAATTCATCCTCGTCTTACAATCATTATCATTGCTATAATAGTTAAATTTATTACCAACATTACTGCCTAAACAATTAAAATCATTAAATTATCCCGAAAAACTATGTATAAAAAAAAGCAAAACATTTTTATAAATAAAACAATCATTATTATTGCGCAAATAATAAAATCATAAAATTCATTTGATCCAAATAATAAATAAAAAATAACAGAAAATACAAAAAAAAACAAAGATAAAAAAATGAACAATATTATTTTTATAATGATCACCAACATAAATTAAAATTTCATGATTGAATCGATTAAAAATAAAACCCCAATAAAAAGAAGAAAAAAACTAAAAGCATATATGCATATATACGAATAAGAACTAAACAATGTCCAGGAATGACAAAAAAAAAACCAAAGAAATTAATATCAAATAAAAAAGTCAAAGAATAAGGGATGAAATAAAAAATAAAATATATAATTGATTTCAATCTAAGAATAAAATTAAAACAAATAAAAATTTTGGGGCTGGAAAAAAATACAGTGTAATTTTTGTTAAAAGAATAAGGATCCAAATGACGGGTATAATAAATGACCAATTTCAATTAAAGGACACGATTAAAACAATATATATATATATATATATATATATATATATATATATAATTAATATCATTTTAAGGATGAAATTGAAACAAATAAATATTTTGGGACCGAAACAAATAATGACATTTTTAAACATAATTGTTGTTTAATTTTGCTATAAAATTAAAAGAATGAGGATTGCAATGAAAAGTATCATATATGAACAATTCCAATTGCAAGAAAAAAAATTAAAAGAAATGAAAACCTATATACCGAAAAATTAAAGAAACAAAAAAAAAATCAAAAATCAAAAGAGTAAGAGCAAGAGCTGAAATAAAAACCAACATTTATAATAAGTTTTAATTGAAGGGGACAATTGAAAACATTCAAAATTTTAATTAAAGAAATCAAGAATAAAAACAAATTTAAACCGTAGGGACTACATTAAACAAACTACACACATGAAGGACTGAGATATAAGTTACAGAGGGAGGAGAGAGAAAATGACGACAAAATCTAAAACCATTTGCCGACTATTGCCCAAATACTAGAGATGTACCAGTGGATAGAGGACATGTCAGCGAACTAGGGGACACGATGAAAGTTTCGCAAGCAAATGCAAGGATACCATGCATAATGATACCCAAATTCATGAAAAGATATAAGGCTGTAAAGCGCACTCAAGGAAATGAAAGAGGTAAGAGGTGTGCGCAAAATAATGACTAAGAGTTCATAAATTACAATCCCTCCAAAACATTTCCTAGTTTCTTAGTGGGGATGCAATGCATGATGATGCATGTATATTTACCTGAGATATATAGGTCTCCTTTCTTCATTATGGTCTTCTCCTTTAAGAGTTTAGATCTCTGTTTTCAATGATTTTTTTCTTCGGCTTACTCGAGCCGTAACTTATAATTTTGACATCTAGAGATGACAGATCTTTAACATATTCATATGCTCCCCTCTGATCAAAGACCCTCATCTTTAACATAATTTTGAAAGGGAACGATGGAGTCACCTTCAATTGTATTTTTAGGCTTCAAGTGTTTGCAAGAAAAGGGTTGGTTGTTTATAAAGAATGGTTTCGTGTAAGATTTTTGGAATTTCAAAATCATTCCAAACAAAAAAAAAAACCACTTTAATGTTTGTTTAAACCAAGACAAAACTTTTTCTTTTCGAGAACTTTTATCTCTAATTTATTTTTCAAATAGGCTGCAATTTTTTTGAGTTCTTCATGAGCACCAATAATATTTAAAATATCTAAAAGGTCCGTTACATAGGTCCACATTTATCTCCATGAATTCTTTCAAGAAAAGATGGTGATTTTATATGAATCTTTGATAGAGATGATTTGGTAAACAATTTACCTTGAGAATATGCGACATCTTTGCTTTTTACTTGGGAAAATAATCTTCAAGTTCTTTAAAGGATGCCATGTGAAATCTCAATAATTCATCTCATCATTATTGATTCTAGGTGTCCAAGTCAATCATGACAAACCATAAATTATTTTGGGTTAGAATACTTCTAGTGTATCCCAAGAGAAAGCCGGTAGCTTTTTAATTACAGGCTTCTAGCTCAAAATACATGTAGTAATATAAAGATATTCTTTTTAATCTTCATATTTTTTCAATATGATAAGCATTAGAACATATATTGTTCAAACTGAGTAAATTTTTACAAACTTGGGTGAATATAACATCAACATAAGCATTATGATTTTCAGAATCATCTTTATAAATGAAATTAGTCTCAAAATATTTTGTTTCATATAGGCTTGATACAAATTTGTAAGATATTTGGTGTACAACAGGTACACCAACTAATGACCATGCATACCAAATCCATGATAATTATCTCTTCTTATTTTCCATTTACTATTTCTATACCTATATCCTTGGTTATTTCTTGCCTTTTGAAAAAAGTTTTCATTCACTTTGGAGAATAGTTTCTAATATCTGGGATGAGATTGATGATCTTTCATCAAGAGCTTATTATTTTATTCAACCGCAAGAAGACATGAAATTAGTGTCGAGTACCTTTAGAAATTACATTCTTTATATTATTGCTATAGGATAATGTTTGAGACATGAAAGATATAAAATGTTTTCTCTAATATTTGATCTTCTATGTTATCTTCACCATAAATAGTTTTAAAAAGAGCATAATTATATTCGTTAACCGATTTAAAATCTTGCAACATTTGATGCAACGAAATCATAATGAACTTGAGAAAATATGGTAAAAATTTATTGATCATACCTTTCCTTTAGATTTTGTCACATAACAAAATGGTCTTTTATTGTGAGATATTCATTTTCAATATTGTATAGAGATGGAGATAATTCTTCAAGAACAATATTTAATTTATTTAATTCTTCAAGAACTTGGAATAACAGTTCTTCAAGAACTGGTTTTTTATTTATTTAATTCTTCAGGAACTATAAATCTCTCTTTGAATAAAAGTAAGAGAATTTTTTCTTCTAAAAATTGATTACAATAACGAAAAGAAAAAATATCAAAGTTGATTTAAGACACATAATAATTGTACTGATAAAGTGTTGTGAAAAGAGAAAATAATTAACATATAAAAGCATAAATATTCAAACTATAATTAAAAAAGATAGATAGAAATATCTTTCTTATTATGAACTCTTCTATTTTTTCAGGTTCTTAGAATACAATACAAGTTTTGACATATTCATAAAAGAAGAAAATGAACTCAAGAGTCATGAAAATCCAAAATATAAACTCAAGAAAATTGGACATTCAATACATATAATTATAGATTATCATGGATATTCAGTACACGTAATTATGAATTTATCACAAATAGGTATTTTATTGTGGCTTCATCATCCAAATTATTGTTTCATCCTCAATATTTTTTATATGCATTCTTCATGCAAAAAATTATAACTAAATTGTTTATGATGGGAATAATCAAAATACAAAGGACTAAAGTGTAAAACATGGAAACATGGATAAATATTATCTCCAATTTAAAATTTAGAGGAAATTTTTCATCTCCTATATTTTTTGTTCTTCCTTTAAAGTACCTATAATTCATATAAATTCAATTTTGGTTCAAGTATTGATTTTTCTTATTTTTTATCCTCTTGGTTTAGGAGAAGAGAAAGTCATCAGTTTTTCTAAGGAGAGAGAACTTCAAGCATTATAAAGGTTGATTTGGATATTGATGGTTCCAATCAATAAGAGTTTGGTAGTGATTGTTTTTAATTTTAATATTGCCTAAACATGGGTTAAGGTTGATAAAGAAGACTTTTACCAAGTTTGATTTATGTTTTTGGACTTTTTTTAAGTTTTTAGGTTGACACCTTGGTTTTTTTTAAATGTGGCCTAATTTTCTGGCTACTATAATGATTATTTAATTATGATTTCTATCTATAAAAAAAACAACAAAACATGTGTCATCAACACCTTACAAAGAAAAAAGACTCCGGGCATAAAATCAAAAACAAAAAGTCCAAGCATGCTAGGTCACACAAACAAGCTTGTGCAACCGATTTTTTTTAAAAAAAAAAAAGCTTAGGCCAACGGGTGTTTCCTCCTTTTAGTTTTTTCTTTCAAATTTATCCTTAATTTTTTTTAGTTTTCCTTTTAAAATATATTATCATAGATTTAAGTAAAAGATAATTTTCTTTAAAAAAATCAAAAGTTATAAATTTTTTATTTATTCTGAATCACAAAAATTAAAAGTTATAAAAATCAAAAGACGTCCGAGTTTAAAAAAAACAAAGGGAAACTTTTGGTTTATTATGGTTTCGTGATATGTTTCATCTTGGTTTCTTTAGAGTTAATTGGTTTTAATTTGCTTATAAACAATAGGTTTGATTAGGTTGATTTAATATTTCTTCTTCTCATTTTTTTAGATCCATGAACTCTATTTTTTTGTCATCTAGGTTTTTTTCTTGTAAAAAAAAAAGAGTCATTTGAGCCACTCTTTAATAATATATAACATATAATCTGTACATTAGAATATAGCTGAAAGAGATCGCTCGTTCACTATTCACCCACACCCACATATACTCTGGATTGAAATTTCTATAAAAGCTAAAAGAGATTGGTCATTCACTGTTCACCCACACCCATATTTACTGTGGATTGGAACTACTACAAAAACTAAAAGAGATCGCTCATTCACTATTCACCCATACCCACATTTATTGTGAATTGGAATTACTACAAAAGCTAAAAGAGATTGTTGATTCACTATCACCCATACCCACATTTATTATGGATTAAAATTCCTACAAAAGGTAAAAAAGATCGTTCATTGTTCACTCACACCCACATTTAGGGCAAATCCACTAGCAATAGCCATTTTAGAGAGCCAAATCATAAAAATAACTCTTTGAATAGTGTGTAAATGACTTTTAAGTTGATATGCTCTCCAATGGTAAAAGTCATTTTGGAGAGCTATTTTATTATATTATTTAAAATAAAATTCAATTATTTTGTATATAGTTTGCTTATGCAATTATTATATTATTTAAAATATAATTCAATTATTGCTTTTGAAAAACCCTCTAACAATTAAATTATAATTTTTTAATTATATTTAAATTAAAAAATGAATTTAAATATTTTTTAAATTATATTTATATTAAAAAATGTTATTTATTGTTTTTGAGTGTTAGAGAAACTTCCAAAAACAAAATGAACACATTAACAAATAACCAATAAGTTCAAACACAATTAATTAAATACATTTCATTACAAATAATTCAATCAAATTAATTAAAAATTAATACCCCTATTTTTTATGCTAACTATTATTATTATTATTATTATTATTGTTATTATTATTATTATACAATAATAATTAGTATAAACCCCCCATCCCCACCCCCAACACTCATTCGTTCTCCTATATCTACAACTAAAAAACCCTACCCACACCATCCTTCTCTTCTCCCTCTTGCGCCGCCACCCCTCACCCACACAAACCCACCAAATCTATCTTCACCAATAAACTCCACCTCAAAATCTCCATCTACACTGGTTGTCGCAGCACCACCTGTGGAGTGAACTCAAGGAGATCATTTCTAAATTACCAACATAATTCTCCTCCATCACCACCACAATAATTCTTTCTAAATCTCTCGTTTTTTCTTGAAAGCAGAGAAATCCCATTTTTTTTAAGTCAAAGGAAGTAATCCAACCTTGATTTTTCTCTCAAGTATACTATTTTGTGTCTCTGTTTTCCTTAATATTGTCTCTTGCCTGAAGTTTTCATTTTTCTTATCAAGAAATCATCAACGAAGCGTGTTTCTTTTGCAGTGATCAATATTTTTGTGATGTTGATTGTCGCGAGACGATTTTTTCGCGCTAAGCGCCCTGCCGTTCCCCGCGTATTGGGGAAGACAACAACGCGTGGTGAAAAGGGATGTGTTATTTGGTAGTTGTAAAAATTACGATTATAATTATCAGGAGTCGCCACCTAGTATTAAGATCACTAGGAATCTATTGGTCTGCGAGAGTATAGGTTAAGGGACTTGTTGTGCAAGGGGAAGACGCATCACCCCTAGTGCACCCTACCTAAGGCAAGCTGCATTGGTGTTTGATTGTTTTTTTTCCTAAATCATTTTTTATTAGTCTTTTACTAAAGTTCGACGTAGATTTCTCTTCGTGAGAGAATCTCTACCTCATTGCAGGTTAAAAGACTAACCAAAATAAATTTTGCACTCCATTTTGAAAATCTCATTTTTAACTATCCACGAGTGTACTTTACAATGTAATTTTATACGACAATAGATAAAAAAAATAGTTATTAATTTTTTTTTGACATTTTGGCTGAATACCAATAGATAATTGTATATTGGTTACGATATCAATATTTTTATTTTTTTAAATATGGAAAAGATGCAACATATTTTTACGAAAAAATATGATGAGAACAACTTTGGAATTCAGCCGTGTGCACGAAAACAACATATTTTTTTGTTTTTGTTTTTCTTTTATTTTGAAATGTTATTTTTATGTTTTTTGTTATTATTTTTTTATGCAACTCACACACTCATTCTCTTTTCATTATATTAATTGGGTACATTTTACAATTACATAATATTTACAAAAATAAATAAACATAAGAACAATTTAAACACAAAAACAACATTCAAAATCATCAAAACACCAAACTGGAAGCATTGCTGATAGCTGGAGCCACACAGGGCAGTGGCGTCGCGTCGTCCCACGCGCCTCCGCCACTAACGGCGTGTGGTCCCACGCACAACCACCACTTAACCAAAATGATAGGGGGGTAGATCGACCTCTTCCCTTCCTTCTCTCACCAGTAACGGCGCCACTAACCCGCAAACACAAACAAAACACACAAAATATCAATTTTTTGGTTTCCTCGTTTTCTTTTCTTTCAGCTCTCGGGCTCTTAGTTTTTCTTCAAATGGTGGTTGATCGATGGCTGAAAAGAAGAGAAGGAGCCCATCGAGAAGAAGAGATGGCCGAGAGAGAGAACCACTATTGATGGCACCTAAGCACTCCGATAGCTGGGGCAGACGGTGCTGCCAAAGAGGAAAGTGAAGGGAGGCTGGCCGAGAGAGAGGGCCACTATGGATGATTGTTGGGTGGTCGATCAAAGTGGCGTGGGTGAGCTAAAATGCCTTCGGTCGACGGGAAGGAAATTGAAGTAAGGGTTGGCCGACGGGAAAGAGATGACAATGAGGGAGTGAGATCTTGGGGAGACCGAGAGGGAGAGAGACACCATCAATGGTTGGCTGGGGAAGTGTTGGCCGACAAGGAGGAGTGATGATCGGCCGGAGAAGGAAAAAAAAGAGGGAGAGGTGGACGGATAGAGAGGAAAAAAGAGTGGTGAAGGAAAGGGAATGGTGAAAAGTGGGCTTCAGCTGCCCCATGGGGACCGGCGGCTGCAGCCCCTAAAGGAAAGAAAGATAGATTAGGTTTTTTTTGGATTTTAAGGTTTTTGGATTTCTTTTCTTTTTTATTTTTCGCCACCCCCCCCCCCCCCAATTTTAGGGAAACTAAGGTCCTATTTATAGAGTGGAAATCTACGCACTCTTTTCATTTTGGTCCTTGGTTTCAGATTTGTGCAATTTGATCCGTAATTTCACGCAATTAGATTGGAAAAATGCAATTTGTTCTCCGAAAACTCCAAACTTCTCAATTGAACCCAAATTAAACTCAAGAATTTGTTTTTTCATCGATTAAGCCCTTAATTAATTTGATGAGACCAATTTAAAGTATAATTAAGTCATTGCATTTAATTAAATCCTTCAATTGGACCCTAAATTAATTCTCAAACATGATTACACTTTTAAAATGGTCGGTTTGATTAAATCAAATTAACCCATAAAAATATAATTATGTCGCTCGACTTAATTTTTACACAGGATTTATCCAATGATAAATTATTTTTGCCTTAAATCTGTATTTTCCTCCATTTTTAGGGACAAAAGAGATACAATTAGAGTCTCAAAAATAACAAAAACTTGCTCATTGATTTTTCTACCAACGTCGGTCTCTTTTATTTTGTTTTTTTGTTATTTTTCAGTTGATTTTGGGGAGTAACCAAAAAATTGGGTTACAACATTGATGACGATGGTTTAGTGTTCAGTTTCTCTATCATGTGTTAATTTGTTGTTGTGTTGCTTGGTTGCTATTGGATGTTGTGTTGCTGTGTGTTTTAATTTTGTTAATATAACAGTCATATTTTATTTATTGGCTCTGCAGGTGAAAGTTGTACAGATGGCTCTGCAAGATAGAGAAGCTATGTTGGTTGTCCATTTAGCTCTCCCCGTTGGATACGTAAAAATAATGAAAACAACCAAATTTTTTAAAATTTAGCTTTGGCTGCAATGATACCTCTCATCGTTGGACTTGCCCTTACTATAGATTAAAATTACTACAAATGCTAAAATAGACCGCTCATTCACTGTTCACCAAGAGCCACATTTATTATGGATTGAAATTATACCAAATCTAAAACAATATATAATAATATAAGTATAATTTGTATATTAGCAATGAATAACGACGTTGTTTTGGCCAAGTGGTGAAGACGTATGCTTGGTAAGTACACGGGAGTTCGAATCCCCTAGGTGATGAAAATGATTTTGGATTTTTAATACTATATTATCATAGCCTTTTCATTAAGTATTATTTGTATACTACGACTGAACAAAGAAGTGGATTTGGCGAGTGGTTAAGGCATTAATAGGAATATACAGGAGTTCGAATCTCAAGCAGCAAAAATGATTATACACACACACACACACTTTTAAACAGTATTGAACAATGATTTTCACTTTTCATTACTGCTTTCCCTTTTTATCGAGCTTCCTTTGATTTTTGATAACCAAGGTGTCCGAGTTAGCTTACGCACATCACAATTAATCTCTGAACCCATTTTTTTACATTTTTTCCTGTTTTTTTTCCACTTATAAGTTTTTTTTATAGCCAGGGTCTCTAGATCATCTTACACGTATTTCTTTTATAAACATGGTGTTTGGGGCAGCTTACGCGTTCCACGAATAATTCTCAAACCCACTTTTGTTTTACATTTTGTTTTTGTTTTTTTTTCAATTATAATTTTTTTATAACTAGAGTGTTCGGGGTAACTTACTTGCACCACGACTATTATTTTACAGAATAGCTAAAGGAGATCACAACTTCAAACAGTAATGAACAATGATTTGAACTTTGGTTTTGACCTATGGTTTTTGTTATTCATTACTATTTGAAAAGGTGAATTGAACTATGGTTTTGGTGGGAGATAGCAGAGGTGTTTGGGAATGTGTTTGGAAAACGCTTTTGAAAAAAAATATTTTTTTATTTTTTATGTTAAATTAAAAATGGTGTTTCTAGATGATTTTGATGTGGTGATATCAAAAATTTTGAAAAAAAATATTTATTTTTTTATTTTTTTATGTTAAATTAAAAAATGGTGTTTCTAGATGATTTTGATGTGGTGATACAAAAAATGATTTTTTAAAAATTAAAAAAATATCATTTTGATGCATTTATAAATGAAAAACATTTTTAAAAACAACTTCAACCACACTCTCAAACAGACATGACATGTGGTGGAGGTGGAAAGTAAAAGGTGAATTGAACTACTAGCAAAATTTTATCCCTTAAATGACATTGATTATATATGTATTTTTTATTTTGATCATTATACTTTTAATCTTGGATTTTATTTTAATTCCTTTATTTTTTTATATACTTAAATGGTTCTTATTTTTGTTTATGTTTATATGTACATGCTCTTAGTTTTTGTTTTTTATTTTTATTATTTTCACTGCTATTAAGATTTTTTATTTAATGTTTAAATTTTAATTTATGTTGGTAATCATTTTAAAATCGATATTTATTATTTTTTCTCTTTTTTATTTTTTATTTTAATTTATTCTTCAAGTCAAATAATTTTCTTAAATCTAATAATATTTATTTTTTGTCATTTATTTTTTTAATTGTTTTTTTTAATATTTGTAGGTGTTGAATTTTCTAATTCAGTTTATTTTCTCTTCTGACACTCAACAACAATAATTAGGGTCAATTAAATTAAAATATAACACCCATAAAAAATAAAAATACTTGAAAATTATGATAACATAAGAAACTTATATCTTATTAGCATTTACTCATTACCGTATTGTTCCCATAAATATTCAATCAAATCTTTTTGTAGGCGGGAGTTAGCTGCTCTATTCTTGATTCAATTATGAGCTTGAAGAAAATCACATGGTTCTGGTGTTTCATTATGTGACACTAATATATATAAAAAAAACAAAATTCATGATCATGGTCAAATGTAAGGTTCATTACTCCTTCATTCTCAATAATCATATTATGCATTATTATGCAAACTTGCACATATATATATATATATAATTTACAAGAGTTTCTCCATCCCAGTATCGCACTACTCCACGCAATATTGCAAAACAAGATTGTAACACCCTAAATGCCCTCTCCTCATCGTTTCTTGCAGACTCTTGTTTACTTACAAAATATTTTATCTTTGGTCCTAATGGCCTTGGACTTGTCTTAACAAAGGTGGCCAATTTGGTCTCATCTGCTAAGTAGTATTCCATTAAATATTCATGTCCATTGATTGTGTACTTGACAGGGGCAACACGACCTTCAACAAGTGTAGCAAAGACAGATGGTCGATCAAGAACATTATTATCATTTAGTGATTTAAGCATTCCAAAAAAGACATGTCATACCTAAAGATCTTGTGAAGCCACCTCCTCTAGAATTATTGAAGGTTCACAACAATGTCCTGTATACATCTCATGCCATGCAGTTGGGCATCTCTCCTATTTGCAGTGCATGCAATCAATGCTCCTTAACATCCTTTGAAACCCACGTTTCTCGCCAATTAATAATAACCAACAAATATTGGTCTCATTTGATGTCCTTCGATACCAATCCCCAAAAACTTCAACAATTGATTTGATGAAAGCTCCTGGAAAAATCACAATGATTTCTCCAATTCGAAGATATTCATCACTAAGATTTGTTGGAATACCATATGCAAGTATCCTATGAGTTGTAGTTACCTTTTGAAGACAAGATAAGCCAAGAACACCAAGTGCATCTATCTTTTGTTTGAAACATTAATTCCGAGCTTCCATTGTATTTGTGATCCAAAGAAAATGACGATGACTCATCTTATATTTCATTTGAAACCAACTTTCAGTATATTTATGATTTTCTGCAAAATAATCATTATATAGCCTTAATTAATCTTCCTTTCTATTACGATTGACAATATTGTGTCCAAAAATAGAGCCACGAGACTCTGTTGTCCGCCCTTGATTTATTGACTCTTTTTTAGCAACCATTACAGTTGCAACTTTGAAGGTGAACATGAGAGTGTCATCAACAAAATCCATAGCATCATAAAAATTAAAATCCAAATGATTCATGATGAACTTTAATGAAATAAAATAAAGATTGGAAAGAAGAAAAAGATGAAGGAAAATATTCCGGTTTATGAGGATATTTAGAGATGAATTTTTTCCCTAAAAATTAAAAAGTTGGCGTTACTTTTTCAATATTTAAAATTTTGAAATTTGAAAATTTGAAAAATTTAAAATGCTGGCAAGTTTTTCTTAATATAAGATTATTTATTTAAATAAAATAAAAAATGTTGGAGGGTTTTTGAAAAGAATTTAATTAATTATATAATCACTCATATTTTTATCTTTAAAATAATAAAAATAATAATTTTAAAAAATAAAAATAAAATAAGTTTATTTGTTTTTTTTTAAAAAAAACAACTTTGCTAGACCCAATACAAGAGCCTAAGAACCCAGCAGAGTGATCCAGCACCCATGAAGCACTTCAATTCCTGAGGAACAACCTCAAGTGAGACTGCCAAGCACACGTTAGGCCTTTAAGTCCAAGAGAAATGCTGAGTAACAGATCAATCAAAGACCCTGCCAACAACCAAGCTAAACAGTAAAGATGTTGTGGTGAATAGGAATAGGAATATATCTCTCGGTGCACATTGTTCTCCAAGCCCCCTTTTTTTGTACTGATAAACCACATGTTTCGCCTATTATCTTGTACTATAGGTATCATCTTTAAAAACGTACGTAAAGGACAATTCTGTTCATGTTTAGGCTCTGTTCATTAAAGATGTGGGTGGGTTTGCACACTTCTTTTTAAATTCAGTGTAATTCCCTTGCTGATATTATAAATTATCAAATATATATTAATTATAACTTTAGATTGATGGGAAGAGTTACATTTGCCTACTTTATACAGCATGCATGCATGCATATATATATATATATATATATATATATATATATACAAAATCTATATTCTGAATAAATAAATAAATAAATACCCTCCTATTTACTACACCAAATAAAACCAGAAAACTGATGAAAATAAAATATTTTATTGATGTAATTCATTTCTAAATACTATTTAAAATACTTTTTGGGTACATGGTGAAGTAATTATAGTGGAAAATAAATGAATAAAAAAAAGGCACAATGATGTGTTCTTTTTATAAATAAAATTATCTATGAATTTAAATTCATCAGTAAATTAGTCTTTGATATTTAATTTATCACCTATCAGATAGCTCTTCTATTTCGCTTCTCCATTTCTTTTTCTCCCTACTTTATAATCATCTCTTACTATAAATTGGACCACTCGGAAACTCGATTTGTTAGCATCTATTTTTTATTCATTCAAGTTTTTTTAGAATTTGACACTTCAAATCCCCAAAATTATTATTTGAACTAAATTTTAAAATATAATTTTTTATTATATATTTTTATAGAATATATATTTTGTTTGAATATTTATATGTTTTATAGTTTTCTCTCATAAAAATTTATTGTAAGATGTTGAAATCATTCCTTGGCCATGAAGAAAAACAATTCGTGTAAAATCAATGCTAAAGATAGAAGATCATTTGAGATTTTAGGAAGTTTATAAAAATAATATGGGTTAATGACTCAATCTGCTTTGTATGATACAAGCGATATGCCCGTGCGATGCGCTGAATTTTTTATTTATGTAGAAAATTAATTGATTTTATGTTTATTGTATGTTGTTATTTTAAAATTTAATTAGCATAATTATAATTGATAAAATTTGTTAGAAACAGAATTTTTTCTCATCAAAAGTGATTGAATGTTGCTCTTGCCAAAACTTTTTTAATAAAATGTGTTCAACAAATTCCATTTAGAAAATTGATTGTAAAATTTATACTTCCTATTATTAGATTTAAAATATTTTAGAATAATAATAAAAACATCATATATATATATATATATAAAGGTGCTCATATTAAAAAAATATCAAAATATATAATTAGTTTAACATATTGATAAGGGAAAAAATATTACAAATAATAATAATAATTATTATTATTATTCTGAATGTATTATCTATAATAATAAGAAATTTGAAGACTTAATGATATTAATAGAAAAGCAACTAAAAAACTAAAAACATGACAAAATAAAAAAAATATTACTAGACAAAAATAAAAACAAATAAGTTTATTTTTGAAATGATCACGAATAGAAATTAAAATGTAAATATGAAAAACAAATAACCTTAATAACATTGAAAATAATAAAAATTGGTGAGACCATAATTATTGTTAGAGACAAAAGTTCCATATTTGTTTTTAACTTTTATATTATTATAGTAAAAGTATTCAAGAACAATGATATGAATTTTTTCAAAAAAAAAACTTAGGTTATTTTTATATATTAAAGCTCTAATATCAAATAAACACCAAAAATATATAATTAGTCTGATATATTTACAAGAAAAGAAAACTCACAAATTTGGACAGAAATTACTTTTACAAAATTTAATACCTAACTATATTAACAGAAAATAAATATTATTATATTTAAAGAAATTACTTAACTTGAAGAATAAAAAAAAGAGAAATAATAAGAAACATTATTTCATTAAAATTTGGACATTAAATAGAGAAACTTAATAAGATTGTAAATAAAGGAAAATTGAAAAAGAAAAACGAAGAGCATATACATATAAACATGGATAGAAATAGGAACTATGTAAGAAATATGTATAAAAAATAAAAGAACTAAAATAAAATCCAAGATTAAAGTTATAAGGTATTAAATAAAAAAACACATATGTAATAAATTTAATTTAAAGGAAAAAATTCAAATATATCGAAATATTGAAATTAAATAATTTCAAATAAAACCGGAAATTAAAGGAATTAGGACCAAAATGAAACTGAAATTAGTTATTTGAATACTAAATTTAATTGTAGATAATCTAGGTAAATTTGTCAACTTTTTTTGTGAGTTACCCCCCATTCCCCATTATTATTATTAGATGTCAAAATATTATGAATAAAAATATTGTTATTTTTTTAAGAAATAAACATAAACAAAAGAGCATAGAATTAAAATCTGAAACCAAATGTTTTTTAATTTTATAAGATTTATTCATCATATTATTATATTAAATGTATTTAAGAATATTGAATTTTTTTAAAGAAAAAATCCTAGGTCATTTCTCTCTCTCTCTCTCTCTCTCTATATATATATATATATAGACGATAATATTCAATAAATATCAAGACATATAATTAGTCTCATATACTTTAATTCGTTGAATATATATATATATATATATATATATATAATTGACTTGACATATTTTCAATAATGAATTTAATTTAAAGTAGAAAATTGAAGTAAATTCAAACATTAGAATTAAATAATTTAACACAAAACCAGTAATTAAAAGATTTGGGACTGAAATGAAACTGAAATTCATAATTAACTTGCATAAAAGGATAAAATTGAAAGAAATCAAATTTTGATACCAAAAATATTAAGGATTTATAATAAATTTGCATGAAAGGATTAAATTGATATCAATGAAAACTTTGATACCAAAAATATTAAGGATTTCATCCCAATCAGCAAAATTTAAAAACTAGGGACCTAATTGAAACTACAATATATAATCAATGTCAATTGAAGGAAAAAATTGAAACAAATCAAAACCTATATAATAGCAATAAGGGCAAGAAAAACAAATTACAACGTTTAGTGACTAAAATGAAATTTGACAAAAAAAAACAGTTGCGCTGATGTCAGCTTGCACAGGAGTAGAAAGAAATGGGGCGGGGGAAATTGCGAACAATCATTGACACGTCTACGGACACTGTATCGTCATATGCGCCGCACCATGTGGAAGAGAACATGCTTGAAAATCATTGTAGACGTCGGTTGAGCGTTTTTGGGCATCGGATAAGCCGCACGCGCAGTCTGAAAGACGCGTGGGCGTAGAAACGGACGACGTGTATGAAGACACACCAACAGTACGTCGCCAAAAAGAAATTAGCTAATTACCGGATCACCCCTCCTTACAACGCCTGTTTTTTTTGTCATTTTCAAAGGACAAAATAGTTATTGCACCATGCAAGTAATTATTAAAAAATAAAAAAATCAGCTGGATGAACCGGGTTGGACAGGATTAAAAACGGTCAATTACCGTTGAGCCTTGGAACATGTGGTGCTTTTTTTTTTGTCTTTTTCGAAGTGTTTTTTCGTTAATACGCCGTTCATAGACAAAAAAAAAAGACAAGCATCCTCGCGTGAAGCATTGGAGCAAACATCGAGTCTACAATGCGAATAGGTCTAGAGCTACAATGAACGTCCGATCTCTTTTAGGTTCTTTGTAATATGCTAAAGCATTTCTCCAACATATTTTTATATTTTTAATTGAATCAGCTTTATTTTTAAAAAATACAGATTCAAATTTACATGAGATTTGTAAGTTTGTTCATCGCCATAAACTCATGACGTGGGAACTTAACTTGTATTCAATTATAAACCTAGTTCTCAATTCGAAGAAGCGACATCGACAGCTCAGTATGAGCCTACACAGGTTATAATAGCAAGAGTTTCACCCGTGCACGAGCTCTAAGCTACAAGACTCAGTATTCTAAGAAGAAGCAAGAGTTAGTAATTGGGCTCTAATTGCAAGTTGCTTGTGGTAGGATACAGATTACAGATTACAGATCAGATCGTTTGCCTCCCTCGTACTCATCACCACCTCTAAATTCTTACCTCTTCCACCATCAAATGATCATCTTTCATTCCACACCGCAAATTGTTTTGAGTTTTTTTTCTTCAAATGTTTCGATTAAAAAATGATTTTTTCGTGTTTAATTAAATTTTTTAATGTGTTTAGATTATTTTGATATTGTGATTTCAAAAATATTTTTTAAAAAATAAAAGAAATTATCCTGATATTTTTCCGAAAGAAAAATGCTTGAAAAATAAACGCTTACAAATAAGTCCTAGTTGTTTTTAAAAACCTATTTTAAATAACTTATTTTTAAAACTTAACTTATACATTGGAATATCAAAAAAAAAAAAAGTATCTTTAAACAATTTGTTTTTATTTTAATTATGAATAAAAAAAAGTGACACTGAAACATCAAACAAGAGTAGGGTCTATATAAATAAATAAATAATATATTGAGAAAGAGTTGAAATGATCAAATTTGTCAACGGAATGATCACCGTCATGAATCTAGGCATTTATAAAGCTTGAATGAATGATAGGAGGAGGCTGGATCATCCATGAAGTGGACTGTCTTATCCCTTAACGATTACACTGGGCTAGCTAGCTATCTATTTTCACTCGCCTTGGGAAATCCATCCCCATCCCCATCCCCATCCCCTGTCGGCAGGGCTAATGCCGGTGGAAACACGCACGGTTATGCTTTTCTGCCTGTTTAGGAGTAGGTATACAGTAGGTTGAAGTTAATAATTTAAAAATATTTAATTTAAAATAATAAAAATACTTCTTTAAAACAAAATGTGAGATACGATCGGTTCGAATAAGGCATGTTCATTATTTATGTGACTATTCCTAAAGAAAAGGAAAAATAAATGATGAAGAAAACCAATCCCATGTGACAGGGCCTGCAAACGCTTAATGCCTGCTAGTCTTGTATGCAAATATAACCACCACCAGCTCCGCCCATTTTCAAAGCATCTTCCCAGGGTTGGTATGTTATTATTGAAGGGGTTGGTTTTTATTTTATTTTATTTTATTTTATTTTTTAATTACAAATTTATTATAATAAAAATCATTTTTAATATTAAAAACACATAGAATAATTTAAAGCTAAAAAATATTCTCAATCTTTTTTAAAAAAAAAAACACTTTTATAATGTAAAGTAAAACCGCAACCCACTTTGCCTTACATTTTGATTTCTTAAAATAATTTATTTTTGTGTTTTTTTTATAATGGTTTGATGAAGTGTTGTTGATCTCGTTTTGATAGAAATATTTCTTATCAATTAAAAAAACGAGATATAATGATATATTTTTTTATTTTATTTAAAATTTTAGCATGTTCTAAAAAAATCTATCCAATTCCAGTTGTTCCATTCTGGTTTGTCCAGTCAGTTCGATTCTTTCCAAATAGTATTTTTTTAAATAGTAAATAATTTTGCAATATCAATCACATCTCTTAATCCGATTATTCAATTGAGATGAAATTTTATGAACAATCTTTTGACATATTGATATATATTATGTTAAATTTTGAGAGCAATCGGATAATGTAATGCATTTGCGAGATTGATGATGATATTATCATAATATTATACATGCTCATAATTTTATTCAAAAAAATCAATTTATTGTCTCTTTTTTAGATTAATTTTTTCTCAATTTCATTATTCAACAATGAGTTTATTACAAATTGAACTTTAAATTTGAATTGATTTGTTTTATTTAAGGTTATCATGGTCTTATAACGGAGGTCATATATTCAAAAAGTTAACTTAGATTGACCTGAGTTGATTCAATATTTCATTTTTTTTTCAAAAACTATATTTTTTTTTATCATTTTTAATGTTATTTTTGAACTCATTAAGTCAATCCAATTACATTAGTTTAACTCTCATTTTTTTACTTATATTTAAAATTGAAACTATACAATTCTAAATAAATTTATTTTTGGATTTGAACTTTTTTTTAATTAATATATTTAATTTATATATATATATATATATATATATATATAATTCTGAAACAAAACACTAAAATATTTTGAAATTAAAATATTTCGTTCTAGTTGAAAATATATATATATATATATATATATATATATAATTCTGAAACAGAACACTAAAATATTTTGAAATTAAAATATTTCGTTATAGCTGGAAAAAAACTCCAATCAAAATTGAATTGGAATTGACATATTTGGTTTGATGTATTGATATATTTTTTTAAAAAACCAATTGCTACCGTAGAAAGATTCTAAGGGTTACTTAAAATTTTATCCTCTTTTTAGTCCATATCATCCAGTCCTTTTTTTACTTTAACCCCCCCCCTCTGGCAACCAGCTAGACTAGCTAGTGTGTGGTCCAACAGCACCCAACTAATCCACAAGTACCACCTTATTACATAAGCCAACCAAACGACGCAACTAATTTTTAAAAAATGAATTCTTTTTTTTTTCTTGCTAATTCGTCCATCCTCATCTATCTACCTCCTGCATTTCTCCTTGAAAAAAAAAAAAACACTCGGGTGCTTTGAAATCTGACAAGAAAATGAATAGAAAAATGTGAGTTCCGTGAATACAATCTGAGAAAAAGAAAAAGAAAACAAACGGGTGGCGGACTGATAGATTGTTCGAGAGGGTGGTCGATTGTGGTTTTTTTAAAAATGTATTAAAATGATAATTTCTATTTTTTAATATAATTTCATTAAAAATAATACGAAAATACTAAAAATAATTAATTATGGCCTAAATCAGCTAAAGCTAGAAGTCAATCAAGCCAACAGAATTATGGCAATATATTCTAATCAGAAAAACCTCTACTCGAACAGATTGAAATAAATAAAAATGTGCTTAGGACAGGCATAAAATTGTGTTAAAATAAGTGAAAGATGACCACAAAAAAAGAAAAGAAAAAGGCAGATGTATGGTATGATACAAGTGATTTATACAATAATGGCGTTAAACATCTATCTTTATTCTTTGACTACAGTGGTTTTGCGACTACATGAGCTTCGTTTTCTTCAGTCACTTCTTTTGTAATAAAATCATATGGGAAATGACCCCATCTACTACTGGTGTATAAATAACGCCTGTTAGATCTGTGCAGAGCAGAGCACCCGTGTGGAAATGGCCATGGAAGCCCATTTGCATGTTGTGTATTTATTGGTAAATGTGATTGTGCTGGGTGTTTCTGGCGCAAGACGAGAAACAGCTGTTGGAGACCCAGGAATGAGAAGAGATGGTTTGAGAGTGGCCTTCGAAGCTTGGAATTTCTGCAATGAAGTTGGCCAAGAAGCTCCTGGCATGGGTAGCCCTAGAGCAGCTGATTGCTTTGACTTCTCAAGTAAGAACAACCGCCATAGAAGGAAACACACAGTGTTACAAAGTGGGTCTTTCCTTATTAATATTCCTTTTTAAGTATTAAGTTTTTTATTACCTAAATCAACATCTAAATCCTTGTCGTTGCTCTAATGGGCGTCTTTGCTCGTAGTTTTTATTCATCATTTGAAAGAAATGCTCATCACTATTATGGTTTTTCTTTTAATTTTCTTTAATCTAGCTTTTATACATAAAACATAGATAAATCAGTTCTTTTTTATGCTGTATTTGACTCTTTATCTGTTGCCCTCAACTGTCTCTACTGTTTCTGTTGTATGCATGCTAATTCCTTGTAAAAAATGAGGCAGGTTCTTCACTGAAACACAAGGTAAGTGAAGCTGATAACAAACTTGGGGTAGGAAAGCCTTTCCCAGGTTTGCCTCCAGGAGCCATAAACAATACCGACCTTTATGCAGTGCAGAAGGAGCTATATCTGGGTTCATTATGTCAAGTTGAGGATACCCCGAATCCATGGCAATTTTGGATGGTCATGCTTAAAAATGGAAACTATGACACAACTTCCGGTTTGTGCCCAAGGAATGGGAAAAAGGCCCCTCCTTTTGGTCCAGGAAGGTTTCCTTGTTTTGGAAAGGGTTGTATGAATCAACCCATGTTGTTTCATCAGCAGACTAAGCTTTGGGATGGTGGTATCATGAGGGGGAGTTTCAAAGGGACATATGATTTGGGTTCTGACATAGGAAATGGACTTGATGGAATCTCTTTTTATGAAGTGGTATGGGAAAAGAAAGATAGTAATGAAAGCTGGGTCTTCAGCCACAAACTCAAGACGTCAAAGAAGTACCCGTGGCTGATGCTGTACCTCAGAGCTGATGCAACTAAAGGGTTTTCTGGAGGGTATCACTATGACACAAGAGGAATGCTCAAAATTGTAAGTAAAAACTGTTTGAAATCTTTCTTCTTAATCAATTTTAAAGTAAATTCCATTCATCTTCACAGATTAAAACTAAGCTGCACTAGAGAATGCGTATGAGTTCGCCTTTCTGTATTCAGTTACTCCTTTCTTAGTAAAGGAAAAGAAAACGAGAGAAGGTACTCTGGTTTGTCTCGATGATGAAGGTGTATCCTCGTGACCTGGCAGATAGAGATTTGTTTTGTTTCTTGTTGATGAAATTAACATTTGTTTTATTTCTTGTTTATTAAAATTGATCAACATGTCATAGGAAACAATCGATGATTGGACAGGTTGTTACCTACCCGGAATATTAACCAAGGTATCAAAATGTTTTCGTATAGCTGTCGATGTCCCTTACAGCTTGTTTGGAACTCTAATACTCATCTAATATTGTAATATTTTCAAGCTCATATCTAACAAAATGCTCAAAATCCAGTTGATTCTTAATCCATAGTGGAAACTTCTACTGGGATTTGTCCACCTAGTACTGTTTATATAGACCTTGAAAGATTTGGTGGAGGCCACGGGCCTCGTAATCTTTTATAATCATAGGACACAAGAAGCTTCAGCCATTTGGACATGGTTGCAAGTGCACACTTCCTATACACACTTCCTATACTTAATAATAAGTCTTGTGATGGATGGCACCACCGGTCTGGAGATTGCAGTGCTTTGTGTTTGCTCTGATACTAATTCATGTAGAATGAAACTGCATGATAAAGTACCAAATCGGTTTGCCTTAAGTCAGATCATAATAGACCACAGTGGAGTAATAATTATATCAGTTCTGATTTTTTGCATGTCCTTCTGAAATTAGTAACAAGTTAGCTGTCTTGCAGCTTCCAGAGTCACCTAATTTCAAGGTCAGGGTGACTTTGGATGTAAAACAAGGGGGAGGACCCAAGAGCCAGTTCTATTTGATTGATATCGGGAGCTGTTGGAAGAACAATGGTGCTCCATGCGATGGAGATGTGCTTACTGACATAACCAGATACAGTGAGATGATCATCAATCCTGAAACCCCAGCTTGGTGCAGTCCCACTAATCTAGGAAACTGCCCACCATACCACATAACTCCAAACGACACAAAAATTTACAGAAATGATACAGCCAACTTCCCATATGGGGCGTATCACTACTATTGTGCTCCAGAGAATGCTCTATTTTTAGAGAAACCTGTCAGCACTTGTGATCCTTACAGCAATCCTCAGGCACAAGAGCTAGTTCAGTTGCTGCCTCATCCTATATGGGCTGACTATGGCTATCCAACAAAACAAGGGGATGGTTGGGTCGGGGATGCCAGAACTTGGGAGCTCGATGTGGGCGGGCTAGCAAGCAGACTGTACTTCTATCAGGTCAGTGGTTAAACAGCCTCTTTTAGGTGTCAAAGTGATGAACAACCAGATGGTCACCATTTTACTACTTTCACTTGCAGGATCCAGGGACCCCTCCTGCTAGAAGAGTATGGGGATCCATTGACATGGGTACTGAAATTTTTGTTAGCGACAAAGATGAAGTAGCGGAGTGGACAATTAGTGATTTTGATGTTATTTTCACATAATTTATTGTTCAAATTCTTTTCCTTTCCTTTCGAAATTAAGAAGGGAAAAGGGTAAGGGAAGGGGTGGAAAAAAACCAATCATCTACTGCCATGATCATTTAGAAAGCTCGGATTTGAGTAGCCAAAAAAACCCGCAAGCGCCTGGCATTCTTGTGCTGAGGCACAGGAGTGCATCCATTTGTATTCCGATACCTCAACTTATGTGAAAGAAATGAACTATGCCAATTTTATTGCATATCTCCCATATTTTATTTCAAGCATAAAAGCCAAGTTCTACTATGCCATATATATATATATATAATTAAAAAATAAACCTATATATACAATTAAAAAATAAACCAGTATATTTTAAAAAAAGAATATTATAAAAAACAACCAGGGAAGCAATTGTGCTAATTTCCTAAACTGGTAGACCAATAATTCCCTATAGAAATGGTGTCGAAATTTCTTGGCAGCCTGTTACCTTGTATCATATGAACGCAGAGGCTGGCTCAGTATCCAACCAAACCTGGTACCAAACTGATCAAAGCATAATAATAATAATAAAAAAAAAGTCGAAGTGGTTAGAACCTTGTGAAACACATTTCAAGGTTCTCATAATGTTTATAAAAAAGGGTCTCATGTTTGAGGTCATGAGAGAGAGAATTTAGTTTTTAAAGTGTTTTTTTTTTGAAATATACTTGGAAGGTTTGACACATAAAATTAAATATTTTAAATATAAGATTCCATAAATAAAAATTAATCAATAAAAATGGTCTTGAAAAAAGAACTATTGAAGATATATATATATTTTTTTTTCAAACAATGAAGTTCTCTAAAAAACTCAATTCTTGTTCATCCATGTTGTTTAAAGTATACTTTGAAAACATACTTTATTCGATCAAATTAAATGTCCCATAAGAGTTTTGTCAATGATACTATGAAAACAAATAAAAAATGCTTCTCAAAAAATCAATCCATCAAATCTCTCTTGGTCAAGCACACTCAAATTCGTGCAAATCTTGATTTGATTTCACAAATAAATCAATTCATTACATATTAAATTCAAAGGAAGAATAGAATGATTTCATATGGGGTGATTGATTGAGTTTGAGAAATAATTGTCTTGAAATTTGTAGATTTAGTCTATAGCTTGTAATACAAGAGATTCTACCTAAATTTGAGTAGCATAATAAAATTTAGGGTTGTTATTTATATAATTGTTTTTATTAGTTTTAAAAATAACTTGAATGATCTCGAATCTTGTTATTTGTCATTCTTTAATAGTTTAGCTTCTTAAAATAAATTATTCAAGTTATATGATCAATTTTTAGGGTTGTTATGTATGTAATTGTTTTTTTTAATTGTGTTATCAAATCAGCATAATATATTAAACGCACTTAACTCAACTTGTAGAGTTTTTTTTTTTATATCTTTTTTAAATAATAGCATCATTTTAATATATATTTTGTTTTTTTTATAAAAAAAACCCGGTCATCAATCCAGTGGATGGTAAACTTCAATTCATGTAATGCTGCATGGCCTGACACGTCAAGGAACTATTTTTGCCAAATTGAAAATGGCATGGCATGCCCTGAATTTTTGGACTGGAGTGTGATTGGAACAAGAAGTCCAGTCCAGACTGGTCTATAATTAGATTATACGGACCAAATAGACTCTCAGCCTGCCCGACAAAGTCAAGCTAGGCCAAACAACGAGGAGTGAATTTGTCCATTTTATTATAGGTCAGCCACTCTTTTCTATGGGAATTTGCGTTTTCATCCATCTCTCGGTCCTTTTGATAATTTTGACAGAGAGAGAGAGAGGCAGAGAGAGAGAGAGAGAGACCCCTAAAAGTCCAAAACCTAACCTCGAAATTTCCAATCGATCCAAAACCACAGTTTTATTTCAATTCACCACCAGAACATAAAACCCACCTTAATTCAAACTCTGAACCCCCCCTCCTCCCCTAATCTTAAATCTAGGGTTCTTTTTCTTCTTCAATTGAGTAAAAGCTAGGGTTTTTGGCTTTGTCTTGCAATTTCAGCCCCTGGGTCAGTTTGTTTCTCTCTATTTTCTTTTGATTGTTTTTCTATTATTTTTTTTTATTTTCGTACTACATTGCGGTTGAATTTAGGTTTGCTCCTGCATGCAATTGTTTTTATTTCATAATTTGCAAGAAATAAATTTTTTTGTGTTTAAATTACAGTTTGAGCCTGCTGGGTACTCATTTGACTGCGTACAAGGGATATCAATTGTCAAGATTTGTGTATTTCAATTTTTTTTGTCTTGTTTAGAACTGGATTTGTATTAATTAAAAAACATTTATTTTTTAATTATTTTCTGGACAGATTATTTGCTTTGGTCTTGTTGAATTCGAGCAACTGAAACTTGCGACAAAGAACTGGAAAAAAAAGTGATGAGTAACCCTATTGTGATATGTCAATCTGGTGGGAAGTTTACCACTGCTAGCGATGGTTCCTTGTCGTATGTTGGTGGAGATGCTCATGCAATTAGTGTAAGTCGTGAGACTCAATTTGATGATTTGAGGGCGGAGATGGCTGACATGTGGAAGTATGGAGCAGATTCAATGACCATCAAGTACTTTCTTCCCAATAACATGCGGACCCTGATCACAATTTCGAGTGACAAGGACCTTCAACGATTCCTTGATTTTCATGGAAACTCGGTGACTGTGGATGTTTTTGTCATCAAGAATGAGAACTCAACAGCTTTAGCCCCAGTTATTCCTAGCACAACTGGAGCACTGATTACAACTCCACGTAAAAGGTAATTTATTTGCATAACCTCTTAAAATGTGGACGAGGAAGGTTTTTGTTGTTTTCCTCTATTGAATGGATCACCTGGCTTCTGATGGTTTTCGTAAAATGTTGGCAAGGGTCTGGTCTTTGATTTGAACTGTAATGAAATGCAGCTAACCATTTGGATGTAATTGTTTCCAAACTGATGTAACTGTCATACTTGTACGGTATTTCATGTTAATGCATGATTGATCTTGCAGGGCTAGCAGGATGTAATTGTTTCCAAACTGATGTAACTGTCATACTTGTACGGTATTTCATGTTAATGCATGATTGATCTTGCAGGGCTAGCAGGAAGAGATTGGTCCAAACAGAGACCCCTCTCAATGTTACGCCTGTTGCCGCAGCTCCTGCTCCCGTTCCCACTCCTGCTTTTCTTGCTTCTGCTCCTGCTTCTGAAAATGCTGGGCGATTCAACACCTTGGCTGCAACTGCTGGTGAAATTCAGAGTGTTGGACAGCTGAAGCGTGTTAAGTTATGGGAGAATTGCATAACTGGTCTTCACCAGCAGTTTAATAATGTCCGTGAAGTCCGTGATGCTTTACGCAAGTATTCCATTGCCCAGGGATTCACAGTCAAGTTTAAGAAGAATGATAGTATGCGTGTAAGTGTCAAGTGTAGTGTTGATGGCTGCCCTTGGAGGATTTTTGCATCAAGGCTGTCTACCACACACTTATTCCGAATCAAGAGGCTGAATGAAATTCATACATGTGGAGCTGGTACTGGTACAGATAGTCATCCTCGAGCCTCAAAGAAAGTAGTAGAAGGTATTGTCAAAGAAAAGTTGCATGATAATCCTAATGTCAAGCCCAAGGAAATTGCTAATCAAATTCAGCAGGAATTTGGAATTGAATTGAGATATTCTCAAGTTCGACGTTGGATGGAGGCTGCCACAGAGGAGATTCAAGGTTCATACAGAGAGGCCTACAATCAATTACCGTGGTTGTGTGAGAAGATTGTAGAGACAAATCCAGGTACTGCTGTCTCTCTTAACACCAGGGAGGACCTGAGATTTCATCGTCTATTCGTTGCCTTTCATGCTTCACTACATGGTTTTCAGAGTGGTTGTCGCCCCTTGCTTTTCCTTGATACTATGAGCCTGCAATCAAAATATCAGTCAGAATTGCTGACTGCAGCGGCAGTGGATGGAAATTATGGTATTTTCCCCGTTGCTTTTGCTATTGTGGATGTGGTGAATGATGATAACTGGCATTGGTTTTTGGTACAGTTGAAATCTGCACTTCCGACACTTCAGCCAATCACATTTGTTGCAGATAGACAGATGGCACTAGGACAGTCGATTTCTGTGGTTTTTGAGAATTCTTACCATGCTTATTGCCTTCGCTATCTGGCAGAAGAGTTGAAGAGGGATCTTAAGGGTCCATGCATTCATGAAATTATTGGTGTCATCATCGAACATCTATATGATGCTGCATATGCTCCCACACTTGATGCATTTAGAAAGTGCATCGAAAGCATCAGGAGTATTTCACCTGAAGCTTATGACTGGATTTTGCAAAGTGAGCCCACACACTGGGCAAACTCATTTTTTGAAGGTGCACGGTACAACCATATAACATCAGGCATCGCTGAGTCATTTTATAGTTGGTTGACTGAGCTCACGGCATTACCAGTAACAAAGATTATTGATACCATTCGCCATAAATTGATGGAGCTAATTTACACTCGAAAGGTGGACTCAGATCAGTGGCTTACAAGATTAACTCCATCTGTGGAGGATAAGTTACAGAAAGAGATTCACAAGGCACAGTCGCTTCAAGTTATGTTTTCACCCAGTAACACCTTTGAGGTGCAAGATTTTTTGGGTGCAGTTAATGTTGTTAACATAGATGCCTGGGACTGCAGTTGCAGGGAATGGCAACTTAATGGTTTCCCGTGTTCGCATGCTGTGGCGGTGCTTCAGCACATTGATAGGGATCTATATGATTACTGCTCCAAATTTTATACAACTGAAGCTTTTCGTTTAACATATTCTGAATCAATAAAGCCTGTTCCAACAGTGGATAAACCTGCACCTCAAGAATTGTCAGAGGTTCGGGTACTTCCTTCCCCTCTTCGTTGTATCTCTGGCTCTCCCAAGAAGAGAAGAATCCGATCGAGAGGAGTGGTTAAAAGGCCACTGCATTGCAGCAGGTGCAAAGGAGAAGGCCACAATAAAGTATCATGCAATGTGGCCTATTAGATGCATTACGTTTTCTAGATTTGTAACTTAAATTCATTAAGCACATGTCAGATAGATCGATATCAGGCCGCCTGTTTAGTTTTAGGGATAGATTAGATGGGAAAGTAGGTTGAACTCTGATGCCAGTGACTTATAAGGGTTTGTACTGTGGTCGGACTTTAATTTTAGTGTGGCATTTGTTCTGCTCACTTGATTTCGATGGTCAATCCATGTTTTTTCTGCCTTCTGGTTTCTGTGGGAGCAATCTACATTGTACTCTATTTTAATCAGAATCAGATTAGCCGGCAACCTGCACTTGACATGGACCTAATTTCAGCTCTATAAAGTCAAGTATCTGTTCACCAGTGAAAGATCTTGGATATTTCGGTTGATAGAAGTAATTCTAGTAAAATCGTTTCAATTAAAATTTTCAATCAAGCCCCCATAAATTAATCAGTATAATTAAGAATGATTTAATTACTTTTGTTAATGACTTGAATTTTACAAGTACAAACTAGAGTGCAGTACGCATTCCTCTTTTTTTTTTTTCTTTTTTTTTTTAAATTCCCTGGAGATCCTAATCTGATTAGTACTGGAAGGAGGCAGTACAGGGCTAGCGAGGCCAAGTAGAAGTGGTAGTACATGTCTGTACTATAATGCTTTGCCTTGGTGACGTATAAAAGCCCCATGGACAGCAAAATCCCAAATCATCCAAGGGGAAACGTGGCCCTAAACTTTGCTGTCAGCTTTTATTTTTGAAGGAGAAGGCTGAGGCATGGATAGCTTAATTACTTATGGTGGCATGGTATGGAAGCACAATGAAAAGTAAGTACATGGGGATGGGAAGAGACAGGTAAAGCCTGGGAACAGGCGGAGCATGGATGGAGCTCCTAACAGAAATACCTGTTTTGGCTCTACCCATGCACTGCCTCTTCCCTGGCTTGTGGCTTCTTTTTCTCCTCCCTTCTTTTGTTTCCAACATCTTTTTTTCTGTGATTAATTTAAAACTTTGATAAGCAATATATATATTGATTTGTAATGCTATTTATTTGTTTCTTGGTTTTAGCCCCCCTCTTTCTGCAGAGAAAATAATCCTCATGATTGAAATAACAAATGTATTTTGGAAGCGTTTTTCGCTTCCACCATTGTGAGTTCAGCACCATCAGAGGCTCGTTGATTTGTACAACTATTCCTTCTTTGTTTACCTCCAAACCACAAATCAATGATGATGGAATCTCCAGGCCGAAGAAGTTACTACATTCTGACGAGTTTATATACCATACGAATGGAGGATCATGTGGTTCCTTTTATGTATTTGAATCACTGAGATAATGTAAAGCTTGTTGTTATCCTTGCCAACGCAAAATATGCGTCCATGAGGATGAGAATAGGGTCACTTGCTGCTGTCAGAACAATTTTCCAGGGACAGACGTCCTCTGAAGACTGGGTTGAATTGTTTATTCCTATTCTGCCGGCCCTTGTGACATTATAGATCAAAACGTTCCCATATGAGCTGCCAGGAAAAACCAAGACATTGATGGCAAGCTATGGAGATCTTTGTCTGGACACTAAAAAGCTTAGAATCATCTTCTCAGTGCAGGCAAAAATTCTTCAAAAGGATGTTGGGATCGCTTGATATATCCATTCCCCTCCTTGAAGAACATCAACTTGACAAAGCATCAATATTTTATTTTCATTTCCTCATACGGATTGTAATTTCAGATTTTACTGTGGCTATCGGGGACCTCGATGGCATTGTTACAGAACAATTTCGTGCCCTCACAGTGTACTTCTGCATCAACACAATATTGTTCTGCTACAAATGCCGTTCGCTTTTTCAGACCTAATTGGTATCCCAGTTGCCGACGACAGACCATAATGTTACAATAGTTCGTTCCTCTTGCACACGGCTGCTTAATGTGCTGAGCTCATTGTACTTTTCTGAATATATATTTCACAAGTTCCTCGCTTTCTTCATGAACTAGACTCGTGATAAACAAGAATTGGACTGGTGCCCTAACACCATTTCTTAAGTCTGAAATTATGATCACACTGTGCTAGTAAATGAGCCTCCGGTGGACAAAATGAGACAAATCCAAGATGTTTCTGGCTAGTTGTGAAATAAATACCAAGCACTTAAACCGTCGGTAATAGGCAGCAAAAGAACAAGTGGAATGGTTGACTGACGGAATAAGACTTGGAATTCAAAAAAGGAAAAGGAAAGAAAATGAAAGGCAGAGATTGGAAGATTAACGCTTGCGATCCACATTTCATTGGCAACTTCTGATTTACAAGGGAAAGATATGTATTGTACCTTACAAACTACAAACAAAACTTAAGAATTGATACACCTACCAGCTTCAATTATGTTGATGACTTGCATTTTCCTGAGCAGTACCTCAACAGGAGTAGTTCTGCTGTGATGAATTGCCTGTCAGCCCTACCAATCAATTTATGTCCAGTCGTATCAGCAACCTGGATACGAAGATACAGCACAGCAAAGTTCAGGAACAACAAAAGCTGCTGGTACGGATGATTTTTAACCTATCTGAAACAAATAAATCATGATCACTGGTGCATTACATGCAGCCTATTCTATCTAAAATGGTAAATCTATTGCGAGAAAGACGTTAATTTACTTTGTGCTCTCCACCTTCTTCTTTTTTTAATATTATTACAAGTGATTTTACACCTATTTCCCTCAAGGCTTGTCGTATGTTGACTGAGGAATGGTGGGTTGCTACTCGCAACCAAAAATTGCTGTATTTATCGTTTTCTTTAGACTGGAAATAAAAATGCATCAGCCAGATATCACTACCTAATTAGACAGCAGAAGGGTAGAAACTGATGCATTTTTCTGGAGGAATTGTCTGGCCCTATTGGGACACTGTTATCTCAATGGCCTGAGAAAACTTTTGTCAAAGAAAACCACATCAAGGATAGCAGGCAGACAAGAAATAAATTACTAGAAAAAAGTGGAAAGACCAAAAGATTTTCCATGTAATCTGCCCTTGATTGGCCAGACCGGCAATATTGGATTCACATGGTTGACCAAACGCTAAAATGAGTGTATCTGAAATTCTGAAAAAAAAATGAATTTTTTTTTTATGAAATGCCAGCCAGAGGATTACTCTTGTCCTGTGAATTGAATGTGTTTTAGTGACTTGAGACCCTGGAATGGATATGAAGGTAAGAGTTTTTAGAAGAATTAAATGAAGCTTTCTGATTATCTACAACAGGCATGGAACATCAGAAGGGAACCAGAAAATGTTAATGACAACACTTCAACACAGACTAAAAGAGGAGGAAAAAACCAGAATACGAAAAGAAGATTTTAAAAAAGAAAAAGAAGTCAGCTAAAGCAAATCCAATCCATCAATTGAAGCTTAATACGTACATGTGATCTTCATCATTCCAGCATACAGATTGAGAGCAGTCAGCTTGAACACAAGGGCGAGCTTCCCCAACAAGTGTGTGATCCAATTTACCAGACTCTATACCCAGCAAATCCTCTAGGAGGATCACATAATGTTTTTGCACATCCTCTTCACTCTTCTTCCCTCCAACCATGGCTGCAACCACCTTCCATCTATCTGGGTCTTCTTCATCAACTACAGCCAAGGCCATCTCAAACAGCTTGTTTTCTTCCCAGCTCCACCCATACAAAATTCTTGGTAATTCATCCATGTCACTCGAGCACAAGTGGCCTAACCAAAACAATACAACCACCCTTTTAGTTCTGATCACTTCTGACACCTGCTTAATTTTTTCCAGAAAATAAGGAAGACCCAGTTGGTCATTCACTTTATAATATTCATCGAAAGAAGCTTGACAGAATCTTGTCTGGTACTTTGTTTTGATTCTGTTTCAGATTCTAACTCCCCCTCAGTTTTAGGGTTGTCTCAGATATTGCTTGTCATGAACCGCGACATCTTCTCCTCTTATTTTCTTTTAGCAAGGGATCTGTATTTGTGTCAGAGACAACTGGCCCTGCCAAGTCAAGGTCTAGGCGTAAGCAATATATAAAACAAAGAGTGATAAACTCAACCTAGATTACAAGAAAATAATATCAATCCTTCCGGTCCAAATCAGGAAACCAATGATCAGAAGGGACAAAACGTGATACATCATCAACCATTCTCAGAAATAGAATCTGATTAGTTACTTTTATTTTATTTTATTTTATTCCATTTCTTAGCATCAGATTCCAATTGTTGTTAGATCCGTAAATACAGGTATCCCATGTAATACCTCTCACTCTGCTAATCAATTTGATATCAAATTCACTTGGCCATTACTGCAAATGGGCCGCCAGATTTCATCTTAAGCCACTCAGCACAAGCTCCACATTTCTACCTTGCAAGTAAAGATAAAGACTTTTGCGGCTTGGTTCTCTACATTTCCAAGCGTTCACAATTAATAACCGGGTCATTTTCATGGACTTTTTTTTTTTTTTTTAATTTGGGAAGAGAGAAATGGTAGTTGGCTGTAAAAGAATTGAATCAACGAGTAAAAAGGAAATGATTTCTTTATTTGTCAAATACACACACACACGCACACATTCTTTGAACGGAACCGGCGGTTTCATGGGCTCTCTCTGTCTTTGATTCAGTTTCTTAGAACGAGGTAGCCTTTTATGATGGGAATAGTCACTGGTCTCCTTCAGTCCTGACAGTTTTGGACCCAAGGGACGGCACCATTTCTGTGGTCTTTGCTTATAGCTTTGTATATTCCATCATCTTTTCTGTAGGAGCCACATAGGTGTTTTTCTTATCACGAGAATTATATGGATAAGACTACTGTAATATCACCCTCCATTGATTTTCTTACTTTTCTAGGTCAGGATTGGCTAACTTTGCAGCGAGTGTTGACATCGACCAAAAAAGGCTTGGGAAAATGTGTCCCCCGCAACCCCACAATTGTTTGGCAATTTCATCCCATGGGCTTGGCTTTCTCAATGCGTCTTGCATCACCTAATAATGCCATGGTTGTGTAGTTGTAGAAAGACAACATCCAGCTCACAAGAAGCTTTGCCTGGACAATATTTGATGAGCAGATACGTTCTATGCTCACTGTTCAGAATTATATTTCTCCTGGGAACGATATTTCACATAGTTTACCCACCTTCCTGCAAAGAAGGGTTTCACTTTCAAGGGAGGACAAAGATCACCAGAGTGCCAGCAGGGTCTATTACCCGTAGTTCAGAGAAACTGTGATGGCCTGTTCTTTTTACAAGTAAATAAAAAATTCACGATACATGACGTAGCTGTGCAATGGGCGATGTCCACTCTGAAAGACATTATGATAATATAAAATTTATGCAAATTTAAAACTTTCATGAGAATATATTAAACAATAATATAAATCATATCATGCAACACATCTAACATATTAAATGATTGGGTTGAATTGGTTATTTGACAGAACTAAAGATGCAATTACATCCATTTCCTGCTGTAGAAGATGAGCATCAATGAAGACATCCAGACTCTCGCCCTGCATCACATCATTAATTGCATGGTCAGTGATGCCAAAACGATGACAAGTGAGATACCCTTCTAAGAAAAATTGTATGTTTGGATGCGGTCAGATCTGTTTCCGTTGCCAATCTATTCCAGAATATGTATGAGCGCCCAATGATTTCGGCTAAAAGGATAGACAAATTGCCTGCTCGCTCTGATCGAAGTCTTGATCGGCTCATCTGAATCCCTATCCTTTCTTGTAGTGTTTTTTTTGGTAATAATCGGGGCATTACGCCCAGCTAAATTAATCGAGGAACACTACAAAAAAAAGGTGCCGTTAGCAACGGAATTTTGCGGTTGCAAAATTCCGTTGCAAATTTTGCATCGGAAAATGATTAGCAACGGGTATTCCGTTGCTAAACTAATTGCATATGTTGAAAAAAAAATAAGTATTGCAACGAACGATCCGTTGGAAAAAGAATTTGCAACGAATGTGCGTTTGTAACGATTACGTGCAATAGTTGCATTGCAACGGATTACGCCGCTGTAATTGCAACGGCATCGCTAATTGCAACAGAATAGCCGTCGCAATAGTTTCGTTTGCAACGGCTAAGTCGTTGCAAATGTGAAACGCACCGTTTTACCAACAAAATTGAATATACACTGTCTTCTTCCTCTTTTCCCGATCACATTTAATCGATCCCACTTTTGCTCACAATGGAACAACAAAACCAAACAGCAAAACCACCATTACTCCCACTTATGCTCTCTGGAGACCTTTCCCATCTTCTCTCTTCTTCCCGGCCGGCCTCATCAGCTCTTTCCCTTCAAAACCAGAAGACCTTCTCTCTCTCTCTCTCCCTCTCGGTTCAACAAAATCAACCATCAACTCCGAGCACCACCTCGTCGGGATGCTCCCCTCTGCACCAGAAACCCAGCTACAACGCCACCGTGGAACACTTGCTTAAGGTACGATCACCATTTAAAAATTCAAATTTATGCTTAATTAGTTTTTTGTTTATTTTCTTAGTTTCTAAATTAGTTTAGGGTTTAGGGAGTTTTGGGGGAGCTTTCTATTAGATTTTCTTGCAATTTTTTAGCATAGCTAGGCACAAAAAATTTGCATTAACACCGGTGTTAATTTTCTGGAGATTTGTGGTTGGTTTGAATGGTCACAATAACCCATTAGCTTTGGCCCTAGATGCGGTGCTTGTTGATTATGGCAATGGCTGGAATTTGCAAACAGTTACTGTGTTAGATTATGGTGGTACTAGCTTCTTTTAGTGTACATCTTGTTGTCTTCTCCTGTGGTTGCTGTGTAGAGTTTGTTTAGGTGTTGGTTTTGCTAACCTGGTTTCTTTTCTTATGTAGGTGCTAGACGATCAAGCAGAGCACTTTCAGCACATTCCGAAACAGGTATGTCATGAGTGGCATGGGTTTCTATATTGTCTTCATCAATTTTTGTTTTTTATTGTATCCATTAAGCACAAGTTGCTGTATATACATATAATGTTTGATTTAAGATTTTGGATGTGTTTACAATATCGTTGTACATGGTTTTTGTTTGAGTCAGTATTTATTTGGATACCATGTAGTTAATGAACTTGATTTTCTGAATTCCTAAATCTGTTGCTAATGAAATATGGAAGATAGTAGTAGAAACTAGGTTGTGTTTTTAATTTTCTGTCTTTTTAATTTCTGCTTCATATTCACTTGAACTAGCTTCTAATCAATGCCATTCCGTGGCCTTCCACGCCTTCATAAGAATATTTAGGACTCGAAAAGTAGAAAGCTTCCTAAGGAACTGGGTGATGATGATAACAACTAGTTGGGTCATCTAACACTTGGTTGATCCATCACCATATTAGCATAACTAAATCAAAAGAATACCATCAGGATCATTTTCCAGGTTCTAACCTGAAAAATAAAGTGTTTTTGTTATTATTCTGAATTAAAAAAAAATATAAATCTTCTATTATAACTTTGGTTTATGGTTCTTAACACACTCATAAGGACTAGCCCAAAACTATAGCAATTTGTGTCGGGCCTGGGTTTGTAAGTAGATTATATTTCTAGGATCCCAATGTGATCTACGAGAAGCCGAAGCCACTGAACAATGCCTTTAATGGTGGGCTCAGATATGCTATTTAATTATCCATTTTTTAAGCTGGAAATGGTGACAGGTTAGGGCTTCGAGACTCTATTTGAACTTCAAGGTTACCAAATCCAGGAATTTAATAATGTTGAGCCTGAGATTACCAAGTGTTAATCATTCACCAACTCAGTGGTTAGATGTACTATGGACATAATAGTTTGAGAGGTGCCTGAGGTTGATCGATCTCTCTCAACAAAGAAAGAATGTCCCGTAGCAGACAACAGGGGATAAATTATAGATTTAATTACTTTTAGGTCTCCCTCACACACAACAGGGGATAAATTCTACGTTTGTTGTTGTTCATACACGAGATCTTTGGCCTGAATTGACATAATTAATTAGAAACTATTGATAGAAGCTAGCAGGATGATCTTGCCCAAGAAGCTCCTTAATTAGTTGAATTTAATCATATGAATTTTAATTAATTAAGCATTTTGTGTTCAAATATATGTATAGATCATTGAAGGTAAGAGTTGCTTAATTAAAAACTGAAAATTAATTACCAAAACCCCATTGCTGCACATTTTGACTGACTACTAACTTGCAATTAGGACTGCCTAGTGTGCTTGAAATTCAATTCTGTATCAAATACAAATGCATGGATCGACTGTATTTACAAGCTCAAACTTGAAAAGTTAATGAGATTAGATCACTGTAAATTATACTCCCTAAGAGCAAGGACAGCTGAAAGAGAACAAACCCAGAACAGACATGGATGCACGGATTAATCCTAATATATTGTCTGTGGCTAAAAACATAATTCAATCATTATGTACATGTGCAAGATGTTTCATATAGGGTTAGTTATCCATTCTTTTTAGTATTAATATCGATTAAATGCATATTGTTGTGTATGCTACTGTTGTGTGTGTTGCTCCTATGTTTTGTTGTTATGTGTTTGATGTTTTTATAAGTATTTGTGTTATTGGTTTTTGTTTTCTTTGTCTTGGCCATTAGTAATCCGTAAACTAGAGATAGAGTTTTAATTTACATTCTAAATTGTTTCTATGTTATAATGTTTACTAGATTAATATTGATGATCGAGAGTGGATGTATCGTCGTATGAGAAGTGGTCATATGAATCCTGAATATATTACAGGTGTTAGAAGATTTATCAACTTTGCATATTCAATTGAAAGAAATGTATCATTGGGGAAAATTAGATGTCCATGTGTGAAATGCAAAAATCAAAAGTTTTAGAAAGAAGATGATGTTTGTAATCACTTATTGAGAAAAAGGTTTTTACCTTATTATAAAAATTGGACTGTACACGGGGAGCCTTATGACACAGATAATATGGTCTGACCTTCATCATCAGGGATTAGTCGTGTTGTGAATAATGAGGGAGATGCAAATCCATATAGAAATATGGTTCTAGATGCAATGAGGGATGATGATGCATACTATAATGATAGGGATTGGAGTACTGTTGTGATAGAGGAACCTCCGAATCTAGAGGCATCTAAATTTTTGAAGTTGTTGAAAGCTGCAGAGGAACCTTTGTAGGATGGGTGTACTAAGCAATTAAAACTCTCTGCTTGTGTACAATTGCTTAATATGAAGTCAAATTTAAATTTAACTCAGAATGCCTTCAACAAATTCACTGAATTTGCTAAGAGTTGCATGCCTGATGATGCTAATTTGGTTTCAAATTTTTATGATGCCAAGAAATTTATGCGACCTTTTGGACTTGGCTATGAGAAATATGATGTGTGTCGTAATAACTGCATGCTGTATTATGGGGTTGATGAGATGAAAATAAGGTGTGATTTTTGTGGAAGTTCACAATACAAGCCTAGAAACCCTACGAGTAAAGGCCCTAACAAGGCGGAGAAGCAACTCTGATACTTTCCATTGACACCAAGACTTCAGAGACTATTTATGTCTCCACATCATGCCAAGGATATGACATGGCATCATTTTCATAAGTCGGATGATGGAATAATGGTGCACCCATCAGATGGATATGCCTGGAAAGAGTTTAATAGAGTCCATCCGAGCTTCGCGCCTGATCCACGAAATGTTCGATTAGGATTATGCACTGATGGGTTTTGTCCATTTAATATGGTTTCAAATTCATATTCTTGTTGGCCAGTAATTGTAACTGTGTACAATTTGCCCCCTTGGAAGTGTATGACAAGACCATTTATGTTTTTATCAATGATAATTCCAGGGCCAAAGAATCCGGGAAAAAACCTTGATATTTTTCTAAGACCTTTGATTGATGAATTGAATAAGTTATGGTCTGTAGGTGTCGAAACTTATGATGTATACCATAAAGAAAATTTTCAGTTAAAAACAGCTTTGATGTGGACCATAAGTGATTTTCCAGCATATGGTATGTTGTCGGGCTGGAGTACACATGGCAAATTATCATGTCCTTATTGTATGGAACACAGTAAGGCATTTCGATTAATACATGGTGGGAAAAATTCATTTTTTGACTGTCACCGATGATTCCTACCCATGAATCACCCTTCCAAATACTAGTCGGATAAGTTTATACAAGAAGTAATTGAAGAGCTCCCTCCTTTTCCTCTTCGATCTGGTTTAGAAATGTTAGCTAAAGTTTCTAAATTCACCGAGGGACATGTTGGTAGCTCTTCAAATTGTGGGAAAATTCCCGGATTTGGTGTGTATCACAATTGGGTGAAGAAAAGCATTTTTTGGGAGCTTCCATATTGGCACACAAATTTAATTCGTCACAACCTAGATGTCATGCACGTAGAAAAAAATTTCTTTGACAATATCTTCTACACGGTAATGGATTGCCCTGATAGAAGCAAGGATAATGTAAAGGCTAGGATGGATATGCAGTTGTATTGTAAAAAGCTAGGCTTACATTTGCAACAAGATGCAAGTGGTTGAGTTTACAAACCGAAATCCACTTATTATATATTCAAGAAAGAACAACAACAAGTGTTGGCATGGATGAAAGAGTTGTCCTTTCCTGATGGCTATGCTTCAAACATATCACGGTGTGTGAAAGAGGCACAATGTAAGGTCTCCGGCATGAAAAGTCATGATTGCCATGTTTTTATGCAAAGACTTCTTCCTGTTGCGTTCCGACCTTACTTGCCTAGACCATTGTGGGAGGCATTAACAGAATTGTCAGTATTTTTTTGGGACATCTGTGCGACTAATTTAAATATCCAACACTTGAAGTTGATGCAAAGAAATATTATTGAAATAATTTGTAAACTTGAAAGGATTTTCACTCCATCGTTCTTCGACTCCATGGAACACTTAGCAATACACCTACCTTATGAGGCACAAGTTGGTGGACCCGTTCAATATCGATGGATGTATCCATTTGAACGGTATGTTTTCATACAATGTAATTTTAATTAACTTTAATTGAATAATTTGTTTATTTTTCAAACTAATTAACATAAATAATGTAGATACATGTTCTATTTGAAGAAGAAAGTCACCAATAAAGCCCAAGTAGAGGGTTCCATATGTGAAGCGTACTTGATAGATGAAATTATAAATTTTGCTTCTTATTATTTTGGTGATGACGTTCAAACAATATGGAATTGAGTTCCACGAAATGACGATGGTGGAGCTAAGAGTGAAGGTGGACAACTTTATATTTTTTCCTATCCGAGACTGAAAATTGTCTAAAAATATTATAGACGACAATTATCGCATGAAGAAATGAAAATTGCGCACAATTATGTCATTTTCATTTGTCAAGAATTGAAACCCTATATAGAGTAAGTGAAATATTTTTTTTTGTTTCTGAATTTATAATAACTTCATTTCAACTAACAATTTAAAATATAGGCAATGTCGCCATGAGCTACATTCACGACAACCACAATTGACCGATATTGAAATTGAAAAACTATGCGAGGTTGAATTTCCAGTTTGGTTGAAAAACCATGTAAGTATTTTTTTTGGGATATTTTGTTAAATTTACTATTCTGTTTGAAATAATAATTCATACATTGTTATTGTTATGCGAGGTCGAATACAAATCAACCAGAATTGAGAATCAAATCTTTGCTCTTTCTATGGGTTCGTCAAATTCTGTGAAATGTTATAATGGGTATTATGTCAATGGGTTTAAATTTCATACTCAATTTTATGGTCGCTATAAAAAAAACATGAATAGCGGGGTTTGTGTAAAAGGAAGTTGCTACAATGGTGATGAAATTGATTACTATGGAATGCTTGAAGAAGTGATCCGGCTTAAATATTTAGGCAGTAAGTGCAAGGTTTTTATGTTTAAGTATCATTGGTACGATACCAAACGTGGCCTTAAAGTGCATCGTTCAAATGGTTTGGTTGAGATCAAGCATACCTCTAGACTACATGGAAGTGAAGATTTTGTCTTGGCGCAGCAATGTCAACAAGTCTACTATACGTGTCCACCCGATAATAAATCTTCAGAATGGTGGGCAGTTATGAAGACAACAGCTAGAAGTCGTTATAATGTTGAGATGGGTGAATTTATTGAAAACAATGATTATGTTAAAACATTTGATGTTGATCAATCAAATGAAATTTCTCAACCATGTTGTGTGCTTCCTAATATCACACTTGATGAACCAAATATATTTGTTGACACATCTTATTATGAAGAAGTCAACCAAAATGATTTACATACGGTAGAGGGAAATTGGGGAGACGATAATGAGGAAATTGAGTATGATAATGAAGTCGTTGGTGATGATGATAATGATGATGATGATGATCATGATTTGATTAGAAGTGATGATGATGATGATGATTAGCATTATGCAGGTATATTCAATGCATTTATCTTTATGTGATGATGATGTTGATTAGCATGCTGCTTGTATTTCTTATGATATTTAATATTCTTTTGTTCATATTTCTTATTATTGTCATATTGATTAGTTTTTACCAACAATACTTATTGACGACGATCCAATTGTTGTAGGATGTCTAAACGCCCAACTATATTACAATATTCTAGAATTGATAGGTCCGCATCCAGAGCGAATAGAACTCCATCTACCGTGGATAGGAACGCATCATCTTCTCACCAACCCGAGCCTGATCAAGTATAGGATTATTATACACACCGTGTTGCAAGTACATTTCCTATTCAAGAGGATCATCTGAGGTTAAATGCACATGAAGCTTTCGGGTTTCAAGATTTGTTAGCAACACAAGGTGTACCGCAAGATGATACAAACATGTTCAGAGAATTTAATGTACATCATCAAGGTTATGCGGGAGGAGTTGGAGATGAAGTTGATGAAGACGGTAGTGATGAGAGAGAATTCGATGAGTCACGAGAAGGTAGTAACATGCGATGTTCAGAGGATCTGGATTGCCTCCATTCAATCCATGGTTCAAGATGTTCTTGAACCAGTGTAAGCATTAAACGGAAGAGTTTTGACACTGCAATCGATCCAGTGTCGGGAAAAAAAGAACTCAGTTTATATGGAACATCCGAGTAAGTATAATATTTTTATTACATAGTCATCATTTGTGACAATTATTGTTCCATTAACATTTGTTACTTTAATTTTTCAAGTTCAATAACGCTTCATGTGGCAGAGAAATCGGAATAATTTTGAGAACTAATTTCAAGGGGCCATGACACTCTTGGGATAAAGTTGATGCCATGTGTAAAGATGAACTGTTTAAGGAGTTTACGGTATGTTTTTCTATTAACTATTTTTGAGGGAGATTTGACAATCATGTTTAACAGTAGTTGAATGATTATTGATAATTGATAATTGATTTGCCTTGCTTATTTAGTAGTTTGGAAATTGAAGGGAAAGTTTGAAGCTTTTTGAATGATGGATTGATTGGTTAGATGTTTTGTTAATGTGTTTTTGACTAGTTTGGTTTTGTATTATAGTTGGAATTAGCTTACATACAAATCATTTATATGGATTTATGATTTGGGTCTGGTTTTGTTCTTGATTAGGAATTGTTTCCCTGAAAGTATCATGATTTTTATGTGAAGTTGGCTGATGGATACTTTGTTTTCTTGAGGGAGTAGTTTTCTTTATGATTAATAAGAATAATGAATTTGTATCTGTGTCGATTATGTTTTGCAAATGATTGGCACGAGATACTAGTTTTTTGTTAAATGATGAGGTTGTTTGAGATCTGTGTGTTTATGTTAACTTTTATTAATTGTCATATGTATTTGATAGAAAAAATATGTCTTCCCCGAAGAAGATAAAGCAATTGTTCGTAAAATATGGGAAGATAAATCTCGAACTTCCTTGAACCTACAATTGGCAAGAGCTCGAAATAAAGCTATGTCAATAATAGGTACAACAAATATCATCGATTGCCTGGATAAAGGACTCAGTATGGATCCAAAATGAAGATAAATCTCGAACTTCCTTGAACCAACAATTGGCAAGAGCTCAAAATAAAGCTATGTCAATAATAGGTACTACAAATATCATCGATTGCCTGGATAAAGGACTTGTATGGATCCAAAATGAAGATTGGAATACGATGATCAACGATGTTTGGTCTACCGATAGATTTTGCAAACGATCCAAAACATCAAAACAAAATAGAATGAAGCAAACAGATGGGAAAATAAGTACCCATTCTGCTGGCTCTGTGTCATTTGCATCGTATCGAGCTAGTATGGTACGAAATGTTGTTGTTCAACACTTGTAATTTAATTTGTTTAATATTTTTGTTGCTAACTTTTTTTTTCATGTTCGTAGCAAGAACAGGCAGGGGGGAAAGAACTTCCCTGGGATGAGGTCTTTTCTGCTCTGCATCAAAAATCAAATGAGATCGGCACATTTGTAGATAACTGGTCTAAAATAGTGGTGGTAAGTACTTATATTTTATTATATATATATATATATATATATAAAATATCATTCATATTCAAATTAATATATTTTGACATGGACTTGTCTGTTTGCAGGAAAAATATAGACATGAGATGGTTGCAAGATATGGACCTGATCCTGACAATCATCCCTCATTTGATGGAGCAGCTTGGTGTGAGGTTTCAGGGGGAGTAAGCAAGGGTCAGTATATGGTATACCCCGTATGCCTAAATCTAAAGTTGATGTGAGTTCATCTTCACAAACCTACTCGGTAAATTCATAATATCCAAGCACAACAACTAATAGACGGTATGAAGAGCAATTGAATAAAATGGAATCTAAAATTTCTTCCATTGAAGATTGTCTTAAGCTCTTCGTTGGACATATGGGTCTAAGTATGCCAACACCCGGAGCTTCGTCGATGCCATCACCTGTGGCTCCGTCGCTGCCATCACCTACAATGGCACCAAGACCTCGACCTCAAACGCCATATAATGGTCCATCTTCCTCTCATCAACAACATCGTAGATCATTTCCGCCTTAAATATGTATTTTTTATTTAATGTTTATTTACTTAGTCATTTAATGTAATCGAATGATTTGTGTATTAAGAATTTTAATTTATAATAAATTTTATTTCCACCATATTTATTTTATTTTGAATATTAATAATATTTCAATATTTCCTAGTGCTTCTAAAAAATTTAGTTGTAATTAATTTAAAATAAAATATATTAAAAATAAAATTTAAATATATAAATATTTAAATAATATTACTGCCGTTGCAATTGCAACGGGATACCCGTTAAAAGTTGTATTTGCAACGGCCCCATTAGCCGCTGCAAACGAATTTTGAATCGACTTATTTCTAACGGATTGTTTCCCTTGCAAATGTCGTTGCTAATTAATATTAGCAACGACTTTCTTTGTAATTTGCAACGGATCAAGCCGTTGCAAATGACCCTCTTTTTTTGTAGTGGAATCGTAGACCCAACTAGGTCATAATACAGAAAAAGATAAAGTCCTGTCGGGGGGTCAGTTATAATATTTGCTCCCCTATCTATTAAATCTCTCTCTAACCCAAAATTGGCCTCCCTGTAAACATGACCCGTTACAATTTCCCAATCCCTGCCCAACATAGCTCTAATATTCATGATTAGATTATAATTTCTATTTATCTTCACACACACTCTCGTAATGAGCCCAAGTGCAACCCTGGAATCTGATTCTAACAACACTTTTCTAAATCCTTTAGATCAAACCAGTTGAAGACCAATATAAATTGCCCATAGTTCCGCCGTAACAGAAGAGCAAATACCAATATTTCTGGCAAATTCCCTATCCAAGATCCCATATTATCTCTAATAGCTCCTCCCGCGCCTGCCATCCCTGGGTTACCCTTACTACATCCATCAACGTTGAGCTTGATCCATCCATTAGTTGGGTATTTCCAACCTATGTGATCAACCTCCTTACCATCATTATGTCCATCATCTCCCCTCCGCAGCATCGAACTATCTTCAATCATTCTTTTTATTGCGAGAGTAGTCTTAAACCAACTACCCTGGTCGCCACCAAATGTTCTATCACATCTCTCCTTCCAAATATACCATATCGTTATGCCAAATGCCAGCTACCACTCTCCATAGCGCATACATTTCTTCCTGGAAGTTAGGTTTGAAATAATCCATGTATAGTGGTTTTGGATAAAAACAGTTCGCTCACCTCTATCCCAACAAATCCCTCCCAAACTCCCCTTGCTTTCGAGCAATCTTGTAAAACATGAATTAAATTTTCCATTGCATTACCACAATAACAACAATATCTGTTATCTGTAATCCTTCTTCTCCACCTCAACTCGTTAGTCATAATAGCGTTATGAGCTACAGTCCATAGGAAAACTTTAATCCGCTCCAAACCATTCCACTTCCAAATAATCTTCCATACTGGATCCCTATGCACATTATCCCCTTCCTCTCCTGCCAAATAAATTGTTTTAACTGTAAATTTTCCATCAGATGTTTGCTTCCATATCATTGAGTCTGCATCTGCATCCTGCCTAGGAGGAATGTACCCAACAATACCCATCAACGTTTGCACCGGGAGTAAGTGAGCAAACTCCTCCCATTTCCAATTGCCTGACCTATCCACCATATTCGCCATTGTATGGTTTATAGTATCAACCTGATCTCCTGGGTTTATAAGGTTTATCAGAGGACCATTATTTTCTAACCAACTATCTTTCTAGAATAAAATTGTCTTGCCATCTCCTAAATTCTAGCTGACATTCTGATTCACTACTTCCCATTCCTTGCAAATAGATTTCCACAACACTAAGTCTCTCGAGTTCGCCATCGGCAGACCTTCTCCCCCGACTGAATTCATATATTTATCTTTTAGGAATTGAACCCATAGACTATTTTCATGGAGCATTCCCCAAGCCAATTTCATTATAAACGCTCTATTCATCCCCTCATTTTTCTTAACCCCATTCCACCCTCCTCTTTAGGTTGACACATAGTCTTCCAGTTCACCAGATGCATCTTGTCTTTGCCTTCCTTCTGACCCCAGATGAATCTCTTGCATAATTTTTCTATCTCCTTGTCGTTTGCTGATTGTGCATCAAAAGTATTGTTAAATCTCTTATTTTACATATGTATTTATTAGTTTTATTTGGGATTTTATAATAATTGATGTGCTTTTAGTAAATTTCTCTTAATGTTTCGACAAGTTTTTTTGAGCTTAAATGAATTATTTCAGGAAATTTAAATGTCGAAATTTGGAAGAAAGAATTGGAGGAGAAATCTATGGAAAGCTAGAGGAAAGATTGTTACTTTATCTTGGGTAAAAAAGAAGAAAGATTCAGCTAAAAATGAGGAAGAAAATCGGACACAAAAATCTTCTACAAGTTGCCGAAATAATAAGTTTTTTCAGAACACCTTTCGGAGTTTCAGTCATAACTTTTACTCCGAGATCCAAATTGTATGGTTCTTGATGTTCTGGAAAGCTAACAAAAGGCCTACAACTATGTGTCTAATAGCTGTCTCCAGAAAACGCTTCTAAAGTGGGGTAAAGTGCAGTACAAAGTTGGCATCAAATCAGGCACAAGAATATGCTCCAAGTTGCCAACATAATGAGTTTTCCAGAACACCTTTCGGCGTGTCGGTCATATCTTTTGACTCAGAGATCCAAATTATATGGTTTTTAATGTTCTGGAAAGCTAACAGAAAGGGCTATAAATATGTGTCTAATAGCCTTCTCCAAAAAACGCTCAGAAATAGGGTTAAATTGCAGTCCAAGTTAGCTTCAAATCTGTCTTGCAATATTTTCCGAGATTGTGTTTTATTCTTCTTGTTTTAGATTTCAGTTTTATTTTAGTTGTAAAACTTATTATTCCAATTTGATTCAGGTTATTTCATGTTTATTAAAGTGTTTTTATATATAATTATGGTTGGCTAATCTCTTTCTTGGATCCAAATCAAGGATGATGGTGATTGAGGTGAGTTCTTTAAGATATGAATGAATCTTAATGTCTATCTTCACTTTTTCTTCATGAATGTTTTGTTATTGCAAGGAAATTTTAGAAATCATCTAAGTAATGTTATAATCTTGAATTTTTATGAACAAAACTTAGTTTTGGTATAGAGATTGCTTGATTCAATGTCTTACTTAATATGAAAACACTCGTTTATTCTTAAGCAATAATCATCTTCATGTTTTAGATCTTCATTGTAATATCTTCCGACCTAATATCACCATCGTTGATATTAGGTTGAGTTATCTTATATATGTTGAAGAATTCACCAATACATCACCATCAAAATTGATTTGGAACCAAGACTTACCTTTTCTTATCATTTAAATCTAATTACTCTCTTTTATCTTAGAAAACAAATTCATTCATCATTCTCCTAAAATATTTTTGTTGTTACCTAGCTTAATTTATAAATCTAGCTCTCTGTGGATATGACCTCGATCTTACTGAAGTTAATTGCTACATCGCACACTCATGCACTTGTGAGTTAAAACAAGCCGATCATAAATAGCGGTCAAGCAATTTTGGCGCCATGCTTGGGAGCTAGCAAGCAAAGGTAACAAATTTAGTTTTGATTATGGGAAAAAAAATATACAAAATAAAAAACCTCAAATGGCTGGTCTTACCGCCTAAAAAAAGTAAAAAAAATTTGACCTCAGCTTTTTGGATATTGGACTGTGGACGGATATTGGACTGTGGACTGGAATACTAATTATTGGATTATGGCTGGTTCAACCGCCTCTTGTTTATTTTATTTTATTTTATTATGCTTTTTTATCTAATATTTACTGTTTTAAGTTCTTGGCCGGTATTACCGCCTTTTTATTCATGCTTGTTACAATTATCTTTTAATGTTTATTGTTGTTAATATTGCTTATTAGTTAGTGTGTATTTCCTAATTTGTTGTATTTTTTTTCTTACAGCTATTACTTTATCTTTTACGTTTCATTTACTTTTATTTGCAATCTTGTTTTTTCTCCTTTCCTTTCATATTCATATAATTGTTATATTGTATTCCATCATGGCTAATGTTGAAGATATAGAGGGTGAAGGGAGTGTTCAAGGTAATGGACCTCTACAATTCAATGATCAACCTAATTTTCGAACCCTTCGAGAGTATCTTCACCCAAAGAAGACAAAGTACACCTTCGTGTATTATATTGCCTCTTAACCAACAAGCTTTCAATTTGAAACCGGATGATTCAACTTCTTCCCACATTTCATGGTATGGATTCTGAAAATCCATACATACACATTAAGGAGTTTGAAGAAGTATGCAATACCTTTATTGATAGAACATGCACGGAGGAAACCATTCGACTTAAATTGTTCCTATTCTCTCTAAAGGATAAAGCCAAGCTTTGGCTAAACTCCTGCGTCCTAGGTCTATAGGTACATGGAGAGAAATGCAAGCTGAATTTTTGAAAAATACTTCCCCACTCATAGGACAGCAGCCTTACAACGTCAAATGATGAATTTTTCTTGTAGTCCAAATGAGTCATTTCACCAAGCTTGGGAAAAGTTTAAAGACTTGTTGAATGCTTGTCCCCACCATGGTTTTGAGATGTGGAGGTTAGTGAGTTTCTTCTATGACTCTCTTACTGCAGATTTTAAGAAGCTAGTGTCAACCATGTGTAATGGTGAGTTTTATGACAAAGAACCAAGTGAAGTCTTTGATTTTTTTGATCAATTGGTTGAAAACACAAAGCAATGGGAAACTTCTCTCCCACTTCAAGTTGAATCTAGAAACACCGCTTCTCATTCAAGTGGGAGGTTCCAATTGAAAGAGACTGATGACCTTAATGCTAGATTAGCCTCATTGGCTAGAAAAGTAGAGTCTCTTGAGATTAAAAAAGTGCATGTCATAAGTGAACAACAAGAGGAAAGTTGTATTGTTTGTGAGGGTAAAGGGCATAGGACAAATGAGTGCCCTACTATTCCAGACTTTCAAGGAGGTGTTATATGGCCAAACTTCGATTCAAGTAATGTTAGAAAGCCATTTTCAAACCAAGCGAGCAATCCCTACTCGATACTTATAATCTCGGATGGAGGAACCACCCAAATTTTGGATGGAGAAATGAGGGCTCTTCAAGTACCTCAAACATTTCAACCTCCACCCCAACAATTTCATGCTCCCACACATAACACATACCAACCCCTCATAAGAGATCCCTAGAGGATACTCTTCAACAGCTCATGCAAACACAAGGAGGAATCAACAACCAAGTTAACAAATTTCAAGATCGGACCAATAGGACCTTAGATGACATTCGAAGTCAACTAACCAAGTTGACTCAATCACTAAGCAATCAAGAGAAGGAAAAATCCCAGCTCAACCAATGCCAAATCCTAGAGGTCAGATGCATATAAGTGAATCCTCACCCGGTGAATCCTCAAACCATGAACAAATCCAAGCCATCACCACCCTCAGAAGTGGAAAGATTATTGACAAAGCTATAGGTTTTGGGATTCCTAAAGGAATTGTGGAGGAGAAATCCAGGAAAGTGAAGAAGGAATCAAAACACAAGTGACAAATGAGAGCTTGAGTGAGAAAGAAGGTGAGATAAATGAGAAAGAGAAGAGTGAGAAAGGAGATGATTCAACAAAAAATGGAGGCAAAGTGAGTGATTTAGAATTTGTTCCTAGACCACCATTTCCACAAAGGTTAGGAAAATCTAAACATGATCTTATGAACTCGAAATCTATGAATTGTTCAAACAAGTAAAGGTAAACATTCCACTCCTTGATGCAATTAAACAAGTCCCATCTTATGCAAAGTTCCTTAGGACTTATGCACGATCAAAAGAAGATTGAATGTGAAAGAAAAGCCTTTCTAACTGAACATGCCAGTGCCATCATCCAGCTTTAAGACCCTCCCAAATACAAAGATCCTGGTTGTCCCACCATTTCATGCATTATTGGAAGTCATAAGATAGACCAAGCTTTGTTGGATTTAGGAGCAAGTGTGAATTTAATACCCTACACTTGCTTACTGAACAATTAGGTCTAGGGAAATCAAGCCTACTCGAATCACCCTTCAATTAGTCGATAGGTCAATCAAGATTCCTAGGGGTGTTGTTGAGGATGTATTGATCCAAGTAGATAAATTCTACTTTCCTGTTGATTTTGTAGTGTTAGACACCTCACCTGCTCAAGGTTCTAATGCTTCCATCCTAGTCATCTTAGGTAGACCTTTCCTAGCTACATCCAATGCTTTAATTAATCTGTAGGAATGGGGTGATGAAATTGTCTTTTGGAAATATGACATTAGAGATGAATATTTTCAATATTTCCAAAAAAATTGGTGAACATGAGGACATTAGAGAGGTGGATTTGATTCAAACTGTTTGTCAAGAACACTTTGAGAGAGAAGGGATAAAGGATCCATTAGAGAGAACTTTAATTCATGATGAAAGATTTTGTTCTTTGGAATGTGTTGATGAGGAAGTAAGAGAACTCGAGACATATCTAGATCCAATGCCTATTATGTCAACAGGTCAATGGACTCCATTGTTTGAGCCTTTGATTTCAGCCCAAGTGAAAGTTGAGACATCTCTTGTTCAACCTTATAAGCCGTAAAGGAAGCCTTTACCGAGTGATCTTAAGTATGCATTTCTAGGGAAGATGAATCATATCCTATTGTGATTTCATCAAAACTTAGCATAGAGCAGGAACAAAAGCTTTTGAAAGTGGTGAGAAAACACAAGAAAGCAATTGGGTGGACAATTACTCGACTTGAAAGGAATTAGCCCTCTTTTATGTACACATAGAATCTATCTTGAAAAAGAGGCTAAATCTGTGAGGCAAATGCAAAGACGATTGAACCCAACCATGAAGGAAGTAGTGAGAGGAGAAGTTCTTAAGTTACTTGATGCAGGTATCATTTATCCCATTGCAAACTCAAAATGGGTTAGTCCAACCCAAGTTGTCCCTAAGAAATCTGGAGTCACGGTAGTGAAGAATGCAAATAATGAGCTAGTGCCAACTAGAATCCAAACCGGATGGCGTATGTGCATTGATTACCGTAAGTTGAACATGGTGACTAGGAAGGACCATTTTCCTCTTCCATTTTTAGACCAAGTGCTTGAAAGAGTAGCAGGAAGAGCTTTCTATTGTTTTCTTGATGGATACTCAGGTTACAACCAAATTGAGATTTCATTAGAAGACCAAGAAAAACCACGCTCACTTGTCCTTTTGGTACCTATGCTTATAGAAGAATGCCCTTTGGCTTGTGTAATGCACCAGCCACTTTTCAAAGGTGTATGATGAGTATCTTTAGTGACATGGTGGAAAATTTTTTGGAAGTTTTCATGGATGATTTTTCAGTTTATGGGGATTCTTATGAGTTGTGTCTAATGCATTTGGAAAAAGTTCTTGAAAGGTGTGAGGAGAGCAATCTTGTACTTAATTGGGAGAAATGTCATTTTATGGTGACACATGGCATTGTCTTAGGTCACATTGTCTCTTCAAAAGGGATAGAGGTAGATAAGTCAAAAGTTGAAGTCATTCAAAATTACCTACCCCAGGATCTGTGAAAGATGTGAGATCCTTTTAGGACATGCTTGGTTTTTACCGAAGATTCATTCATTCATTCAGTACCATTGCCAAACCATTGTGTAACTTGTTGTCACAAGATGCCCAATTTGATTGGACATCAAAATGTCAAGAAGCTTTTGAAAAGCTTAAAGGGTTGTTGACCACTACACCAATCCTGCAAGCTCTCGATTGGTCTTTACCATTTGAATTGATGTGTGATGCTAGTGATTTTGCAATAGGTGCTGTTTTAGGGCAAAGAAAAGATAAGAAACCTCATGTAATTTATTATGCTAGCAAGACTTTGAATGATGCTCAATTGAATTACACTACAACCGAAAAAGAACTCTTAGTCTGTGGTATTTGCTTTAGACAAGTTTCGGTCTTATTTGGTTGGATCTCTTGTTATTGTTTTCATCGATCATGCAACGATTGAAATACTTGCTCACAAAACAAGATTCCAAGCCACGCTTGATGCGATGGATCCTCCTACTCCAAGAGTTTAACCTTGAAATTCGAGATAAAAAGGGAGTAGAGAATGTAGTGGCTGATCATTTATCCCGTCTTTCAAACTATGAGAACATAGTAGAGGAATCTCCAATAATTGAACTCTTTGTTGATGAAAATTTATTTTTGCAGTGTAATGTCTCCAACATTGGCTCTCCATGGTATGTCGACATAGCAAATTACCTAGCCACAAGTCAGCTTCCTTCTCATTGGTCTAAACTTGACAAACATAAATTCATGCGCAACGTGGGTACCTTTTTTTGGGATGACCCCTACCTATTTAAATACTGCCTCGACCAAATTGTTAGGCGGTGCATCCTCGATCATGAAATTCCAAGTGTCATTAATTTTTGTCATGCATTAGCCTTGTGGTGGGCATTTCTCTTCAAGAAAACCACCGCCAAGATCTTGCGAGTGTGGTTTTTATTGGCCCACCATGTTTAAAGATGTCCATGTGTTCCGTGTTGCATGTGATCGATGCCAACGCCTAGGTAATCTCACTCGCGTAACATGATGCCCCTTAATCCCATTCTTGTTTTGGAAATATTTGATTGTTGGGGATTGATTTCATGGGACCTTTTCCAAGTTCATTTGGTTATCAATTCATCCTGGTTGCTGTTGATTATGTGTCTAAATGGGTGGAGGCCATTGCATCTCGAACCAATGACCATCGAGTTGTGGTCAAATTCTTGAAAGAACATATTTTCTCTCGTTTTGGCATGCCCAGGGCTATGATTAGTGATGGGGGAAAACATTTTTGTAACAAGCCTGTTGGGATTTTGATGAGAAAATATGGTGTGATTCACAAGGTCAGTACCCCTTATCACCCACAGACTAATGGCCAAGTTGAGTTGGCAAATAGGGAAATCAAGAACATTTTAGAGAAAACAGTCAACCCAAACCGTAAAGATTGGTCCTTACGACTAGTCGATGCTTTGTGGGCATATCGCATCGCTTATAAGACCTCTTTAGGAATGTCTCCTTATAGGCTAGTTTATGGAAAGCCTTGTCATCTCCTCGTTGAGATTGAGCACCGTGCATATTGGGCCATTCGGCAATTCAATGACAATGAAAATGAGATTGGAACAAGAGAAAACTTCAATTGGATGAATTAGAGGAGTTGAGAAATGATGCATTCGAAAATGCAAAAATTTCAAAACATAAGATGAAAACTTTGCATGATAAACATATTCTTAGAAAATCCTTTCATGTTGGTCAAAAGGTTCTCTTGTATAATTCACGATTACATCTTTTTCCTGGGAAGTTGAGAACAAAATGGATTGGTCCATTTGTGATTAAATCCATCTCTGAGCATGGTGTCGTTGAGGAAGAAAATCATAATAATGAAAATGATTTCACAGAAAATGTACATCGATAGAAACCTTATCTTGAAAACTTTGTGGTTGAAGTTGAGACATTGGATCTTGATGATCCAATGCCATTGCAGATATCGGAATTAATGTGTTTTTATTTATTTATATTTTTATTATTTTTTGTTTTTTCTCTCTCTTGTTCTTCCAACTCTTGTTTACTTGTTCATGCATTAGGGACAATGCATTATTTTAAGTTAGGGGTATGAGGTTTTGTTTTATTTTCAAAAAAAAAAAAATTGGTTTGATATTTTCTTTTAGTTGTGATATGCAGAGTTAAAAAAGAAGAAGAAAAGCTCAAGCAAGAAGTCAGCTCATGTCCAATTCAATCGGACATTCATCCTTGAAAAAAGGGAGTAATAGCTTTTCTAATCTTTATTCTTATTTTTTTAATTAAGGATAATTTAAAACTTAATTTTGGATATTTGATTGTGTTGAATGTTTGAGATGGCCATGCTTGTTTGAAAAAAAAAATGCATTTGTATGTGAGTGAGACTTAATTAGGATCAACATTACATTTTTGGATTCATTATTGTGTTGAACATTGCATGCTTTAATTTGGGATAGATAATATCTTATAAAGCAAGATATAACATATTTTGTTTTTCTTTAAGATTATTGAAGTACATCTTTCCTTAAAAAATTGTGTGAGTTGTGTGATTATGCATAAAAGATGAGTGTGATGCTTTACTTGTGATCATCCCTTTTAATCTAGTCCTAAACAAGGTTTAAGTAAATAGAGTAATAATTAAATAAATAGATGTGTGCAAAGTTCAACCTACTCCAATGTTTTGAGTTGCTCAGTAACTAGGGGTATTCATCACAAATGTTTATCTTTACGTCAAACGGCAGCTTGAAATATGAGTATGCAAAGCACTTTAAGTGTGTGACTTTGTGAGTAACCGGGCATTCATCACAAATGTTTGTATTCGCGTCAAAAGGGAAGTGACCACTTAAAGAAAAAGAACAAATAAAGTTCACACAAAAAAAAGAAAAAAAGAAAAAAAATATATATAGATAGTTATTTCTCTAGTTTGCTACCTTGTTTGTAGTGGAAAGAAGGGAAGATTACAAGTCGAGTTTTCGCATGAATTAATTATGTTGGTTGCATGATAAATACGATTGAATTTGGAATTTTGTATGGATATTTGATTTAGAGAATGTGAGTATGTTTATTTTTCTTTATTCGCTATTGTGTACACACCAAGTTGAAGATACCAATGTTTGCATGATAGGTCCTTTAAGTGTAATGAGTCGAATCTAATTATGGTTATTATTATTTTTATTTCAACGGTTTTATGTTTTGTTTTGCTTGAGGACTAGCAAAATCTAAGTTGGGGGGTGATTGTGCATCAAAAGTATTGTTAAATCTCTTATTTTACATATGTATTTATTAGTTTTATTTGGGATTTTATAATAATTGATGTGCTTTTTAGTAAATTTCTCTTAATGTTTCGACAAGTTTTTTTTGAGCTTAAATGAATTATTTCAGGAAATTTAAATGTCGAAATTTGGAAGAAAGAATTGGAGGAGAAATCTATGGAAAGCTAGAGGAAAGATTGTTACTTTATCTTGGGTAAAAAAAGAAGAAAGATTCAGCTAAAAATGAGGAAGAAAATCGGACACAAAAATCTTCTACAAGTTGCCGAAATAATAAGTTTTTCAGAACACCTTTCAGAGTTTCAGTCATAACTTTTGACTCCGAGATCCAAATTGTATGGTTCTTGATGTTCTGGAAAGCTAACAAAAGGCCTACAACTATGTGTCTAATAGCTGTCTCCAGAAAACGCTTCTAAAGTGGGGTAAAGTGCAGTACAAAGTTGGCATCAAATCAGGCACAAGAATATGCTCCAAGTTGCCAACATAATGAGTTTTCCGAACACCTTTCAGCGTGTCGGACATATCTTTTGACTCAGAGATCAAAATTATATGGTTTTTAATGTTCTGGAAAGCTAACATAAAGGGCTATAAATATGTGTCTAATAGCCTTCTCCAAAAAACGCTCAGAAATAGGGTTAAATTGCAGTCCAAGTTAGCTTCAGATCTGTCTTGCAATATTTTCCGAGATTGTGTTTTATTCTTCTTGATTTTGATTTCAGTTTTATTTAAGTTGTAAAACTTATTATTCCAATTTGATTCAGGTTATTTCATGTTTATTAAAGTGTTTTTATATATAATTATGGTTGGCTAATCTCTTTCTTGGATCCAAATCAAGGATGATGGTGATTGAGGTGAGTTCTTTAAGATATGAATGAATCTTAATGTCTATCTTCACTTTTTCTTCATGAATGTTTTGTTATTGCAAGGAAATTTTAGAAATCATCTAAGTAATGTTATAATCTTGAATTTTTATGAACAAAACTTAGTTTTGGTATAGAGATTGCTTGATTCAATGTCTTACTTAATATGAAAACACTCGTTGATTCTTAAGCAATAATCATCTTCATGTTTTAGATCTTCATTGTAATATCTTCCGACCTAATATCACCATCGTTGATATTAGGTTGAGTTATCTTATATATGTTGAAGAATTCACCAATACATCACCATCAAAATTGATTTGGAACCAAGACTTACCTTTTCTTATCATTTAAATCTAATTACTCTCTTTTATCTTAGAAAACAAATTCATTCATCATTCTCCTAAAATATTTTTGTTGTTACCTAGCTTAATTTATAAATCTAGCTCTCTGTGGATATGACCTCGATCTTACCGAGTTAATTGCTACATCGCACACTCATGCACTTGTGAGTTAAAACAAGCCGATCATAAATAGCGGTCAAGCATTTGCTTCGGATAACTGCAGACTTGCATGGGATATAACGGCATAGTTGCTAAAATTGCTTTGCAAAACATGATTCTTCATGCCAAAGACAAATTGGTAGCTTTCCATTCAGATTAACCTTTTTGCATATTCTCTAATAAGTAACCATAAGTCTGTTTAGTAATACGCCGATGAAGTAAAGGCACCCCCAAATATCTTCCCAAATCTGTTGTGATTTGGAAGCCACTCCTCTTATGAATATCGTTGGCTAAGGAATTTGACACATTCTTGGAAAATAATATTCTTGTCTTCTCCACACTTACTCGTTGTCCTGAGGCTGAACAAAATTATAAAAAGGAAATGACATTAATGTTCTTGCTGGGTTAGAATTTGGTATAAAAAAATTAAGAGTATTATAATAATTGTATAAACTTTGTAAATTAAAATGCAAAAATAGAAGAAAAAGAGAGGTTTAAAATTTAAGAGAGAGAATCGGTAGGAGAGAAAGAAAGGAGAAGAAAAGAAAAGAGGGAAAGAGAAATAAGTTGTTAAAATAATTAATGTTTATGTTTTAATATGAATAAATGTTGTTATTAGTTAAGATTTTGATTGTATTAATGATTAGAGTTTGAAGATTTTGTTTTGGGTTTGATTGATAAATCAATTGATTGACAAGTCAATGAATAAATGAGTTGGGTAACAATTTAATTGATTAAGTTATACATAATTTTGAGGTTCATTGATGTGTTAGGTGTAAAACAATATTAGGAAAGTATGAGGAAGCTTAGCTAAAAATCTAGAATAAATGTTGTTATTAGTTAAGATTTTGATTGTATTAATGATTAGAGTTTGAAGATTTTGTTTTGGGTTTGATTGATAAATCAATTGATTGACAAGTCAATGAATAAATGAGTTGGGTAACAATTTAATTGATTGAGTTATACATAATTTTGAGGTTAATTGATGTGTTAGGTGTAAAACAATATTAGGAAAGTATGAAGAAGCTTCGCTAAAAATCTAGACAATAGGCCGGAGGCTAAAGATGATGAAATCTCAATTTGGTCCCTTAATTTGTGAAAATTACAATCTAGTCTCCAAACTTTAGAAAACAATAATTTGTTACCTAAAGTGGGATTCGAGATTATGGACAGATTTGAGGGTGAATTATGGGCAAAATTTCAATATAGTTATGAATTTATGACATTTTAATTTAGTCCTTTAATGTGACAAAATTACAATTTAACCCTTAAAAATCTAAGAAAATTGTAAAATGGTCCCTAGAGGAAATATTAGTTTTTTAGATTGGTTTGGTGAATAATTAAGTCTTATTTGGTGAATTATTATTAATTTTATGGATTGTTTATTTTGAATTATATTTCAAGAGAAACTAATATTTTTTTAGGTTTTGAGAAATATATATAGTTTGATTAAAAAAACACATAGGATTATAAGTTAAACTTTTATACAAGCTTATTAAATAGATTTTTTTGAGTTGTTTTTTAATGTCTTTTTTTATATTTTCAAATAATTCTTTTATTCTACCCGGAAGACTTCAATACAATTTCCTTCAATATCTTCTTTTGAATCCTGTTCACTTTGGAGACAGGTGAGTGAATAATTTTTAATATGCATATGTGATCTTATAAATATTTGAATTTGTAATATTAATTGGATTATGCTTCTTGATAATATATGTTGATTACCATTTTTGTTACATTAAAGTATAATCAATTGTTGAATCCAAATTCTTGATATGAGCCAATATATATTTTTGAATTGATAGCTCTTTATTTAATTGATGTCATGAGTTGAGCTTTGAAATATGATTATGTTTATTTGATTATGATATAAACCTATGGTATACTAGTCAGAATACTCATGTTAACATTATAGTGTTAGTTTTTGTGTACATCATATATGAAACCCTAATTAATTTAAAGAATCACCAACCTGTGTGGACTAATCATCCCACAATACAAAACCTCATGCTCATTGCATCTTGATTTTCTTGCGAGTTTTACCTTATAATATTTTTGTTACGACCTGTTTGAGAAAACTTCTTGTAAAAACTTAAAGTTTTATTCGTAAATATATTTTTTATTGCTATATTATCAAATAAATATATTATTAAATATTATCTACTCACTAAATTGTTGAACTCGCCCTCTTATTATTTATCATTTCCAGGCTTGTAGCTTGTTATGAGGTCATTTTTGTTGTACTCTAAGAACCTACTATTTTTGTTTTAATCGATTCTTTTTTCTTATGTCTAGTTAGTGATTCACAATTATAACAATATATATTTAACTCTTATATTAAGACAATTAAAATTATATTATGAAGTTAATTTTGTTATTAATGTTGCATTGAACTCTAATAAACTTATAAAGCACAAGTTTTTATGTAAGTTTGGGTTTGCATAAATATGAAACCTCAGAGGGGGATCATGCCTTTATGCTGGTCATGAATCCAGGAATTAGGTTGTGACATGTTCATTTCATACAGCTTTGCACATGGAACCTTAAGGACCTTTAATTTATTCTACCAAGAACCATAAATAGAAAAATTGCATAAGCAACCCTTTAAAGGAATGTCATTAATATGCTTATGGCTCGATTGCATAGCGTGGAAAAGAAGCAGAAATAAACAAATCATAATTTAAGGCACTGCTACTATTTGCAACTTAGGGTGTGATTGGGACTATCATTGCTTTTGTAGTTATAGTTGAGGTTTAAAAAATCAGTTATATGATACTTTTAGTTGCGGTTCATAACTGAAATTGAAGTGTTTAGTTAAAACTGTGGTTGAGTTTGAGGTTGATGAAAAACAGTTTCATGTGTTTTTTTAAATATTATAGATTTAATAATCATAATAACATAGTGTATTTAATAATTCAAGTAAAATTAATTTTCATGGCTTTTTTATCTATGATATTTCAAATTTAATATCTTATAAACAAAAAATATATGAAACCACACATAGACAAAAACATGCTGAGAATATTGAGTCAAATTATTTACAAGCACTTTGATGTATATTTTTGTTCTCCAGGACCCATGTATAATTGTATATGATTTGTTAGTTGAGTAAATCCTTCCACTATATTGTTGAAACATGGATTTTTTTTAATTTGTGCGAGGTAGTGGATTATTCATTCTTGCAATTGACATGAGAGATTATTATTTTTTAAAAAATATTTTTTATATAATTAAAAATTCATTCACTCCATTTAGATCTCTCTTTATCTTTCCATCTAAAGAGGGGTAAGAACATTTTTATTCTCCCCAATCTCTCTCCATTTACAAAATAATACAACTTACAGTTAAACCAATTTAGATGAACTAGAAGGACAAAGTTATTGTAGCAACAATAATATTAAACTATACGGCGAAGCAAAATCAGTTCTACAAAGCATGGTTGTCAAAATTGTAATTTTGACACGCACGGAAAGGGTTCAGAAACTTGGATCGTAAAATCGGATAGTAAAATTATATAATCATACCTGAATTTTTCTGTACAAAAATTGTAAAATCACAGCTAAAATCATGTAGGTAGAAAAATTATAAGATCATAAGTAAAATATTTATGAATACAATACAATATAATTATGGCTATAAAATTTCATCAGTTAAGGTTCATATATAATTCAAAATAATTTAAAAATACATTAAAAAATAATTATGTCCATAGAATTTCATTAGGTACGAACTAACAAATTTAAAATAAATATTTTGATGTTATGCTATATAAATTAAAATCAGTGTTATCATGTCTGCCATTTTCCTTGTTATTTTTAATATATTTATCAAAAGTATTATTATTGAAATGATTATCAATAGTTCAGTACTAATACTGGTATCAATAGTCAACATCGATATTACTAGTACTAGCTCCAACTTCAATAAATTATTTTGACATCAGAATATGAAAATGATATAAAAACATCAAAAAAATTTAATTTAAAGTAAAAAATAAAGTAAAAATTTTAAAGTTAATATTACTAATTTTCAAAAGTGATTCCATGATACCAGTATATATATATATATATATAATGTGGGACAATTACATTGTCCCACATCGTACAAATACCATTGTTTCTCAATTCTTTCCAGTTAAAATACCCTCCAGTCTTCAATCTCCACTCTTCAGCCGAGGCAACATAGTTTATATGTTTCCTTCTTCAATTATCCCACATCGGATAAGTAATGAAAAGATAATTTTTTTGTGTATAAATATAAGAGGTGAATCTGGCTTTAGAAACCAACCCATCTCTAGCTCGGGCTCGCAGCAAGGATGTAGAGTGGAATTGGTTTAGGGTGATAAAGTAAATAAAAAGCAATAAATTACTACTTTTTTTTTTGAACCGGTGGTGTATGCATAAAATTTGCAGGTACCACACAACTTGCTTTAATGTTTTTTTTTTCGTAACCAAGCCAAACACTACTTCATTAACTTTTTTCACACACTTGGTTAGCCATATCAAGCATGTCTTTATCTTCTAGGCATTCAGCCATCAACGATCTCAAATCATCAATCTCCTAGAAAGTGAAAAAAACAAGCCTCGCACAGAGCCCCCTCCCTCAAAGTAACCTGTAGAACACGTTCAAAGTTGTTGTTGTTAGATTATTTGCTAATTTGTCATTGTTACTAATCAACATACCCTTTGTATTTTTCTTCCTAGTCGAGATGTGTGCAATGATTGCCATCCTTTATTGAGTAGTTTAGTTAAGAAGTTTACATAGTTGAGAAACATCGCTTCAGCATGCCATTCTAGAACCTAAGTTTTAGACCTTAAGGATATGGATATGATTGTAAGTGGGTTTTATACAAGTTTATATATTTGAGTATTCTAGTGTTTAACTTGGATTAAAAACACTTATGTAATCTAAAATTTAGATAAGTTTTAGCAGCAACTTTGTGTGCTTGTGAGGTGAGAATTATCTCTTCTTTGGTTCTCTAAAAGACTGAAAATGACTTATTGAGGTTCAACTGGTCTTGTGATGTCAATTTATACTTCTTGTTCGCAAATTTCTATTTATTGGGTGAAGGTTTGAATTCAATAGTGTTGGTCATAGATGTAAGTTATACTTTTATTAAACCTGATTTACTTGTCTTCCATGAATTGATATCTTTAAGTATGAGTTGTTTTGACCGCATGATTAAGAAGTTTGCATCAACCAGACAAGTACTCCTATGTTTAGTAGCATATTCTTTTTTTTCCATTATTCTAATAAAGTTCATCGATATCTTGGATGTGATTTTTGCTGCCATTGAACAAAAAACAAACAAAATCATAAAAAAATTAAATTAAAAAAAATAGAGGAGGAAAGGGAGACGAGCCAAAGTAAAGGGGACAGAAGGTTAGGCAATTTCAGATTGGGGAAGAAACGGTGGTTAATGTCGCGGCCAAAAAATAGGTAATTTGTAACTGTTGACCGGAGTTTTTTAATCTTTTAGAACTAATGGCAACCGTTTCAGCTTAAAAAGAGCAAATGGTATCTGAAAGGGAGAATCAGAATATTGGCTTCCATATGGAAATGCAAGAATTAATTAACAACCATATCATGTTGACCAAGGTAAATGATATCCGAGAAGAATAATTGAAATATTAGCTTACGTAATAGAATGCTAGATTGAATTGGCAACAATATAGGATTGACTAAAATTAAATGAGATAATCAAAGTATTAGTTACTGTGCTAACATGTTGGATGGACTAAGAAAACTAGAAGGGTTTACCGAGGTGAAAATGGTACATGAGAGAATACCAAATAGTGATTTATGAACAAGGAATGTTTAAAATGGGATTGATATTTTCTCTCTTATGAATGTTACATTGTAAAAATTATAATAGATATTTCAAAAGACTATCCGATAATGGTAAAACACTTGATAAATATGTAACCATTGAATATTTAATTTTTAAGAGTTACAATATAAGTGTTACCATAATTTAATTTTGTAATGGATACATTTTAAACCATAATTTAATTTTGTAACGGACCATAATTTAATTTTATAACAAACATATTTTAAATTATTGTAACTGCTAATTTAATTTCATAATTAAATTAGATGTGACCGTTACATTATGGTTATTTATAAATACCATACAATTTTTCAAACAAAGGCATCCCAAAAACTAATTCTCTTCTTCCTCTCATTTGATGGACTCTTTTTATTTCTAAGTTGTTTATTGTATTCCCTTATTTATTTAAGGAAGAACTTGTTGAATCCTGAAGGGTACCTCATTGTTGAGGAAATATCCTTAAGGATAGTGCTAAGCACACCTCAAGTTTAATTATTTTTGTTCCTTGTATTTCGTTCATATACACAACAATCTTAAGCTTAGTCCTTTTTAACATGGACAAAAACACTGTTGCGAACAATGCCCCTGCCCTCACCGTTGTTGCTGTTGCTGCCGCTGCAATTATCGTCCCTCATTTTTCAATCCTTTTAATAGAAAGAAAGTGCAAGCTGCTATGAAAAAGGAGATGATCACCAAAGCAAATTGGTTCAAGAGATTTCACATCAAAAAGGTATGAGAAAAAAATTAATAAAAATTGTAAGTCCGGTAGTAATAGTATCATCGTGTGCAAACTCAAAACCAACAATTTTAAGAAAAAGAGAAATTGTTTTGTGTGTGGTAACTTGGCCACCATGGACCTCAAAGCCAAAATAGAAAGAGAAACAACAATCCTCCTAAAACTATGGTCAACATGGTTGAAGGAGAAGACATCATTGTTGTGGTCGTTTATCAAGTCAATATGGTGACCAATGAGAAAAATTGGGTGGTAGACTCTGGTGCTACTAAGCACATATGTGCAAATAAAAAATTATTCTCCACTTATATACTTTTTAAGGATGAAGAAGAAGTGGTCTACCTTGGAGATTCAAGGACAACAAATGTTCTTGGAAAAGGCAAAGTCTTTTTGAAATTGACTTCGGGGAAGACGTTGACTTTAAATGAGGTATTGCATATAAGAGCAAATTTGGTCTCTGTAGCTTTTTTGGGAAAATTTGGGATTAAAGTATCATTATAATCTTATCAGATTCAAATGATATGACACTTAAATCCAGTAGTGGTTATATCTTTACTCTAGGTGGTGGTGTAGTGTCTTGGAAATCTTCCAAACAAAGTTTAATTACTTGATCCATCATGGAGTTAAAATTTAGAGCACTAGACTTAGCAGGATTTTAAGCTAATTGGTTGAGAAATTTTTTAATTGAAATTCCATTGGGAATAAAGCCAACATCTTCTATATCCATGCATTGTGATTGTCAAGCGGCAATATCCATTGCAAAGAATAAATCTTTCAATGGTAAAAATCAACATATTCGATTAAGAGATGATGTAATAAAACAACTGTTAAAAGATGGAGTTATTTCAATAGATTATGTGAAATCAGAAATGAATTTGGTCGATCCTCTAACTAAACCACTTGGTAGAAAGATGGTATTAGAAACATCGAGAGGAATGACACTAATGTTAAAGTAAGAAATCAAAATAATGGTAACCCAACCTATGAGATTAGAGATCCCATGAATTAGGTTCATATGGGTAACAACAAAGTTATTTATGATTTTACAACACTATAAAACAAGTCCTTTTCTATAATGTGAGAATAGTGCTAGTCTGTAAATAAAGGAAAGGATGAACTATAAAGTTCTTAATGAGTTCCATATTCCTTATGGATAGTGTTCAAAATACAATGAATACTTGATGGAATCACCTATATGAGTGTGGAGTGTGGCCGCTCCTATAAGATATTAGCAAAATCTTTAAAGTACTCATGAAGAACTAGGCACGCGCATGGCCGATTAAAAGCGCAAAACCAAGTCAAATAGGAAGGAATTGTAGGGGTATAATGTGATTGGTGAGATACCTAACTTACAAAAAGAATTATTGTGTTCATAGAAATTAAATATATCACCAGTAATTCTGTAAGTTAAATCTCATACTTTCTATAATTTGGTTCATAGTCCCAAAAGACACGAGGTTAGATGTATTACACTCATTTGTGAAAGAGATCCAATAAATTTATTTATTATTATTATTATTATTATTATTATTATTATTTATAAAAGCCTTTTGAAATATGTGGGGGATTGTTGTAAAAATTATAATAGATATTTCAAAAGACTATCCCACAATGGTAAAAAACTTGATAAATTTGTAACCATTGAAAATTTATTTTTTAAGAGTTACAAATATAAGTATTACCATAATTTAATTTTGTAACGGGTATATTTAAACCATAATTTAATTTTGTAACGAACCATAATTTAATTTTATAATGAATATATTTTAAATTATTGTAACTGCTAATTTATTTTCATAATTAAATTAGATGTGACTATTACATTATAGTTATTTATAAATACCATGAAACTTTTTCAAACAAAGGAATCCCAAAAACTAATTCTCTTCTTCCTCTCATTTGTTGGACTCTTCTTATTTCTAAACTGTTTATTGTGTTCCCCTCTTTATTTGAGGAAGAACTTGTTGAATCCTGGAGGATACCTCATTGTTGAGGAAATATCCTTAAGGACAGTGCTAAGCATGCTTCAAGTTTAATTGTTTTTGTTCCTCGTATTTCGTTCATATACACAACATGTTATACGTAGATTTATATTATTGATCTTATTTACAGGTCATGCTTAGGCATACCGAGGGTGTCCTAGTTATCTTTATCATATTTGGTGTATTTTTTAGATGGAGTCATAAACTTAATTATGTAATTTTAGGGATTTATTTGTGTAATTTAATATTTTGTAATGTATGTAAAATGTATGAAGACTTTAATATTATGTGTGGAATTTGTATTCATGTTCTAGTGTATGCTTTTTTAATTAATTATATGTTAATGGCAAGATATATGTTAAGAATTCATGATTACCTAATAGTTGAAATATTAAATTAATTATTGAAAGTAATTCTCATTTTTCTATATTTTATTAATTAAGAATTTGCTCGTTCAATGTAAATCTTATAGTTGTTTGTGAGGTGAATGAATGGAAATGATAAAATGAATTTGAAGTATGGGTTAAAATCTAAGATGATTAGATTGGGTGAGACAAAAAAGAGAAAGTAAATTCTATATGAATTTAGCTCATAGATGCAAAGATATATTCATTATTACCTATATTTGCATTATCATCAACAAACTCCACATCAATAATGTTAATATTTTATACAACCTTTCAAATAATATTTTCTAGATTATCACCCACATTAATCTATTGCTTCATTGAATCCACATTATGTTTTAACTCTTTGGTCACCCTAGCCAAAAGTTCAAGTTGGTGGCCAAGAATGAAAGTATCTTCAGCCTTTAATGTCGCAAACTCATTATTTCCCAATATATTTGAATCTACACAATTAATTAATAACAAAAAATATATCCTCACAATCCTCATGTTTCACACAAATATAGGTTTGTAACTCTAATATGTTTAGTATGTCTTTTACATGTCAACTTGCTTTATTTTGATTCTATCAAAACTAAAAATAAACAAATCAAAGTTAGTGGTTTTTGAAATATAATAAAATTATAAATCTTAAGAATAAATAAATACACTAAAAAGAAGCAAAATAAAACTGTAATTATGATTTTAATAGCAAAAAAGTGAATCCATATAAATTATGGATTAACTGAAGACTTGAAAATAGAACAAAAGATTAAAATAATGAAAATGGTTATTTGAATCCAATTAACCTAATTATAATATAAAATATTGTTTTGGTTAAAATAACTAGTAACGAATACATTTCTTGAACTTGACGTGAATTTGATCTATTACACAAATTTAAACTCTAAAATTAAAACCCGAGCCTTACATTTTTTAAATGATTTGTAATTTAATATTCAATACCCTTTATACAAAAAACAAATATCTTAGTTTATAGGTTGTTCTCTTGTATCTAAGTATCAGAAACTCATGTATGATTAGTTTATGGCTAAATTAAATCTTGGATTGAAACCTCAAATAAACAATATCAAATTAAGTCACACTTGATTTGTTGTGTGATTTTAGCCCCAATATATAGTATTCAAAATCTCAATCGAATATGATGTGATTTGCTTATGTATCTCTATAATTTATGTTTTTTAACTATTGAATAATAAAAATCATAAGTTAAATCAATGAAAGAAGTTTTTTACCTCTATCCTACAACTTCAATGGAAAAATATTTGAAACCTCTTAGAAATTATGAATTAATTAATGGTTGTTGACCACTTAATAAAATAAAAAACCATGGTAGAAAAAGACAAATTAACATTTGTTTTAAGTTTCTTTGAATCAAGTATAAATAAACAATATAAGACAACTTTGTCAAAGCCCAAGAATATTATCATGTACCTAAAAAGTCAATGAAATGCCTATAAAAGGCAGTTCCAACCTTGCTTTGTCTTACCATATCTCCAATCAAGGATAGAGTACCCATCTCAGCTTTATTTATCAACTTCATTAAGTTGTTTTATATCAAAATATATCTTAGTTTTACATATAAGCTCAAACCTAGTCAACCCTAATAAAATTTAATCCTATTTATTTAAGACTCACCTTCAAAACTTAAACTATAATGGGAAGCATTGATTACTTCAATCATTATTCTTTTCCAATGATTTTGATTTTGGAACATCCTTATTGACTTACTAGTTCTATGCTATCAATTTATTATATTAGAGACAACGATATGGTCAAACCTATTATGTAAGGAACAAATCAAATCCAAGTATATGGTCAAAAGATTCAAACAATAAAAACATATAAAAGTTAAAGCCTCTTTATTCTCTTTGTCGCATGCTTATAAAATGCAAAAGGAAAAAGGAAATGTGAGCCATAGGAATGCAAAAAGAAATGAGAATCATTATTCTCTTTTCCAAATAAGTTGTGAAATAGTAGCATCTCCTATCTTTATTTAATATTTGTTTTAAATGCTCTAAAAGGGTATTAAATAAACTATTATTTTATCATTTCTTTCACAAAAAGTTATTCTATATATTTTGTAAAAATGCAAAAACATTATTCATTGCAATATTGTTTTTGTTTACTAGTTCTTATTTTTAGTTTTTTAAAATCTATATTATTAAGGCTTACTTATTTATGAGATTATTTTGGTTTTATTACTCATGTCATGAGCTTGATAAGTTCATTCGGGTTAACTCGAGTAATTATTTTTATTTTTTAATTAAATTATTTTTAAATATATTATTTAATATTAAATTGATTGAGAATTATTTAAATTACTTTTAAACCTCTCAAATATATAAGGTTATATCAAGTTATTAAATATTAATATATCAAATATAATTTGTTTTTAATTTTTTATTATTGAAGTACATATAAATAAAAAACATATTTATATTATTAAAATCTACATTATTAATTTGATTGCTTAAGATATCTTCCATCGAAGAAGTCGTGAATCATCTCTCATGATATCATCACCCCTCTCATTTGCCCCGTGTCAAAAAACAAAAGAACAACAATTATAGTGAAAAGAAAAAAAGTCATCATGTTGTTGTTGATCTTGTTCTATTTCAATTGAAACATTTCATATCAGTTAAAAAAATAAAATAATACAATATAGTTTTTATCTCATTTAAAATTTTGGTTCATTCTAAAAATTTCGTCCAAATTCCAGCTTGAATGTTCCGATTTTGTTCCGCCATTTTGTTTCGGTCAAATAGTATTTTTTTAATAATGAATAATTTTATAATATTAATCATATTTTTGAATTTGGCCATAAGATTGGGATGAAATTGTACAAGGAGTCTCTTAATATATTTATACATATCATGCTAAAATTTTAGAGTAATAAGATAATATAATGACCTTGTGAGATTGATGATGATATTCTCCTAATATTATACATGATTATAATTTTTTCTGAAAATTTATTTTACTATGTGTTTTTAGATTAATTTTTCTTAATTTCATTATTCAGCAACTACTTTATTACTGAATCGAACTTTATAATTTAATTTGTTTTATTTAAGGTTATCATGATCTTATAATGTAAGTCACATATTTGAAAAGTTAACCTAGATTGACTTAAATTGATTTAATATATCGTTGTTTCAATATTTTATAAGATGTCAACTTGATTTTTTAATTAAACTATATATTTTTTTAATTTTCCATGTTATCTTTGAACTCATTAAGTCGATCGAGTTATGTCGGTTTAACTCTTTTTTAATTTTATTTAAAATTTAAATTGCACAATTCTAAATATGTTTTTATATTTGAGAATATATATATATATATATATATATATATATATATATATATATATACTCTGAAATAAAATCTCAAAACACTTTAAAATTAAAATATTTTTTCAAACTTGATTATAATGACGATAAAACCCCGAAAAAGCCTTCTAATATAATTGAATTATCCAATAATCAAAGGATAAAACTGTTAATATAATATTAAAATCCAAGGCTCTACTTTCATAGTACCATCCACATTGATAATGATCCACCACTTAGGGTTTTTATTTTAGGAAAAAAAATTGTTAATTATTTCCTTCCTTTGAAAAATTGATTTTTGTTATAAATACATATTAAATTGTATTTATATGTACTGAATGACCTTTACTCTTGAGGGATACTTGGATTTCCATTAGATTGTATTTTTATGCCCATTACTCTTGATGGACACTTGGATTTCCATAACCCTTGAGTTCATTTCCTTCTCCTATAAATAGACCACTTGTCTTGTATTCCTTACACACACACGCACACAACTTTGGAATAATAGAAGAACAAATATTAAGCAAGATATTTCTCTCTTATCTCTTTTGCTTATATATTGATGTTATGTCTATGTTCTTCTATGTTAATTATTTATTCTTTCTATAACACGTTATCAGCATGAAGCTCTAACCATCTTATATCAATTTTAATATATTCGCTTTTCATTATTGTAATTTATTTTTGGCAAATTTTCTTTCACTATTATTCATAGAAAGAGATTATAGTTCCTGAAGAACGAATATTATAAGTTCCTGAAGAACTAAAATAATAAAAATAGTTCCTGAAGAACGAGTATTACAATTTCATGAAGAATTAAATAAATTAAATACAGTTCCTGAAGAACTAGTGTTTCTATAGCTAAATAAATAACAATCTTAAAGGACTGTTTTTATTTTCTTTTCTTTTATATTCATGATTTTATTTAATAATTTATTTCTTGTTTTCATAGATAAAGAGAATGTCAAATCTAACGAAACTTGAATTTTCCACTCTCGATATCTATGGAAATAATTATTTGTCATGGATCCTTGACGCTGAGATTTATCTGGAATCCATGAATCTTGGAGAGACCATCAAAGAAGGAAATAACACATCCCTGCAGGATCGTGCAAAAGCAATGATATTCATTCGTCACCATCTCCATGAAGGATTGAAAAGTGAATATCTCACAATAAAAGATCCTCTTGTTATGTGGCAAAATCTAAAGAAAAGATATGACCACCAAAAGTTTATCATACCTCCTCAAGCTCGTTATGATTGGTTGCACCTGAGGTTGCAAGATTTAAATCGGTTAGTGAATATAATTCAATTTTTTTCAAAATTACCTCACAGCTGAAATTGTGTGGTGAAAATATAACAGAAGACCAAATGTTAGAGAAAACTTTCTCTACTTTTCATGCCTCAAATATTGTCCTGCAACAACAATATACAGAGCGTAATTTCAAAAAGTACTCGGAATTAATTTCATGTCTTCTTGTGGTTGAATGGAATAATGAGCTTTTGATGAAAAATCATCAATCCCATCCTACAGGTTCTAAACTATTCCCTGAAGTGAATGAAACCTTTGTCCAAAAGACAAGAAAGAACCAAAGATATAGGTATGGAAAAGGTCAATGTAAAAGGAGAAGAGATAATCCTTCTAAAAGCAGAAATGGAGACACAATGAACTCAACCAAGGGAAAGGCAAGAATTTGCATAAACCAGAAGATAAGTGTCATAGGTGTGGTATGCATGGTCATTGGTCGTGTACCTGTCGTACACCAAAACATCTTACAGATTTATATCAAGCCTCTCTGAAACAAAATACAGTTGAGACTAATTTCATTCATAAAGATGATTATGAAAATCATGATGCTTGTATTGATGTCAATACTTATCTTGATGTTTCTGAGTTCTTTGAAAACTCGGATAAGACAGAAAACATGCTTAGTGGTGGAATCATTAGAGATGATTAAGAGTTTTTATTTGTATTAAAATATCTATGTTCTTATTTTTACAATAAACATTTTCAGTTTGGTTCAAGTTTAATAATAAACTTTGATTATATTTTGAATAGTGACATGACTTTTTATGATGGAGATTTATGTCTAGTAGACAGTGCAACAACGCACACAATTCTTAAGGAAAATAAATACTTTGAGTATTTAACATTAACCAAAGCTAATGTCGCTACAATATCAGGTCCAATAGACATGATTAAAGGCTCTGAAGAAGCTAATATTGTGTTACCAAATAACACAAGATTGAGCATCAAAGATGCATTATATTCACCTGAGTCTAGAAGAAATATACTCAGTTTTAAGGATATACGTGCTAATGGTTATCATATTGAAACAACAGATGAAGATAGAAAAGAATATCTTTATATTGTTACACGTATTTCAGGCCAGAAGCTTGTACTTGAGAAAGTACCTGCTTTCTCTTCCGGAATTTATTATACGATCATGAAATCTATTGAATCAAATATTGTGATACACTAGAAGTGTTCCGACCCAAAACAATTTATGCTTTGGCATGATCGACTTGGGCATCCAGGATCAATAATGATGAGACAAATTATTGAGAATACACATCTTTAAAGAACCTAAAGATTCTTTTACCAAGTGAAAATCCATGTGCTGCATGTTCTCAAGGTAAGTTAATTACCAAACCATCTCCATCAAAGATTCTTATAGAATCACCATCTTTTCTTGAAAGAATTCAAGGAGATATATATGGGCCTATTCATCCACCATGTGGACCTTTCGATATTTTATGATATTGATCGATGCATCAAGTAAATTGTCACATGTTTGTTTGCTTTCGATTCGAAATATTGCATTTGCTAGATTAATAGCACAGATTATCAGACTACGAGCACAATTTATTGATTATCATATCAAGAAAATTCAACTAGACAATGCTGGTGAGTTTACTTCCCAAGCATTCGATAGTTTTTGCACTTCTATTGGTATTGATGTTGAACACCCTGTTGCTCATGTACATACTCAAAATGGTCTAGCAGAATCATTTATAAAGAGACTTCAATTAATTACAAGACCATTGCTTATGAAATCAAAATTGTCTACATCTGTTTGGGTACATGCTATATTACATGCTACATCACTAGTTAGAATTAGACTAAGTGCTTACCATAATTATTCTCCTTTACAACTTGTTTATGGTATACCACCAAATATATTTCATCTACGATTTTTTGGTTGTGCGGTATATGTGCCTGTAACACCCCCACAAATGACTAAAATGGGTCCACAAAGAAGAATAAGAATTTATATTGGTTTTAATTCTCAATTTATTATTAGATATCACCAAATATATTTCATCTACGATTTTTTGGTTGTGCGGTATATGTGCCTGTAACACCCCCACAAATGACTAAAATGGGTCCACAAAGAAGAATAAGAATTTATATTGGTTTTAATTCTCAATTTATTATTAGATATCTTGAACCTTTGACTGGTGATGCTTTTAAGCCACGTTTTGAAGACTGCCATTTTGATGAGAACATTTTTGCATCATTAGGGAAAGCAAATTCAGTGTCTGACGCACGAGATGAAATTACTTGGAATAACCTGAAGTTATCTCATTTTGATCCAAGGACAAATCAATGTGAACTTGAAGTTCAAAGGATAATTTATTTATAAAATATTGCAAATCAATTACCGGATGTTTTCACCAGCAATGAAAAGGTAGTTAAATCTCATATTCCTACTGCAAATGCTCCATTTAGAATTGAAATTCCTGAAGAGAAAAAGGTTAACATAGCAGCAAATGAATGTATACCACGCCTGAAGCGTGAAAGACCTATTGGAGCCAAAGACAAAAATCCTAGAAAACAAAAACTCCAACGAGTAGATGATGGTACCCTTGGAGAGTCCTCATCCATAAAACAAACATCAAATCTTGTATCCAAATCATCTCCTAATACTGATCCTCCTGAAGAGGGACCTCTTGAAGAGAACCAGGTACCTAGAAATAATGAGATCTCCATAAACTATGTTCATATAGGAGAAATTTTGGAACGAGATAAAATTATCTTAGATGATGTATTTGCATTTAAGGTTGCTTTTGGCATCACCAGAAGTGATGATGAATTTGAACCACAAACCGTTGAAGAATGCCGGCATAGAAATGATTGGCCACTATGGAAAGAAGCAATCCAAACAGAGTTGAACTCACTTGCAAAACGTGAAGTATTTGGACCTGTAGTCCATACACCTACATTTATTATACTTGTTGGATATAAGTGGGTTTTTGTTAGAAAACACAATGAGAACAATGAAATTGTGTGATATAAGGCACGACTTGTTGCAAAAAGTTTCTCGCTTAGACTTGGTATTGATTATGAGGAAACTTATTCTCCAGTGATGGATGCAATCATTTTTAGATTTTTAATTGGATTAGTGGTCTCAGAAAAGTTAGATATGCGTTTAATGGATGTAGTCGCAGCATATCTATATGGATCATTAGATAAAGACATCCATAAGAAAATCCTTCAGAAAATCCCTGAAGGATTTACAATGCCTAAAGCTTTTTGTAATGAACCCAGAAGTGTTTATTCTATTAAATATCAAAAATCTTTATATGGGTTAAAGCAATCTGGTCGAATGTGGTATAATCGTCTTAATGAATACCTCTTAAAAAGAGGGTTTGAGAATAACGAGATTTGTCCATGCATTTTTATTAAGAAAATAATATCCGAATTTGCTATTATTGCAATATATGTTGATGATTTAAATATTATTGGTACTCCTGAAGAGCTCACAAAAACTGCAGCCTATTTGAAAAATGAATTTGAGATGAAAGATCTCGGAAAGACAAAATTTTGTCTTGGTATACAAATTGAACATGTTTCAAATGGAATATTTGTACATCAATCGATGTATACAAAAAAGGTCCTAAAGCGTTTTTATATGGACAATGCTCATCCTTTGAATACACCTATGGTTGTTCGGTCACTTAATGCAAAAAATGACCCTTTTCGACCTCCAGAAGAGGATGAAGAAATTCTTGGTCCTGAAGTGCCATATCTTAGTACTATTGGAGCACTTATGTATCTTGCAAATTGTACAAGACCAGATATATCTTTTGCAGTAAATTTATTGGCAAGATATAGCTCTATTCCCACAAAAAGACATTGGAATGGAGTCAAACATATATTCCGTTATCTCCGCGGAACAACCAAAATGGGGCTATTTTATTATGGAAGAAATTCACAATTGATTGGATATGCAGATGCAGGTTATCTCTCTGATCCCCATAAAGGGAAATCACAAACAGGTTATCTATTTACCTATGGCGGTACTGCAATTTCTTGGAGATATGTCAAACAATCATTAGTGGTTACTTCATCAAATCATTCAGAGATTATCGCGATACATAAAGCAAGTCGATAATGTATATGGCTAAGATCAATTATCCAACACGTTAAGAGAAAATGTGGATTGTCAGCCATTCACCTTAGTCCCACAATATTGTTTGAAGATAATGTTGCCTGTATCACTCAACTCAGAGGAGACTATATTAAAGGAGACAAAACAAAGCATATCTCACCAAAGGTCTTTTATACTCACGAGCTCCAATAAAAGGGAGAAATTGATATCAAACAAATCAGGTCAAGTGATAATTTAGCAGACTTATTTACAAGTCTTTACCGGCCTCAACTTTTAAGAAACTTGTCCATAATATTGGAATGCGACTTCTTAAAGATTTCTCATAAGACATGTACTTTTGAGGGGAAATCAATGCAAATTGTACTCTTTTTCCTTCGCTTAGGTTTTTTCCCACTGATTTTTCCTTTGCGAGGTTTTAATGTGGCAATTTGACATTGTTTAATGAATCCTGAAATATTTATATATGGATCTTGAAGTGTCTATATAAAGTCCTTTAAATTTTAAAGTACATGGTCATTCAAGGGGAAGTGTTATAAATACATATTAAATTGTATTTATATGTATTGAATGCCTATTACTCTTGAGGGACACTTGAATTTCCATTAGAATGTATTTTTATACTCATTACTCTTGAGGGACACTTGAATTTCCATAACCGTTGAGTTCATTTCCTTCTCTTAAAAATAGATCACTTGTTTTGTATTCCTTATACACACGCAACTTTAGAATAATAGAAAAAACACATATTAAGCAAAATATTTTTTTCTTGTCTCTTTTGTTTATATATTAATGTTATATCTATGTTTTTTTATATTAATTATTTATCGTTTTTATAAAATTTTGACATTTCTCTATGGGGCAGCTAAAAAGAAACCGATTCCCCTCTCATCACTGCTATCTGCTGTTTCTTCTTTTCTTCTTCCCATAAAACAGACAATGGGAGCTAGAAGCGACCCAAATCAAGACGGGTCGGACGAACAACAGAAACGATCAGAGATCTACACATACGAAGCACCATGGCACATCTATGCCATGAACTGGAGCGTCCGCCATGACAAGAAATACCGTCTCGCCATCGCCAGCCTCCTAGAACAGTACCCAAACCGGGTCGAGATTGTCCAGCTGGACGAATCAAATGGAGAGATCCGGTCCGACTCGAACCTGTCCTTCGAGCACTCGTATCCGCCTACCAAAACCATCTTCATCCCGGACAAGGAGTGCCAAAAGCCTGACCTCCTCGCGACTTCCAGCGACTTCATGCGTGTGTGGCGCATAAATGATGAGCAGCCACGGGTGGAGCTCAAAAGCCTGTTAAACGGCAACAAGAACAGCGAATTTTGCGGGCCTTTGACTTCCTTTGACTGGAACGAAGCAGAGCCGAAGCGAATTGGGACATCCAGCATTGACACGACTTGCACCATCTGGGATATCGAGAGGGAGACTGTAGATACACAGTTAATCGCCCACGACAAGGAGGTATACGACATCGCATGGGGTGGTGTTGGGGTTTTCGCCTCTGTTTCAGCTGACGGATCGGTTAGGGTTTTCGATTTACGGGATAAGGAGCATTCAACGATAATCTATGAGAGTTCGGAGCCCGACACGCCTTTGGTGAGGCTGGGGTGGAACAAGCAGGATCCGAGGTACATGGCCACGATAATCATGGACAGTGCTAAGGTTGTGGTGTTGGATATTCGCTTCCCAACTCTTCCAGTGGTGGAATTGCAGAGGCATCATGGTAGTGTTAATGCCGTTGCTTGGGCCCCGCATAGTTCATGCCATATTTGTACTGCTGGGGATGATTCACAGGCGTTAATTTGGGACCTCTCTTCCATGGGTCAGCCTGTTGAGGGTGGATTGGACCCAATTCTTGCTTATACTGCTGGTGCTGAAATCGAGCAGTTGCAGTGGTCGTCTTCTCAGCCTGATTGGGTTGCCATTGCTTTCTCCACCAAGCTGCAGATTCTAAGGGTTTGATCGAATTCGCGAGGTAGATATTTAATTCTTCTGCATGGAAGCTTAAATGTGGTAAAAAAATGCTTAATTTAGTTGGGTTTTTTACTGTTCTTTAAAAATCAAACATTTTAGTCTTTTTTTGTGTACTGCTTGTAGTTTGTGTAGCGTACCCTCTAGTATTTTTGTGTCTCGCCCCTTTGATTTGCTAAAACAAGAAACTAAACTAGCTCCTTCAATAATTTAAAGGACCTTTGACTAATAGCTTCAAGGCTGGTTCATGGTTCAACCCTCACTTTTAGGACCTTGATAGGAAGGTTTGAGAAATTGTTATGTTAAAATGCTGTTCTCAACTGAGACTTTTGTATTCGCAGTGCGGTTCTCTGTGCATGATAGTTTACATATCCTCAATTTTGGTTTCTATGTCCCTTCCTCTCTGTTATGTTGCTGAAATGTTTTGGGATGCTACATTATGATTTATGATTGTTATTGAGGCTGTTTTGGAATTGAAGAGTAAAGATTTCCTTTCTTGTGGAAAGTTGGATATTGGTTGCCGTTTCAAATTGAGGAATAATTGCTTGGAATTTTGTGCAAATAAGTGATTAAAGATCATAATAAAATATCAATTTGGTTATCCAATACATTTAGCATTTGACACTGTCTTCTGTAATTGGCAGAAGTGCAATTGAGTAATGGATTGGCTGTTTTTCAATGTTGAGCAGCAGAAGTGTCTCATGCCATCTGATATCTCACATGTTTATTGTTTCTCAGCACAAAAGCTTTCTAAAAATGTAGTTGACATTGTGTATGTGTACATGAACATGTGGGTCTTAGGCTTTTAGCTAAAACGAAGTGGTTCTATGGATGGCAAAGGAAGAATATTGTTTTGGATCAAGGCAGTGCAGCAAATATTTTGCCACTTGCATGAAAACGTTCGGAAAGGACAACCCAGTGGTAGCATCAATAGGGAATTAGATGAGAGAAATAAGGTTTGTTGGATATTGCATGTTAGTCTGGTAATTTACTGGGAGAAAGGGAGTATACCGTTTTTTTTTTTAATGGAAATGGAAGGTTATTTTGGTATCCCAAGGACAGGTTTTAGAAAGCGAGGAAAAAAGGTAATTGGGTCACTAAATTTTGTTGGATTGAATTGTTTCCCAGGTTACGTTTTCCTTGATGATTTTTGTTTGCTGATGTGGTCACTGATTAGAACTTCTTTAGGTGGCTTATACGGAGGCAGGAGGAAACTTCAAGGCATGTATGCTGTGGGAAATGTACCTTTAAGTCCTGCAATTAGTAATCTAGGGTTAAGACTATCGAACCTGATTGTGAAGTGTTTCTTCCTGCAGTTGGCAGCATATAACTTTGTCACCATCAACATTATAATTTGTGCCACTTCTGCTATTGCTCTTGGCCCTTGTGGGAGTTGTGGATAATCTTCCTCTAGATTCTCCTTGGTTAATATTTTCTTCTAGTTTTGTGCTGACATCTACCAAAGCTCTGCTTCCTCTCATTAGTGCGTGTAGAAAGGTAGTTTGTAGATCCAAACCAGAATGTGTAACCATGGTCACGATATGAACTGTTACAGATTGTTTGCCCTCTTTCTTAGAGTGTGTTTGGCATTACGATTGCGGTTGCGGTTGCGGTTGAAAAAAAGCAGTTTCAAAAAAAACGCTTTTACTGTGGTGCAAAATAAGCACTGAAGTGTTTGGTTAAAACTGTGGTTGAGTTGGAGGTTGAAAAAAAACAGTTTTGGGTGTTTGGTTACCAAACTTTTTATATTACTTTTAACTTGTGAAATTACTTTAAAGGGTATATATATATATATATATTATAAATTTAATAATTATAATAATATAATGTAATTAATAATTAATGAAAAAACAAATATTATGTTTCAAAAATAATATATATATATATATATATATATATAAATATTATATATAAATAATTTATAGATTAGACTACAGACCACGCTCTTACAATTTAAATAATTTATCATAAACTAAATATAATATAAAAAAAATTATTTTATTTTATATATCATTAACAAACACGATTCTATGCATCTATATTTTCTTTTCATTCTCCAAGTAAACGCGGTTATTCTCAAAAAAGAAAAATAAAGAGTAATCCCTTACAGATGAAATTACAATTACTTAAATATAATTTAAAAATATTTTTATATGTTTTTATATTTTTACATATTATTTTTGATATTTATATGAAAATATCTAAAAATATATATATAAATTATTTTAATATAAAAAAATATCGTTTTTTAAAATTTTCCAAAAACTCTTTTGGAAAGCAATAAAAAACAATCCCATAATATCTAATCATCAAAAGCCAAAATACAATTTTTTTCATCCATCCATTTAGCTCCTCCGCCTCCTTTTCTCCTTTCTTTGAACAAAAACAACAATTTCGTCCCTCTCATCTCTCCAATTTCTATGGCAACCAACAAAACCCCAAACACCAGTAGCAACCAGAGCCTCTGTCCCTGTGTGATAAGAAACCTTAAAAACAAAAGGAAATCTGGACCGCGAAACATAAAAAAAGGAAGTTGCCCCTCTCCTCTCCTCTCCTCTGTGTTTTTTTCTTTCTTTTGCAGCTCTCCACGTTCCCTCTCCTCTCTTGTTTGTTTGTTTGGTTGACTGATTTATACCCCCAGCTTCCTTCCATTTTAGATCTGAAACCCAGCAGCAAGCAAACGAGAGGATAATGGGATTAATTAACAGAGAGGAAAGGGATGAGGCGCATACGAGAAGCAAGAGAAGGGAGCCTTATAGGCTCGGATGAGAAAGAAGATAAGGATTTTCAGCAGATTTCAGATCGTGAAGATAAGGGTACAACGGCTATATTTTAATCGCACATTTTAATCGCAGATCGTGAAGATAAGGGTACAACGGCTATATTTTAATCGCAGATCGTGACACTGGAATCGGCAAAAAATAAGTATCAAAATGCTACTTATTTGCAAACGGCGTTTTGAATTAAAAGTGGACATGGGACCCACCTCTCAAACTGGTGTTTGGTATTTACCAAACACCAAAGTTTGTGGTGCGATCTGCGATTGCAGATGACACCACAACGCCAAACAGTACTTAATCAATTCTAGGAAAAGCTATTCTGTCATCCTCTATCGAGTGAACCTTATTGCTTGGCTTGAATAGGTAATCAGAATGTTGGCATATAATATTTTATGGTTATCCAGTTTGGTTTGATCTGCAACTCAATATAAATCCTTCTATTCTACACAAGCCCCAAGTGCCAGAATTTGTTGGGAAGGCAGATTAGAGGTGGAAAATGACCAATTCGTTAGTTAGATTTGATATTTGCTTTTGTGGAAATGCACCCTATGGGGAACTTGAGCTAAGATGGAAGTGCAACGTTTTCAGTAAAATAACTGTGGCTTTTGTTCGGCTGTATTATATACTTGGAAATTGGGATGCCTCTAGCTGCTGACTATCAAAGGAATTCGCGATGATAGAACGGCCTCAAGTTCATATAAATCCTGAACAAGCCATCTTATGTGCATTACTGGTCGTGGAAGTATTCCTACAGAATGGTCTTGGGGGCTTGTGAGAGTGAAGTGGACAAAAGATTTGTAAACATGATCATCAATGAAAATACAAACAAACGGGCTGGGAGCGGGCAGGTTAGATATCTCATCTAGCGATGTACTGAAATCGAAAGAAGAAGTAAGATAGCCTGGTCCAAGAATAGCTCTCATTGCCTTTAAAAGAGAGAGACTCATTAGACAGACTGTACACACAAAAACAGCTAGCTATTCCATTCCGTTGGGTGTACGGGAGTGAATTTGATGCGGGATATTTTGTATTAGATTCAGAACAATAAAGTAAAATGAAATAAAAGCAAGGAGAGATTTTAAAAGAAGAATATTATGTTATTTTTTATTCAATTCATCAAAACTTGTACCACATAAATAACATAATCCTAAAAACATCCCACTGGAGTGCTTAATGTATCAATTAAAACTGTTTTAACATAGATTAAAATAATAAAATAGACTTGTATAGACACAATATCTCAAAAAAGCCAAAGAGTGGCAAACTATGTTATTCTTCATCGTCTCTGTTCTTCAAGGATAATATATTATTTTTGTTTTTAATGTTCATTTCCATATTAGATTATATGACATATTTTCTTAACATTGTCGAGCTTCTCTAATTATTTAACCAAATTATTGATGCTCGATAAATTTATGTTTCATGTGTTAGCAAATGATTTCAACTAGAAAATTGTTTAGTTATCTTATAAGAATACCTAAATGAAATTTTGAGAGTGCAAGTCAAAATTAGAGGTCAAACAAGAAATAAAAAAAGAAGTCATGGTAATGCATGTTAGGCTTCATCAGCCCTTGTTCTAGGACAAGCAAGAAATAAAAAAAGAAGTCATGGTAATGCATGTTAGGCTTCATCAGCCCTTGTTCTAGGACAAGCAAGAAATTTAAAAAGAAGTCATGGTAATGCAAGTTAGGCTTCATGAGCTCCATTCACCCTTGATTCTATTAGTTTAGGAGAAGATAGTAAAATATTAATTTATCAAAATAAACCAATTGATTAGAATATTGCAAAGGAACGACTTCAATGTAAACAAAAAAAAAGTTGAGGAGATAAGTATAACAAATCTCTTATAACAATTCAAGGATACTCTAATTGAAATTGAGGATCGTAGGAAACAAGGCAGGGAAATTATGTTATAGCAATAAGTTATAATGTTTCAACAAAGTCAAGAGAAACAAGAATTGGATAAGACTAAGAAAGAAGAACAAATTATGAAAATAGATATTTCTAATTTGAATTCAGTTTCTACAATGTATTTTAAAAATAAAAAATTATGCAAAAGAAGGGTTTTAATTTTTAATAAAATTGATAGATTTATTGTTTAGGGTAATGTGTTTTTAATTAATTATATTGAATTTTTTTTGATGATTTTAAATATATTGGTTAGTGTTTAATTTTATCATTTTATAAAATTGATATCAATTCGTAATATTTTTAAGTTCTTCTAACACTCAACAATAACAAATATAATTGATTAATTCAAAAGATTACAACCATAATATACTTGAAAATCATGATAATATAAGAAGCTTAAATCTAATGATCATTTACTCATTGCAATATTGTTCCCACAAATGTTCAATCAATTCTTTTTTGACTTGAGAGTTAGTTGTTTTATATCCCTAATTTGATTACGAGTTTGAAGAAAATCATGTAGTTTAAGAGGTTCATTATGACACTGATATAAAAGACTTGACTTTATGTTCATGGTCAAATTCAAGATTTATATCTCTTTCATCTTGAATAATCATATTCTGCATTATTATACAAGCTATCATAATATTTGTAAGTTTTTCTTCATCCTAGTATTGCATAAGTCCACGCCCAATTGCAAAATGAGATTGTAGACAAGTGGTTAAGGCGCGATGCTACCCCTTGAGAGTTCGAATCCCACACGCGTCAAAATTACTGTAACTCTAGACAATCCTTACTGTGGATTGTAACAAACAATACTCTTTCTTTAACATATTTAAAGAAACCAAATGTTGTAGCTCAAATGGTAGAATTGTGGTTAAGCATGGGAGAGGTGCAAGGTTTGATTTCCTACATCTCCACTGATTTTTATGATTAAAGGAAATAAACTTTCTTATTATATTTTATTTTACTTTATTTTATTTTCCAAGTAATTGATTTGAATTTGTTTTTATTTTATTTTATTGATTTAAATTTTTATGATTTCATTTATTGTTAAGTTCTATTTTTTAAAAAAAAATTAATGCTTAAATTTGATTTTTTGTTGGTGATCATTTGAAAATTGATATTTTATTTATATATATATATATATATATATATATAAAGTAAACTTATTTTTCTTTATAAATCTCACATTAATTTAATCTTAGTGTTCTATTTTTTTAATATAATAACATGAAGAAAAAAATCTAAATAAATAATATTTGATAAATTTTAGCAATTGTATTTTTGGTATTTGTCAAATAAATTATTTGTCAAATAGTTAAAACATGTCCAACAAACAATTAGTATGTTACAAACAAAAACTAATATCTCTTTAATCAATTGTTCTTTTGCTATCTATCAATTAGATTATTACCAAAGCAGTTAAAACAAAACCATTAATCAAATTATTTGTTGCATAAAAAAAATGACTCTCGTGTACTAAAATTCAACTATTATAATTTTACTATTTGATAATTAAAGAATTTATGAAACAAATAAAACATACATAAAAATCAATCAGCATGTTACACGGAGCATGTGACTCATTTTAATAGAATTTCTTTGATTCCAATTGTACAATCTATTGATGAAATATTTATTAAAGAGGTTTTAACAATAGTGACATTTAATCACTTTTAGGCGGAAAAAACTAATTTCTAACAGATTTTATCAATTATAATTTTACTAATTAAATATAAAAATAATCAATTACAACACGTACAAAATTAATCAGTTTTCTATATAGAAAAAAACCTAGCACATTTGATAATAATTTAATATTAGTACCTTAATGTGTGTGTGTGTCTATATATATATATATATATATATATATATATATATATATATATGACCTATTTATTATTTTCAATGAATAATAATTTACAATCAGTATTCTAAAATATTTTTAATATAATAATATGAGCAATCAATTTTACAATCGGTTTTCTACATAGAAAAAAAATTATTTCTAACATATTTTATCAAAGAAGTTTTAGCATTAGCAACATCTAATTGCTTTTTGGAGGACAAAAAAAACTCGCTTGTAATAAATTTATTAATTATAATTTTACTAATTAAATATTAAAATAAGAATTTAAAATACATATAAAATCAATCAATGTTTTATATAAATAAAAAACACCCAGCACATCACGATGGCAAATTCGCTTGTTCTTTCCTATAATTATGTAAACAGCTCGGGGAGGGTATTGTAGCTTTAGACACATTGGCACTGTGGACTGGACATGAAGTATGCTACGGTGGCCGGAAATGGGCTACCGGAGTCTAATCCGATGCGATTCGCTTGGTCTTCCTCCGGTGCGGCGCGTTTTTCACAAGATGGTCGTGGACGTGGCGGTGGCCGCTTAAAACCGGTTTCTCTCTCCTGCACGTAAAAGTGCAGAAGAGCCCCCCGAGTTTTGTATACTTTCACTTCGGTCCCTTGACTTTTAATTGTGTATATGACCCTGATTTCAGTTATATAAGTTTTGATTTTGTTCGATTGGGTCCTTCGATTGCAATTCATTAAATGTTAATGTTTCACTTCGGTCCTCCATCTTTTAATTTCCGGATTGGGCTGAAAAGGCTGAATATATTCAGTACAGAAGTTTCAATTTTTTGCAAATTTGTCCTTTAATTGAAAATGTTAATATATTTGATTTTCATTTCAGCCCTTATACTTTTATTTTTTAAAATTTCTAATATAACCCCTACTTTTGTCCATGTATATATAAGTGTGTTTAACACAATAATAATAATAATAATAACAACAACAACAACAACAACAACAACAACAATAATAATAATAATTTAATTCTTTTCTTACTTGCTTATTTGATAATGTTTTTTCTTCGGATAATTTGATAATTTTTATTTTTTTGGAAGTAATAGCAATGATAATTTTTACTTTTCTTTTTATATTATGTCTTTGTTTTATCTTTTGTTCAAGTTTCTAGCATTTTTTTAGTCTTTCATTTATTTTTATTTCTTTCATAATAATAATAATAATTTAATTGTTTCTCTTACTTTTTTGTTAATGTTTTTGAGTGTTTTTTTAGGATGATTTGATAATTTTTATTATTTTAATAGTAAGAGCAATGATAATTTTAGATTTTCAAACTTTTATTTTTCTATTGTTATACTAGGGGATGTTGAGCTATTTTATTATATTAAATTTCACATAAATAAAAAATAAATTTCGTATAAGTGTAAAATATTTTGCATTTTTCGACTACACTGTTCTTTTTAGACGACAAATAAATAATTATAGCACGCAAAACAATTATATTTCTTTTTTAAATTTTTTTGCAATATTTATATTTATAATGTGTCATATCTAATATTACTATGGAAAATAGGTAACTCATATTTTTTTTTTACAAATTTATCCAAGTTATCTACAATTAAAAAACTATAAAAATCACTTCCCATTTCGATCACACTATATAGTATGTGAGACTAAGTATATGTGTTTAATATTTATTTAATATTTTTGCCTAAAAATATATAAAGAGAGGAAAAAAATGACATGATTTCTTGCAAAAAAAGTTAATATCGTTATTCTTAAATATATTTAATATAATAATATGATGAATAAATCTTATAAAAAAATTAGCTTTGAATTTAAATTTATATTTTAGACTCTTTTTTTTTTCTTTTTAAGAAACGGTGACTTTTTTTTCACATGTATTTTTTATTTTTTACTGTCTAAGTCAGTTCTTTTTTAACCGAGTTTCTTTTTTTGTGTTTTTTTAATCAGAGTATCCGTGACAACAAATTCCTAATGAATCATTTCATCTTCTTAGCAAATTTTCTAACAAATTTTATCAAAATGTTTTAGCAATAGTAATATTCAATCACATGTTGGTTGAAAAAAATCATTTTTAATGAATTTTATTAATTACAATTATATTAATGAAATATTAAAATTATAAAATATAATATTTATAAAATCAATTAATTTTTTATATAGATAAAAAAACTGAATGTAGCGGGCAAATAGCTAGTGAATACTCTATTACAAGAACCGTACGACCTCGCTGGGGTGGTTTGAAATTTAGTGTGGAAAACGAAGCAAAATGTCTTGTGGCCACATATTTGAGGAATGAAAAAACTAGTGTGGCCCACTCACGAGAAATCGAAGGATGAGGCCCAAAGATTGAAAACCAGTTGGAGCCAGAGAGTCTAAAGACTACACACAATGATGCAATTTTACATGATTGGAGAATGGAATGGCAGAGATTTGGAGACACAAACACAAAGCATAACCATAGCCATACATTGAATGAGAGGCTATCCATGATCTGATCCTCTCTTATTTTTTCTCCAGTCAGTCTTCTCTCAAACCACTCTTCTCTACTAGTAGTGCTGCTACACCAACACTATTACTACTACTTAAAAGAAAATTTCTGCTTTTGTCAGTGTGTTTATTCCTACCATAATGGCCTCGGCTACCTTTTCTGTAGCCAAACCATCTCTTCAGGTCCATTGATTGCAACTCTTATGCTTCTTTACACACTAAGCTTTTGTTATTGTTCTTGTACTTGGTGTGTTTTTGGTTTATGTTAACGTTTCTTATTCTCTCTGGTTATGATACAGGCAAGTGGAAAGGGATTTACAGATTTCTCAGGCCTCCGCAGTTCATCAGCTTTCCTCCCCTTCACAAAAAAAACATCAGATGACTTTGTTTCAGTCGTTGCTTTCCAGACCTCTGCTGTAAGCTTAGTTACATCAATTTCCCATTTGTAATAAACAAATGTCAGGCTATCAATCATCGACCAAGCAATGTAGTTTAATTAGAACAGTTGATTAACACTGTAGGAAATATTGTAACGGACATGAACTATCAGAGGAGAAACTTGTCTAGCTGCATTCAAAGCTGGATGTGCTGGGAAACTACATGACATAGGCCTAATATATATGATGGATACTTTCTGACAAAATAGTGGAAGAATGGAAATATTTAGACGTGTAAGAAAGAAGAGAGGGTGACTTTAAGGTTAAAAATTAAACAAAAAAAATAAAAGAAGAGTTTAATAGCTAAGGTTCTTGGATCCTGGTATTTCAATAGTCGTAAATACAGGGTGAACTTCGTTATGCAAACTCAGATTAATTTATTAGATTTTTAATTTTCATCCATAATGTAGATAGTATATCTTTAGGAATAATTTGATCACATTTAATTATATTTGTTTTCTAGTGTTCTAGGAGTGGTAGGAAACAAACATATGCTAGACATTTCAGTTAACTGCTATTCATTGATTCCCCCCTCCTATTCTGATGTGACTGTGAAGTTGGGAAACAGCAGTGGAGGATACAGAAAATGTGCAGCAGAGGCAAAGCTAAAAGTGGCCATAAATGGGTTCGGCAGGATCGGCAGGAACTTCTTGAGGTGCTGGCATGGACGCAAGGATTCCCCTCTTGATGTCATTGCCATCAACGACACTGGTGGTGTGAAGCAGGCCTCACACCTTCTCAAGTATGACTCCATCCTTGGCATCTTTGAAGCTGATGTTAAGCCTGTTGGTGATAATTCCATCTCTGTTGATGGCAAGGTCATCAAGGTTGTTTCCAGCCGCAACCCGCTCGACCTTCCTTGGAAGTAAGAGTCTCTTTCGCTATTGTTGTCTTCTCTGATGAAGACTTGGATTACACAGGATGTTTCACATATTAGATGGTTGATCGTATGAAATATGTGTGCTAGTGATGGATTGACCAATTCGTTTAATGTTGTTCGACGATATAGGGACATGGAGGTCGACCTGGTGATAGAAGGTACGGGGGTTTTCGTCGACAGGGAAGGTGCAGGGAAGCACATTACGGCGGGGGCCAAGAAGGTGATTATCACAGCACCTGGAAAGGGTGATATACCAACGTACGTTGTTGGAGTCAATGCTGACGCCTACAGCCCTGATGAACCTATCATCAGCAATGCTTCTTGCACCACTAACTGCCTTGCTCCCTTCGTCAAGGTCCTTGACCAGAAGTTTGGTAATTAAATCTGTCGACATTTCCCCCTACATCATTAATACTTGGAATAAATTTGGTTGCACATTTCTAGTAATTAACTAAACAAAAATGCCTTAATAACATGGAAATTGCATGACAGGCATCATCAAGGGCACCATGACTACTACTCACTCATACACTGGAGATCAGAGACTGCTTGATGCTAGCCACCGTGATCTCAGACGTGCAAGAGCTGCAGCTCTTAATATTGTTCCAACATCAACCGGTGCAGCAAAGGCAGTGGCCCTCGTCCTTCCCACCCTTAAGGGTAAACTTAACGGCATTGCCCTGCGTGTTCCAACCCCAAATGTCTCGGTGGTCGACCTTGTTGTCCAGGTCTCCAAGAAGACCTTCGCTGAAGAGGTGAACGCAGGTTTTAGAGAGAGTGCTGAGAAGGAGCTCAAGGGTATCCTATCAGTTTGTGATGAGCCACTTGTTTCAGTTGACTTCAGGTGCAGCGATGTGTCCTCAACAGTCGATTCATCACTAACAATGGTGATGGGAGATGACATGGTTAAGGTGATTGCATGGTATGATAACGAGTGGGGTTACTCCCAAAGGGTCGTGGATTTGGCTGACATTGTTGCCAATCAATGGAAGTAGATGTGATGTGATTTCTGATTTTTGTATAATTAATTATTACTATATATACAGTTGTGGAACCATTTTCTCCTTGTCGTCATTGAGCGAGCATCAATAAGAATCTCATTTCCAACATGGAAGCCACACGCATCCTGGATTCCTCATTTCCATCATTGTTTATAGTGGGATTAAGAATGATAGTGATTATTATTGTTTGTAGTAGTAGCAAGATTAGAAATATAAACATTTCAGCGCGCTCATTGATTATTATTCCGTACCCAAAGTCTCAATTTTCCAGCAGATTAGAAATATAAACATTTCAGCGCGCTCATTTAAGTTTTAGAGAATTTGAGACTTGACAACGAGAAATCCTCATGTCTTGTGAAGGGATGAAATCCCTCCATTTATACATACTGAACATACTTGAGAGGAAAAGAAAAAACAATCACCAGCAGGTACAAGTCCCTCAAAGATTAGCTTGTAATTATGAACGCTAAAATGCCTATTGAAGCTAATGCTTTATACTATGACTTAATAACGATAAAATAGAATTACAAATTGACAGTGAAGCAAGGGTTATTACATTGATTTTTCCAGGTTGGTTGTTACTAGAACATGTAATTATTATTTTGTTTTAGCACTTTTAGAAACATCATATCTATTTTTTAATCGATTTAGATTTATTACTCAGACCAAATGTTGTTAATCTTATAATAATAATAATAATGTTTATTATGTATTTGGTATTTACACAAATATTTTTTATACACCTGATCTTGAAATGTCAAAATTTGATTTAAATAGAAAGAAGAACATATTAAATAACCAATATCTATATTATTTATGACATTAAAGACTAGGTGATATCAATGAAACAAGAGTTATTTTTGGTGGTTTTCTGTGCAGATTAGAACATATTGTTGCCAATAATTTCTGATGTTTTATTGCGATGTTGTGGTCATACAAATTAATTATCCCAGCTTAAAACACACAAAAAAAAATATAAAGCAAGCAAGAAATTGATCCCAAGTGTAGTTCAAATTTTTCATGCAATTGGAGGGTTTGGTTTGTGATTATCTAGATTAAGGCAGAATTGCACAATAAAACAAAATTAAATAAAACTGAAATTTATCAAGAAAAGAAATTTTGATCTCAAGTAAACATTTACCTACAAAAATCATAGGTGATCCTCAAAATGAAAATTAAATTTATATTTTGAATTTACTCATTTTTTTAATCTTTCATCCAAAAATACCTTTAAAACATAAAATATCAAGTCATTTTATTTATAAAACACATGCAAAACACTAGATAAATATGAGTAAGACTATCGAATAATGTAGTTGCATCAAATACCCCACACTTAGCTCTTGCTCTTCCTTGACGAAGGAGAGATAAAATGAAATTGACATTAATGTAAGATAGTTGAGAGAATAATGGTGTAAAACACTTGTGTTATTATTTACACAGTGAAGCTAATTTATACAGCACTTGGCGTAATACATTAGACTCCTTTACTTGAAGGAAAACTATCCTTATGATAAGAATGATTTGAATTTGAACAACAATAAATCTGATCTATAGCCGCTGTCAAATATTCTGGATATAAGTTCCATGCTTGCTAACATCCCCCCTCAAGATGGACGACCATGAACAAGTCCAATCTTGTCTCGTAGCAAGGTAAACCGATAGCTGGATAGTGATTTTGTCAATGCATCAGCAAGTTGATCATCTGCAGATATGTGACAGACTCTAAGAGCACCAGATTGAACCTTTTCTCGGATAAAATGGAAATTGATGGAGACATGTTTCATTCTGGAGTGAAACGCTGGATTGGAGCTTAACTGTGTGGCACCAATGTTATCACAGGAATTTGAGCAATTGGAAACTGAAGCTCATTTAATAATGAAGTAACCCAACTGATTTCTGATGCCGTATCAGCTACAGACCTGTACTCTGCCTCTGTTGAAGATCTAGCAATGGTTTTCTGTTTCTTTGATGACCAAGAAACTGGATTTCGTCCCATATATATGATGTGTGCACTGGTGGAAGAGAAGTCTTCCTTGTTCCCTCCCCAATCCGCATCAGAAAATACATGTAATTGAGTGGATGATTGTCTGTGCAGAAGTAGTCCGTCTGTGCTGGTTCCTGACAAATAACGTAAGAGGCGTTTGACTAGTTTCCAGTGAGTGTCTGTTGGTTTGTGCATGAACTAGGCCAATTTATTTACTACAAAGGAGAGATTTGGTCTGGTAAGTGAGAGATATTGGAGGCTTTTAATTGTTGCTCTATAAGTTATGGGATCCTGAAGTGGTTCACCCATTGCAAGATTGGGAGAAGCACCAGGTGGCAAGGGAGTGGCTACTGGTTTTGAATATAGCATATTATTCCGATGGAGGATATCCTGGATGTATCTGTGTTGGGAGAGCATTAAGTCGTGTGGATGGGACTGAATTTCAACACCAAGGAAGTATTGAGGGCCCCCAGATCTTTGAGTGAAAATTGCATGGCCAGTGTCTTGACAACATGGTCTACAATGGTGGCATCATCCCCAGTGATGATAATGTCGTCTACGTAGACCAATAAGTAGATTAGCTTACCTTGATGTTGGAGTATAAATAGAGATGTGTCGTTGACTGAATTATTGAACCCTTTAGCAATCAGAAAATTTCGAAGCTCATTGTACCATGCCCGTGGGGCTTGCTTGAGGCCGTAGATGGCCTTACGCAATTTGCAGATAAAATAAGGTCTGTCTTTGTCAACGAATGCAGGAGGTTGTATCATGTACACGTCTTCATGCAATGTACCTTGTAAGAAGGCATTGTTGACATCCAATTGTCGCAACTGCCACCCATGACTGACTGCAATGGAAAGCACAAGACGAACTGTGGTTGGCTTGACCACTGGGCTGAATGTTTCGGTGTAATCAAGCCCGGGTCGTTGGTGAAACCCCTTCGCAACCAAGCATGCCTTATAGCAGGCAACCGATCCATCAACATGACGTTTTATCCTGAAAATCCATTTACAACCAACCAAGTTAGATGCACAATTAGGATCAACCAAATCCCAAGTTTCATTACGCATGAGGGCATTATATTCATCCTTCATGGCATGACGTCATTGCTCTTCCTGTAAGGCAGCTGATAATGTGAGTGGCTCATGAACAAGTGTTGGGGACAACTGTGTATGGAAGGTAAGTTTTTGTATAGGCTTGTAAATGTTGTTCTTTGATCTTGTGGTCATGTGGTGTGTTGGGACAACAAGTGGGGCAATGGATTCTTGAGTTGGTAATGAGGACTGTGAGGTTGTAAGGGATACAGTAGAGGTATCTGTTTGTGCGGTGGTGTTTTGGTTGTTGGATTGTGTGAGGGAGCTGCTAACCTGCTGTTCTTCAAGAGTGGAAATAGGTGGCGTCGAGAATGCAGGGGATGCAGGAGATGATGTTAATATCGACAGAGTTGTAGGATTTGGTGGAGGAGTGGAATTTGACTCAGATGTAGATTGGACAAAGTGAGGATAAGGGAATGCAGACTCAACAAATTGGACATGACGGGAAGAGTAGCATTTTGAGGTTTGGATATCAAAACAAATATATGCACTTTGAGTTAAGGAATAGCCTAAAATATACAAGGTTTTGACCGGGCATCTAATTTGTGGGATGAATATGGACGAAGCCAGGGGTAACATAAGCACCCAAAAATACGAAGTTTTGCATAGTTGGAACTCTTATGAAAAATAAGTTCATATGGGGAAAGATGTTTCAATGTACGTGAAGGCATCCAATTTATTAGATAAACCGCAGCGGAAAAGGCAAACGACCAAAACTTGGGAGGTAGAGATGCATGAGTGAGCAGGGAAAGACCAATTTCAACAATATGTCTATGTTTGCGCTCAGAAACACCATTATGTTCTGGTGTGTGAGGAGGCTGATGGGAGATGCCATGTATTTCAAACAATTCTTTGAGTGCAATGAATTCGTCTCCATTATCGGAGTAAAATGTGATGATTTTGTGTGCAAAATAATTCTCAACGATGGCTTTAAACAGTATAAATGTAGGTTTGACATCTGATTTTTGTTTCAAGGGATAAATCCATGTGTATTTTGTAAAATGATCCACAAAAATCACATAATATTTGAACCCGTCAATTGAATATACTGGGGCAGTCCAAACATCAGAAAAGATTATTTCAAAAGGAAAATGAGACTCTAATGTGGAAGTTGAAAATGGCATTTTGTGACTTTTATTACATTGACATACATGATAGGAAAACTGTGATGATCTCCATGTTTTTTCAAGTTTGTTTTTGGAGAGTATCATATTGAGAATAGGAATGGATGGATGACCTAGTCTAAGATGCCAATTTATTGATGAATTTTTGAAACTGGGAAAAGCAGTGGGAGGAGAAGACTTCGGAATGAACCCTGACCATTCATAGACGCCATCCTTGCTCTCACCCTGAGCGCGAATTAGCCCCATTAGCAGATCCTTCACAAGAAAACACCAAGGTAAGAATTCAATTGAGACATTATTTGTTACACAAAATTGGTAAATGGAAAGCAGGTTCTTTTTAATTTCAGGAACACAAAGAATGTCATTAAGATGAAATAAGGAAGAGCCAGTATTTAAGGTTGAAGAACCCGTATGTGTAATGTGCAATCCTGTACCATCACCGATCATAACATCTTCTGATCCATTGTATGGTGAATGGAGAGCTAAGTTGTCCAAATCAGAGGTGATGTGGTGTGAAGCACCACTGTCCAACAACCATGAAGACGCGTCTGAACTTTTGTTGTTAGCAAGATTAGCTTGAGGTTGCCATGGATTATTGGGTAATTTGGCAGGAGAGGAGGTTGTCTGACTGTGAGGGACAAATTTGAAGGATGGGCACCTTTTTGCTGTGTGGCCCTGTATGCCACAGACTTGACAATGGATATTCAAACCAAAAACTAGCCTACACTAATTAAAATAAATTAAATAAACATTTCTGAAACCAATACAACTAAAATAGCATAAAATAAAATAAAAAGTTTAATAACCCCTATAATTTAATATGAAAAGTTCGATTATTTCTATATTCTTCTTGATAGAAGCAAAACTCTACTTCAAATGGATGGTTGTCTCTCTTCTTAAGGAATTAGAAGGCTTGCAATCTAACAATGAAAAGGTATGAAACTTTAGTTTCTAGCCCAACTTGAATCACCTCCAAATTCAACTTGTAGCTCTAGTTATGATAAATAAAAAGTATTGAAAGGTCAAATTGATCGAATCTATTCTTCTTCTTCCAATCCTTGTGTAATATTCTTGGTTCCATAACAAGCCCCTATTGAACATGAATAAATTTAATCATGGATTACTCCGTATCATTTAATATCCTCTTGAAGTCCACATTAACCCATGTATCTTAAAGAAGTCTATTGAAAATCTTTTGGAACCTTTTAGCTTCAAACCTTGTAACTGGACCAATCAGAATCTCCAATGGATCTTTTGGAGCTTTGATCACATCAAATTGTTAAGCATGTTTGCAGGGAAGACATCATCAAACTTTTGTAACAAAGGACTAACCATATTAGGAACAATAGATTAAAGATTGATAGCATTATCTTAAAGTAAATCTTCTTATATACAAGTAAAATCATAGACTTGTTAGTGAAAAATACAGATATAATTTCATCCATTTTTTGCATATAACTTTATCACATTATTATCTTCACATATGCTTACTTTCCTCACTCCTTGAGTTTTACCTCCACTCTCATTCTATTTATTTAATTGTTAGTCTTATCCAAATATGATGGTTTTCTCATGATCATCGCATGATCATCATACACTTTTTCTTAGAAAGATATACAAGAGTGATAATTTTACCAAATTTTACAATAGTATAACTATTTCTAAACCTATCATGAATTACCTTTTGATCAAACTATCATGGACTCCATAATAGTAAGTGACTATGTATTGAAACCACATTAAACTTAATCTTATCATAATGCTTACCAATAGAGAATGAAATTAGTACTTTCTTTGTTAATTTCACTTTGCCACATACATTCAACCATTTCAATCTATAAGGTCTAAAATCTTAACACAATTCAGGTTTAATTTCTTAATAAAAGTATCATTACCTATATTAGTACAACTACCTCCTCCATCAATGATGATGTCACACACCTTATTTTTGATGTGACATTAAGGATAAAATATGTTTTTTTTATTGATGGTCTACATCATCTTCTTTAATTTGCAAACTCAACACTCGTCTTACAACCAACACCTCCCCCTCGGTGGGGTATGGGATCTCCTTATCACTATAATCTTTCTAATGTGGCATCTCAACATTAGATTTCTCACTTTTAGATTCAATCTCTTCGATGTCTCTTATAAGATAACTCTTTTGTTTAGATGTTGAGAAGCAATGTGCCCCTTCCTTAAACATTTAAGGAACTAGTATCTTTATCTCGAATGAGTTTAGTTTCAAGTTTACCTTTCCAATATATAAGAGCATTCTTTTGGGAGGTGGTTTGGCCTTATCATGAATAAAAAAGCTTTGGTTGGGCAACTCTCTCCCTTCATATTCGACTTACATGTAGATGAGTAACTTGAGTAGGATGTTGGCTAAACATTACCCTTATATTTAGTTATTATTCCACCTCTGTAGCCATGTAAATCATGTCCCAACTCCACAACATTAGTTATTTGTCTATTTAGCCCATTAAGAAACCTAGTCATGACAAATTCTCTATAACATTAGTTATTTGTCTATTTAGCCCATTAAAAAACCTAGTCATGACAACTTCTCTATCTTCAGCCAAAGTAGCCCTAATCATTGCAATCTCTATCTCTTAATGATAATCTTCTACACTTTTCAAACCTTAATGTAAGGTCTGCAATTTCTAGAAGAGCTCTTTATAGTAATAGCTAGGACAAACTTTTTTGCAATCTCATTAAATCAATGTTGTTTTAAAAAAATCTTTTCAAGTCTCAAACCCATCACTTTGGCATCAACAATGGGTTACTATCTTGAAGTAGTGTTGAGCTAGTCTTCATCAATTGGGTTCGTGAGCTTTTGACTCCACTGCAGATGAATGCCATGATGTTTGTGCATATCTGGACGAAATCCGGACGAGGTTTGAAGGAGACTGCAGAAGTGTGGGTACTAACGTGAATTTGGATTCAGCTGCCTTGCTTGGTATCCTCGACTTTCAAAGATGCAGCTGGATTGTAATGATACAAAAAGTTTTGCATTAACCGCACCGGAAGATGGGTTTGAGACTGTGGGAGAGGTTTTGTTGAAAGGAAACGGGAATTTAAGCCTGTATGAACTTGAATATTGGCCACCACAAGATAGGGACGTCAGTCAAAGGAGCTGTCGCTTTCAGGAGCTGCTTTACTTACGAAATGTCTTGCAATGAGGAAGCTTTTCATACATGGAATGATGAACAAATGGTGTTCCTCCTAGGAATCCCCAATTTGAGAGGTGTGGCTGATGGAAAACCACTATCCAGCACCAGAGAACGACACGATCACAGAGATGAGGGCTGGTTGATGCAGTCGATTTGAAGATACATTGAAAAGACGTCAGATACCCGATTGAATCCAGATGGTTACGACGACGCTCATCATGATATCATTCATTACTTGGCTGGTAGAGCTTCCTTGCTGCATTTCTTTTTTTCTTTTATCACTTTCAGTTTAGTAGTGCCAGAGACTAAGATCCTGGTTTTACCATCGAGTGAGGCACCTTTTGCACTTAATCAATCTATATTCAATATTTTTATCCTTGTATTTCTTTTTCTATCGTCGTATTGAAAGGAGCAGAAGAACGCATGCAGGTTCTAGATTGTCAACTGCAATGGATGGAAACTATATATATATATATATATATATATATATATATATATATATATTCCATAGATCTCGTAAGAAACATACGGAGTTGGTGCCCCTGAAAAATTGAAGAAGTCTGTGTTCACACTACTACTTGGAAGGAAAAATTACGAGTTTACAAGTTAGTTAGCCGAGAGAATTGCAGCACCTCTACCACGTTTCATGTGCAACTGGAATGGGACAAGCGATCGATGTGATGAGAACTCTCTTTGAAATTATTCTTCAAAGCATTATCGCAGCAAAGCACGGGTGATCTCTGTTTGCCTGTCACCACGTACATATAGTATATAACTATATATTTATTATCTCCAAACAGGATCTCTCACTTGCCACGGCATCAACTACCTACCTCCACAAGATAAAGCGGACGAACTACAAGTCAAATTGCAGATACATGGAAAACAAAATAATTGGGAATTGAAAAAGCGAGTCCTCACTCCTGATAGAGAGATAGATAGAGAGATCAGTGAAACATACAATATAAATCTAGAGCATATTTTTTTAAAAATAAAAATAAAAAAACAACATTTAAACAAGAAAAGCAAACAGATCTCATTGGCTAAAGGTCTTGAAGGAGAACACATTATTATTATTACTAATGTAGAGAAACAGATATCTGTTGACAGATTTCAATGAGGCACATTCAATTGAAGACAGATACTGGCAGACAATAAAGACGATAGCAGTGCGAGATCAAGAATCGTAGAAAGCAGTATTAATGCAGAGCAAAGTTATCAATTAATACAGCACTAATCATCAATTGAAGAGGAATTACTCCTGCACGTTAAGCAAAATTAAATCAACACATTACATAGTAGTTATGTGTAGCTTTCATGTATATATAGAGCCAAATGTAAACTGAACATAAGCAAGGAAATTATACACTGATTCTTCTTCTCTAAATTATCAATATTTTAAAGCTTTTAACTAATTATTATTACTATTATTATTATTACATCATGCAATTGCCCCAATGAGAAAATACGTCATGTCTGTACACCTCCACCCACAGTTTCGTTACCCTGTCAACTAAATGTGTCCCCTGTGCCATGTTCCATGAATTTGCAAACTGACCATCTTACTACATGCACACCACCTGCACAGTTGGTCTTATTTTCTGTAGATGCAAACACTCATTGTTCTTCAACAAGTCCAGCCGAATCCACAACTGCTACATCTCCAGCCAGTGATTCCCATGCTGCGCCAACAACTCCACCAGATTCTTCGTTGCCTCCTTCCAACACTCACCCCATGGTGACCAGATCCAAGAATCAGATTCACAAGCCCAGACAACTCAGTGATGATTTCATTCGTCACCCCTTACCTAAAGCATTCCTAACAGCAATTGATACCAGTCAAACAAAACCTTCTTCATTTAGTCAAGCCTCAAAATCTCTGCACTGGCGTGAGGCCATGAATAAGGAATTTTCAGCACTACTACACAATGGCACGTGGACATTAGTATCTCCTCCTGCAGCAGCTAATGTGGTAGCATGTCGTTGGATTTACAAGATCAAAAGGAACACAGATGGTAGAATTGAGCGTTATAAAGCCCGATTGGTTGCTAAAGGATTTCATCAACAAGAAGGGATTGACTTTTCTGAAACATTCAGCCCCGTCATCAAGCATGCCACCATACGTCTTGTCCTTGCCATTTTTGTCTCCTCCAACTGGAACATCAAGCAACTAGATGTGCAAAATGCATTCTTCCATGGTGATTTACAAGAAATTGTCTTCATGTCTCAACCATAGGGTTTTATTCATCCACAATATCCACATCATGTGTGTCAACTACACAAATAACTCTATGGATTATGACAAGCTCCCAGGTCATGGTATTCCAAACTATCCACAACACTGAAATTTCTGGGATTTGTTGAAAGTAAGGCAGACCCCTCACTTTTTATTCAACAGACGTCAACATGTGTTATGTACCTATTCATATATGTTGACAACATTCTCATCATTGGATCCAATCCTACAGCCATAGCAACCATTATTCATTCCTTACTGAATACCTTTGCTGTCAAAGATCTTGGTAACCTTTCCTATTTTCTTGGTGTTGAAGCACTTCGGTGTCCTGAAGGGATGTAATTTAACTCAACGCAAATACATCGTGGAATTACTCCACAAAAGCAAGATGGAACAAGCCAAACCATGCACAAGTCCTATGGCATCCAATTGCCATCTTACTGCGACAGATGGTACTCCTTTTGCAGACATTAGTCTCTATCGAAGTGTGGTTGGTAGCCTGTAATACCTGGCTTTTACAAGACCAGACTTAGCATTTGCTGTGCACAAAGTGAGTAAATTCATGCACAATCCCTGTGACACTAATTGTCTTGATGTCAAGCGTATACTACGCTACCTCAAGCACACGATCTCGACTGGTTTACTTCTCACAAGAAGTGCAGATTTCCAATTACAAGCTTTCACTGATTCTGACTGGGCAGCTGATAGGGATGATAGCCGATCAGTTGGGGCGTATTGCATTTACATGGGGTCTAATTTGATTTCCTGGAGTTGCAAACAACCAACAACGATAGCTCAAGTAGTGCAACTCCGATCAACGATGAGCTCAAGTAGTCATCGAAGCCGAATACAAGGCCATAGCTAATGCTCGTCGCAGAACTCCGTTGGTTCAAATCTGTTCTTACGGAACTTGGCTTACCATTGCGACACAGTCCCATTTTATGGTGTGATAATATTGGAGCTACATATATGTCATCAAATCCTCGTTTTCATGATAGAACCAAGCATATTGAGATTGAATTTCACTTTGTTCGGGATCAAGTCTCTAAGAAAGAACTTGTTGTCCAATTCATCTCCAGCAAAGACCAATTAGCGGATGCCCTCACAAAACCCTTGCCACCAAGCAAGTTTCGGCAAGTTCAACTCAACCTGAATGTTTGTGACCTATACTTCAGCTTGAGGGGGCGTGTAGAGAAACAGATATTGTTGACAGATTTCAATAATGCACATTCAATTGAAGACAATAACGACAGCAAAGGAAGAGTAACAGCTGCAGATGAAGAAACGTAGAAACAAAGTATTAATGCAGAGACAGAGTTATCAATTAATACAACACTAATCATCAATTGAAGAAGAATTAAGCCTGCACGTTAAGCAAAATTAAACCAACACGTTACACAGTAGTGACGTGTGGCTTTCATGTATATATAGAGCCAAATGTAAACTGAACATAAGCAAGGAAATTATACATTGATTCTTCTTCTCTAAATTATCAATATTTTAAAGCTGTTAACTAATTATTATTACTATTATTATTATTACATCACGTAATTGCCCCAATGAGAAGAAAACATAAAGTTATTACTGTGAAAAATTGTAATCTAAATAGTAGTTGTTTCTTGAACAGTTACCGTGAATTTAAGAACAATGGCACTTTGTTGAAGAACACAAGTACTGTTTTATTGAATTTCACTTGTATTTAAAGTCTTACAAGTAATGCAAATTGAATAAAAACAAACTCTCAGCATCCATGAGAGATTATTGGAATAAAATAATAATACAGTAGCACAAAATCAGCTATTTGAATTCAAATTTTAAAAACAGAAAATATCTTGACTTCACTTTCCTTCAACTTCAAGGCAGCATCTCCCACATGATTCCAACAATTACGTGCAGTGAGAGCGACTACGCATACCCTCTCTGGTGGTACACCTACCCACGGCCATACATGTTATGTTCATTAGGAATTATTCACAAGGCAATTTGCACTTTTAAGATCCCGATGAATTATCTTCTTTCGATGTATGCACATCAACCCCGGCCCCTTCATGAAGAGCAAAAGAATAAAAGATTATATAATCATAACACAGCTGAATGCAAACCTGTAATTAAATAATGCTACTGGAGCTTATTGAAAAGCATCTCTTGGCTTCAGTTGTCTATTTGTATCCCATATATAGGCGATGTTGTGTATCAGCCTTCCACAATCATGTCAATTATTTTCTCTTCTATATAGAGGGCAGTGTTCTTTTATCTCTACTCATCAACCTCCGAGGGAGGTATCACGCATATATTATGTTATTAAAAGCAAATGTCACATATAACCTTCATCTACCTAAAAATAGTAGATTAGTGCCATTATATAGAGTCATCTAAACCCTAAAATGGAAGAGAAGATTCAGTGAGGTCTTAACAAAATAAAATCTATGACAAATAGTCCTTTTTTTCTAATATAAAATAAATAACGTGCTAACCTAAGTAACAAGATCCTCCAAATAGCATTCAAAGAAAGTGGAACGAATCTCCTACTTTGCTCTAAAGAATATTCTTCTAAATGTTCGATTCATTCTGCAACATTCTCCTCTTCTCATAAAAACTCAATGATGAAATTAACTTCTTGAACAACAAAGTCGAATTCCTGGACCTGTTATGAGTTTTGGGTGATTTGGTAATTAGAAAATTCAATATACGTACGTACCACCGTTACAAGTTTCGACAGAAATTTCACTTCTTTTCACAAAAAAGATACCAAACTAAAAGCAAGCTACTGAATAATTTCAAATGACCACCTTTGTTTGAACAAAAACTAAATTCAGCATCCAATCAAATCAGTGCTACATCAAACTGGAAAATCCAAAAAGAGCACATCCAGCAGCTATGGGGTCGATCACAAGACAATCCTGGGCCGAGATCAATGTACTATAGCATGGATAAGAGGCTGTAGAGTGCAGTCAAAACATATACACTCGAGGGGATTTCTAAAGCAAATGGTTGATCAAATGAGATACTTCACAGCTGTTCACACTTTTTTGGGAGAGGACAGAAGGAAAGATAAAAATAAAAATAAAAGTAGTGTTCTGGGTAGGGACGCTGCAGTGTAGATTGTGTGACTGTTTTATTAGCCTTTTGTTTTGATCATGACATCATGTGTTTTGGGATTTAAAAGTAATTTTTAGTGGCTTATAGCAATGATAAAACTAGAGTCCTCAAGCCTTGATATAACAGACGAAACTGTAGATTGTTGTAAAATTGGAATTTTGGTGAAGAATAGTTATTGTTCAAATCACCCTCGAGTTTTTGCACTGATGAACAAAAACAAGCATCTGTTCAAATCGATGCTAGAAACCTAGAATGTACCCAGAAATTTTCCAAATATTATACAAGAATTCAAAATAATTCTATGCAATAATAAGTGTATGACAATGGGCAAAATTTCACTCTAAGGTTGCTGCCATCCCTTTGATTTTATTTATTAAAGAAGATTGAAATACAAGAATGGAAATTCAAAGATATTACAATCTCTTGACTTAAAACAGGAAATAAAAACTGAGAAAATAAAGCAACAAGATATGATCAAATATAATTTGATCTTACTTAACTAAAACACAAACTTCTTAACTTAAACATGACAAAAGAAACAATAAAGGAAAAACAAAATTCTTCATGATCCCGCAGCTTCTGTTCTTCATTCCAGCAGACTTGAAGCAGTTGACTTTAGTTGACTTGATTCTGAATTTCAACACTCCCCCTTGATTCCAGTCTGCTCATGCCAATCATCTCCCTCAATTCTTTAAATCTTTGTTTGGCTAAGGCTTTTGTAAATAAGTCAGCCAATTGTTCCTTTGAGGTGCAATATTTCATCTCAAGTTCACCCTCTTGTTGAAATTGACGAATTGCATGGAACTTGATCTTCATATGCTTGGTTCTATCATGAAACACTGACTTTTTTGATATAGCAATGGCTGACATGTTGTCACACATCAATTCAGTAGGTTCCAGTTGACTTAGGTTCAAATCTTCCAATATTTTCCTTAACCAAACAAGCTGATTTGCAGCTACATAGGCTGCAATATATTCAGCTTCTACAGTAGAGTGTGCAACCACATTTTTCTTCTTAGAATTCCAACAAAAAATGCTTCTTCCCATAGAAAAACAGTAGCCCGAAGTACTCACCATCTCCTCATCACTTCCAGCCCAATCACTGTCACCATAACCTATTAATTTGACAGTTTCAAGTTTATCAAACATCAAGCCATAATCCAGTGACCCCTTAAGGTATCTCAGCACTCTCTTGGCAGCAACATAATGTGTTTGGCTTGGATTTTGCATAAACCTTGAAAGATAATTCACTGTAAACACAACGTCTGGTCTTGTGGCGCTTAAATATAGCGAGCTTCCAATCAAACTTCTATAAACTCTTCCATCGACCTTGTGTTCATCATCAGTTTTAGTCAATTTCGTCCGACCACCATGGGAGTGCTGACAGATTTGCATTTATCCATTGCAAATTTGTTCAGCAACTTCATTGTGAAGTTCCTTTGACTCACAAAACAACCTGTTTTTGATTGAGTGATTTCCATTCCTAGAAAGTAGGATAGTAATCCCAGCTCATTCATCTCGAATTTGTTCTTCATTTTCAGCTTGAACTCATTAACCAGCTGCTCATTATTTCCAGTGATCAATAGATCATCAACATAAACTGAAACAATCAATATGTGTTTATCAACCTTTTTCACATACAAGGTGGCCTCATTTAGACTTTTTTCAAACCCCAAACTCAGCAAGAAATCATCTAGGTGGCTGTACCAAGCTCTAGGAGCTTGTTTTAAACCATATAAGGCCTTTTTGAGAAGGTAGACCTTGTTGGCAGTATGATCAACTTCAAACCCCTCAGGTTGTTCAACATAGATTTCTTCATCAAGAGTTCCATTTAAGAAGGCTGATTTTACATCCATTTGCCACACATACCACCCAATTTGTGCAGCAATTACAAGCAACAATTTGATAGTATCAAGCCGAGATATAGGAGCAAAAGTGTCATGAAAGTCTATACCTTGTTCTTGAGAATATCCCTTAACCACAAGTCTTGCTTTATGTTTATTAATGGTGCCATCTGCATTTAGTTTGGTTTTGAAGATCCATTTCATTCCAATTACTTTTCTGTTCACTGGTCTATCCACAAGTGTCCAAGTCTCATTTTTTTCAATCATCAGTAGCTCCTCTTTCATGGCTGCCATCCATGTGTGTGAGTTCATAGCTTCTTGAACATCATATGGTTCAACTTCAGCTACATTACACCTGTTATAAACATCACTTAGCAGTCTGGTTCCTCTTACAGAATCATCTTCATCATCAGCAGCAGGTTGCACAATTTCAGGTTGAACTTCTTCATCATTTTTCCTCTCGGCTAGTTCAGCTTCCCAATTCCAAATTTTATCTTCATCAACTCTAACATTCCTTGTAATCACAGCCTTATTAGTTTCTAAATCAAATACTTTATATCCACTTGATTTAGTGCTATATCCTAGCAAAATTCCCAACTTGGATTTTTGATCAAGCTTCCCTCTATTCATCTCAGGCAGCAGGTAGAAACAGGGGCTACCAAACACTCTCAAGTGTTCTATGTTGGGTTTATAACCATGCCACAACTCATAGGGTGTTTTCTCTCCCAACACCTTAGTAACCATTCTATTTAGAAGGTATGAAGCTGTACTTCCAGCTTCTGCCCAAAATTTAAGAGGCATTTTCTTCTCAAATAAAAGACATCTAGCCATCTCCATCAAGGTTCTATTTCTTCTCTCACACACACCATTTTGTTGGGGTGTGTATGGTATAGTGAGTTGGTGTTTGATCCCTTCTTTTTCTAACAATTCATCAAGTTTATGAGAGGTGAATTCACCCCCATTATCAGACCTTAAGGCCTTCAGCTTGGTTCCAACTTCTCTCTCGGTTGCAGCCTTAAATTTCACAAAAAAATCAAACACTTCCCCTTTTGTCTTGAGAAAATAAACCCAGCAATATCTACTATAATCATCAATGAATAACAAGAAATATTTAGCACCATTTAAAGATTCAGTCCTCATTGGTCCACACACATCAGTAAAAACCAGCTGCAATTTACAAGTGGCTCTAAAGGAGTTTTCATTAAAAGAAATCCTTGTTTGTTTCCCCAATTGACAGGCCTCACATACTGCCTTTTGGTCTTGAATTTCAGGTAAGCCAATAACCATCTCTTGATCTGCCATTTTCTTCAAAGTGGCATAGTTAAAATGCCCTAATCTTTTGTGCCACAACATTGATTTCAAAGTTTCAGTTGTGCTCAAATTTACATGCTCATTCTTCACACCAAGATTAAAAATCCTATTATTCATTTCAGTAGCAAACAAAATCACCCCTTTGACATCCTTTATGGTGCATATGTTATCAATGAAGGATAGTGAGTAGCCTTCTTCAAGTAATTGACCAACACTCACTAGATTTTGTTTAATTTCAGGCACATAAAGCACTTTATCAAAAGTTCTTTTGCCTGCCATTGTTATAATGTCCACATCTCCTCTCCCTTCAACACTCACATATTGACCATTAGCCACTTTTACTCTAGACTCATAATTCGAATCCAAAGTATTAAACATCTTAATATCAGCAGTCATATGGTTTGTACAACCACTATCAACAAGCCAGTTTGAAACATTTACCTCTACTTGGTTGCAGCCTTGTTCAGACGTGGCCATGAACAATTGCTCAGTTTCAACTTCAGTTTCCTTTGCAACATAGGCCAGTTTTGCAGCTCCAGTCCCTATGTTTGTTTTGCAAAATTTCTGAAGGTGTCCATACTGCTTACACCTCCTGCATTGTGTGTTCTTGAGCCAACACCATGACTCAAGATGATTAGTTTTGTTACAGTACTTACAAGTTGGAAATTGTTCCTTTTTCTCCTTCCTTTTTGTGTTAAGACTGTTGGGATGATTCTGGTTTTGTTGCCAGCTTTTGTTTTGTTGAAATTTGCTAGTTTCTCTTCTGCTAACATAGTTCTCCTTAGGGAAATTTTGACTCCGAAATTTTCCTTTGAAACCTGCAACAAAAGCTTCTTCACTTGAGCTTTCATGTCCGAAAGCTTGCCTCGCTTCCATCGCTCGAAGAGCATTGATTAGCTCTTGAAGGCTTAACTGAGTGCAGTCCTTTGAATCCTCAAGAGAACAAATTTTGTTCTCAAATTTTTCAGGCAAACTCACAAGGACTTTTTCTACAACTCTCGATTCTTGAACATCTTCACCCAACAACCTCATTTAATTGACTAGTTTGGAAATGTTGGATGAAAATTCCTTAATTGATTCAGTCTCTTTCATTTTCATCCCTTCAAATTGCCTTTTTAAGTGCAATACCTGCATTCTCCTTGACTTCTCATCACCTTGAAATTCAGCTTTCAGTTTATCCCATGCCTCTTTAGCACTTTCACAAGCCATTATTCTTGCGAAAATATCTTCACTTACTGCATTATGGATGCAGGAAAGAGCTCTGAATCTCTTTGCCTTCTCTTCATTGTGAAACTTGATTTGATTCAAGGTGGGATTATTGTTCAAGGGATTTGGATCCCTGTTGTGCTCAACAACTTCCCACAAGTCAAAAGCCCTAAGATAAGTTGCCATTTTTACTGCCCATACGCCATAGTTGGTGCCTGTGAAGAGAGGTGCTTTTGAAAAATTTCCGAATCCATGAGATAAGTAAAAATCTTCTTGTTTCCGCTCGCTTATGCAGAGTACAATGGAGTCAAAGAACCTTGTTTGTGATAATGTTAATTGACAATTTCAAAGTCAATTATTCATTAATCAAAGAAAATCAGAGAATTGTTTTGATTAATTTCTTCACTCTCGTGTTTCACTCACCTTCCCTTTCAAAGTTAATAACTTTGAAGAATTCTCACAATTCTCTCGTGTTTCTCACAACCCTTCTAAGATCAGAAACGCTCTGATACCAATTGTTGTAATATTGGAATTTTGGTGAAGAACGATTCATTGTTCAAATCACCCTCGAGTTTTGCACTGATGAACAAAAACAAGCACTTGTTCAAATCGATGCTAGAAACCGAGAATGTGCCTGAAATTTTCCAGAATATTATGCAAGAATTCAAACTAATTCAATGCAATTACAAGTGTATGACAATGGGCAGAATTTCACTCTAAGGTTGCTGCCATCCCTTTGATTTTATTTATTAAAGAAGATTGAAATACAAGAATGGAAATTCAAAGATATTACAATCTCTTGACTTAAAACAGAAATAAAACCGAGAAAATAAAGCAACAAGATATGATCAAATATAATTTGATCTTACTTAACTAAAACACAAACTTCTTAACTAAAACATGACAAAAGAAACAATAAAGGAAAAACAGAATTTTTCATGATCCCATGACTTTTGTTCTTCATTCCAGCAGACTTGAAGCGATTGACTTTAGTTGACTTGATTCCGAATTTCAACATAGATAAATAGAGACAATATTCTTTGGTATTTTATCGAAAAATATGAATAATGGTATAATATTTACCCCGATATTAATTTTGTTTCCATAATCAAGATGTCGCTTTGAATATCAATTTAGACTACATTGCAGAAGCGAGGAGAGGATGAGAGGGAGCTGGAAATGATAAGTCTCCAAGAATTGCATTGATGGAAAGCTAGGATTTCTTATTTTAAGAAATAATTTATTCAATAGAGCAACAGATCCTATTTGCTGTTCAAGCTTCTTACATTGCACAATTTAGATACATCTTTTTTATTTTATTTATTTTCACACTATTTTCTCTAGCCATCTAGGGAGTTTAGAGTGGGTTGAGGTGAGACTCTTAATAAAAACATGAATTTGTACACTATATTCTGGATGCACAAAATGAGAACATGAAATCAAAGATAAACCATGAATTCAGGGGACACTAATAGCAAGAAAGTGAGCAAACATTGGTTATGATTACCTCGTAACCAAACACCACCCAAATAAATGGAGAACTACAGACATAAAAGTTGCAGGATTACATGCACATGAGATCATGCTAAAATATTTGGATTGATATCAAATGTTTGAATTTGAATGGTGGCTGATGAGGGTTCATGTAGTAAAAATTGCAACCAAGGTCGCTAGCCACTGTCTATGACAGTTTAAAGGAGAGATAGTAAATTCAAAACCCGTAGATCATTACATTCATAACAGGAAGACATCCATAATCAAAACTTTTTTGTTTCAATTTATCAAAGAACAAATAAAACGAGTCTAAAAGACAAGATTCTCATGTCATTCACATATATATAGGTAGCAAAACAAAACTCAAACCACAAATATTTATCCAAAAACAAATTAAACCCAGGAAGGGCTTCATGTTAGAACTATAACGAGACGATCCAAAGATTGTGGAACCATCAAAATACTTGGAAAGTATTTTTAAGTGAGAAATTAGAATTTCAAGTTCATGAAATCCGTCCGTGTTCCTTTCATCTCATACAAAACATTTATTAAGATTTTAGACAACCCGGAGGGTACTGGAACCTTAAATCCAAGCACATTGTTTGTTATTACTGAAATGCAATAGAAACAACACACTACTTTTTCTCCTGAATTATTATAAAATAGTATGCCTACTCATTCCTAATAACAATTGTGAAACTGTAATAGGTAAATTTTGTACTTGTAGTATTGACATAATCAAAAGTCAATGCCAACACCATAACAAAAAAAGCTAGGTATTGATGCTTACCAATCCCAACAATTAATTCTAAGAAATCAATATTCCATTCTTGGAATGGTAGTAGCGGTTTACTATGGAACACAGGAGATTCAACAACTTTATTCCATGTTGTAACCAAATGATTATTAGCTACAAAGCCTGAAGATCTGCTCCTCCGGGACGTCTGACTTCTATATTCACGTGGAGAAGATGGTAATGAGATTGCCTTTTGGGAATTTATGTGTGTTGGGAAAAATAACTCAAACAATAGGACACCGATTTAGCGGATTACCAATCAAGTCCCAAATCTTTTCCCTCTTTGTGCAATTAAATTACAGAATCAATCAAACCACAATATAATGCAAATAATCACACACATCAACACCAAGATTTTTACGTGGAAAACCCGACGTGGGAAAAACCACGGGACCGTAGGCCACTTAAATCTTCCACTATCACAAATAATGGGTATACAATATTCTTCCTCAGATTCAACTAAGGACTACAAAATATATCATCAAGAACAACCTATTCTTGGAATTCAACAAGATTAAAGAGCAAAAGTTTGAGAAAAGCTCACAATCTGACAGCCCCGTTTGCTGTCAAAACGGACAAGTTCCACAACTCCAATCTTCAATCCAACCGTTCAGAATGAAGATCAATGTGTCTAGAAGCTTCTGTCCAAATCTCAGCTCGATCCAACGGTGAACAAGCTGGAAATCAAGAAAAGAATGAGCACTGTTCGGCAGCTACCATTCTTTTCTTTTCTTCTTCTCCTCTCTTCTTCTCTCGGCAAACTCTCTTCTCTTTCTTTCAAAACCCTACAGCACACTTCTTAAGTGATGTGGCACACTTAAGGTGATGTGGCAGCCCCCCCATTTAATTTAAATGGTGCGGGACCACCCAACAAATCTCCCCCTCACGCACCATGTGAGGAATTCGCCATACTGGCGATCAATTTGTAAAGTTCAATTTAGGAGGCTCTACCAAGCCTACTTCCTTTCTGCAAAACTCAAACTTCTCTCTTGGTAGAGGCTTGGTCATCATATCGATGCATTGTTATCGGTATGGATCTTCTCAACAACAAATGACCTCATCTCCATAGCATCTCGAATCCATTGATATCTAACTTCAATGTGCTTTGACCGAGAGTGAAAAGTAGGATGCTTACTGAGATGGATTGCACTTTGACTGTCACAATGCAACACAAAGTTCTCTTGAACTATACCAAGTTCATGCAAGAACTTCTTCATCCATAACAACTCTTTGCCCCCTTCAGTAAGAGCAATATATTCAGCTTCTGTAGTGGATAATGCAACACATTTTTGCAACCTTGATTGCCATGAGACTGCTCCCCCTGCAAACTTCATCAAGTATCCTGATGTGGACTTTCTAGAATCAACATCACCAGCCATATCTGCATCTGTGTATCCTTCCAACTCAAGTTTGTTAGTGCCAAAACACAAGCTAAAGCTAGAAGTGCCTTTGAGATACCTGAGTATCCATTTCACTGCTGACCAGTGTTCTTTACCAGGATTGGAGAGGAATCGACTAACCACACCAACTGCATGAGCTATATCCGGCCTTGTGCAAACCATGGCATACATCAAGCTACCAACTGCGGATGCATAAGGAGCCTTTTTCATCTCATCTCTTTCTTCATCACTTGAAGGACACTGCTTAGAACTGAGTTTAAAGTGGCTTGCAAGTGGAGAACAAACCGGTTTGGAGTTGCTCATGTTGAATCTCTCAAGTACCTTTTGAACATATCTCTCCTGAGATAGCCAAAGTTTCCCCTTCTTCCTGTCCCGTGTGATCTTCATGCCAAGAATTTGTTTTGCGGGTCCTAAGTCTTTCATTGCAAAAGACTTACTTAACTCTTCCTTCAAAACCTGAATCTTCTTAGCATCATGGCCAACAATTAGCATATCATCCACATACAACAACAGGATAATAAAGTTTCCATCTGGAAACCTCTTCATAAATACACAATGGTCAGAAGTGGTCCTGTCAAAACCATGATCCACCATGAAAGAATCAAACTTCTTGTACCACTGTCTTGGAGCTTGCTTTAACCCATATAGACTCTTTTTCAACTTGCATACTAGTTGCTCTTTGCCTTTTGCTTCAAACCCTTCAGGCTGCTCCATGTAGATCTCTTCATCTAAATCACCATGTAGAAAGCGCGTTTTACATCAAGTCGTTCAACTTCAAGATTCAAACTAGCGACTATACCAAGCACAACTCGGATTGAAGACATCTTGACCACTGGTGAAAAATTTCTTCAAAATCAATACCTTTCTTCTGACCGAAACCTTTCACAACCAATCTTGCCTTGTACCTTGGTTGTGAGCAATGTTCATCAATTTTCAACCTGAACACCCATTTGTTCTTGAGTGCTCTCTTACCTTTAGGAAGTTTCATTAACTCAAAGGTATGGTTCTCATGCAAGGATTTCATCTCTTCTTGCATTGCTTTCAACCACTCACTTTTCTTCTCATGTGACATGGCTTCATCAAAGCATTCCGGTTCTCCCTATCGAGTAACCAGCACATACTCATGAGGAGAATATTTGGTGGAAGGTTGGTGAGGTCTAGTTGATCTTCTCAACTGTGGCTCATCTGGAGCTTCTTGCATATCCTGTTCAGGAATAACATCAATATCATCATTAGTTGATTCATAATCACCAACTAATGGCTCAATAAGAGAACCACCATTATCATCATTTTGCGAATCTCCCCCGTGATTAGCAAGCATCAAAGGTAATTGTTCAGTAGGTATTGGATTTGAATTAGAGGGAATAAAAGTAGTAGACTCTACTTTCTCTTTCTGCTCAAAGTCTTCAACGGTTTGATCTTCAAAGAAGATAACATCTCTGCTTCTCACAATTTTCTTCTCCTTTGGATCCCACAACCTATAGCCAAACTCATCATCTTCAGAGCCCAAATAAATGCACTGTTTTGTCTTGCTGTCAAGCTTAGACCTTTCATCTCGAGGAACATGTACAAATGCTCTGCATCCAAACACTCTCAAGTGTGCATAAGAAACATCTTTTCCTTTCCAAACTACATTTGGAACATCAAATTCAAGTGGAACTGATGGAGAAAGATTGATCATGGCAACTGCAGTCTTCATTGCCTCACCCCAAAAGGACTTCGGCAACTTTGCATGAGAGAGCATACATCTAATTCTTTCAACAATGGTTCTGTTCATTCTCTCAGCCACTCCATTCTGCTGTGGAGTCTTAGGAACTGTCTTCTCCAGCTTGATACCATGTTCCCTGCAGTACTTCTCAAAAGGACCCCTGTATTCACCACCATTATCACTCGAACACATTTCGACTTTCTACCGTTTCTCTTTCAACTCTGGCATGGAAATCCTTAAAGACATCAAGCACCTGATCTTTGGATTTCAAACAAGTGGCCCAAATTTTCCTGGAGTGATCATCAATAAAACTAACAAAGTACAATGCACCTCCAAGAGACTTATCAATCATAGAGCAAACATCAGTATGAACTAAATCAAGAACATGTGATCTTCTATGTGAAGGTGGTCTTTGAAATGCAACTCTATGTTGTTTACCAACTAAACAATGAGTACATGTGTTCAAGTTCATACCTTTTAAAGGAAGGTAGTTCTTCTTAGCAAGGATGCCAAGACCTTTCTCACTTAAATGTCCAAGCCGCTTATGCCATAAATCAGTAGAGCAATCTTCAATTGCATTCACCTCCCCTTTGATCACCTTGGCTTGTGACATGTAGAGACCCATCTTCTTCCCTTTGGCAACAATTAAAGAATTTTTGGAGAGCTTCCATTTACCATCTCCAAAGTAACTATGATAGCCTTCTTCATCAAGAGTACCTGTAGAGATCAAATGTAGGCGCATATCGGGTACATGTCTAACATCTTTGAGTATCAACTTGCACCCAGTATTGGTTTCTAACCAAATGTCTCCAATGCCCACAACACTAGCCATCCCTTGATTTCCCATCCTAACTTGACCAAAGTCACCAGCAGTGTAAGATGTGTAAAAATCACGTCGGGGTGTAACATGGTAAGAAGCTGCTGAATCTGCAACCCAGGTGGTATCCTGACATGCAAGGTTAACACAACCATCATCACAAACAATGGCAACATCGCCATCAAATACAACTGCAGCTGTACCATTCTCTTCATTCTTGTCTACATCTTTTCCCTTCTGATCTCTTTTATACTTTCTACAATCTTTTTGAATATGCCCAGGCTTATCACAATAATAACACTTAAATCCCTTCCTTGATTGAGATCTTCCTCTTGGCTTCCATTTGCCTTTTCTATTGCTAGATTCTTTATCTTGTTTGCCATGAGAGAACCTACTTTGACTTCTCCCTCGGCTTTCTGTAACAAGTGCATGAGACTCGGTAGTGCTTGTCCCTTTCCTCCTCTTCTCTTCATTAAGGATACAATCCTTCACTGTTTTCAAAGTGATCTCCCCACTCGGAGTAGAATTGCTAAGTGACACCACTAAAGTCTCCCAACTATCCGGCAATGAACTCAATAGGATTAGTGCTTGCATCTCATCGGCTAGCTCAAGATTCATCAATGACAACTGATTCAAAAAACCTTGGAATTCATTTATATGTACTGAAGCATCTTCACCATCTCTATACTTCAAATTCACTAGGTCTCTAATTACAAAAACCTTGTTTTGTGCACTCTCTTTGGCAAATGTTTCTTCCAACATCTTCCAAACTTTATAGCAGTCATGTTCTTGAGAAATATGATTAATGGACTTAGAGGATACCCATTTTCTAACATTTGCGGTAGCCTTTCTATTAAGCCCCTTCCATTTTGCATCATCCATTTCAACAGGCTTTACTCCTTTACATTCAATCGGTAAAGCCAAATCATTGCAATATAAGTGATCCTCCATCATTGTTTTCCATAGAAAATAATTTGAGGAAGTGAGCTTTATCATGCCCGAATCTTCCTTTTCCATTTTAATTGCACAAGAAATTCAATCTATACACCAGTGCTCTGATACCACTTGTTGGGAAAAAATAACTCAAACAATAGGACACCGATTTAGCGGATTACCAATCAAGTCCCAAATCTTTTTCCCTCTTTGTGCAATTAAATTACAGAATCAATCAAACCACAATATAATGCAAATAATCACACACATCAACACCAAGATTTTTACGTGGAAAACCCGATGCGGGAAAAAACCACGGGACCGTAGGCCACTTAAATCTTCCACTATCACAAATAATGGGTATACAATATTCTTCCTCAGATTCAACTAAGGACTACAAAATATATCATCAAGAACAACCTATTCTTGGAATTCAACAAGATTAAAGAGCAAAAGTTTGAGAAAAGCTCACAATCTGACAGCCCCGTTTGCTGTCAAAACGGACAAGTTCCACAACTCCAATCTTCAATCCAACCGTTCAGAATGAAGATCAATGTGTCTAGAAGCTTCTGTCCAAATCTCAGCTCGATCCAACGGTGAACAAGCTGGAAATCAAGAAAAGAAGGAGCACTGTTCGGCAGCCACCATTCTTTTCTTTTCTTCTTCTCCTCTCTTCTTCTCTCGGCAAACTCTCTTCTCTTTCTTTCAAAACCCTACAGCACACTTCTTAAGTGATGTGGCACACTTAAGGTGATGTGGCAGCCCCCCCATTTAATTTAAATGGTGCGGGACCACCCAACAATGTGGTCCCTTTCAAGGGTATATGAAGACCTTCCACCAGATATTCCGTCATGATCATCAAGATCGAAATTTGATACCTGATTCATGCAGAAATTGATTAATTAGTACCACGAATGCTAGGAGGATGATAACTACACAAAGCCTATTCATGCTTTTGGAGACTAATGACTCAACTTAACCACACTTCTATAACAAACACGTGGAACTTACTGCAAAGAAAAACAGTTAGGAAAAAGTACATTAATGGATCTTGTTAGCTACATGACAGAACTATACTCGGATAAATTTAATATAAGTATGACTAGCAACCAGAAACTTAGGTTGTTTGTGGTGGGAATAGACAACTCAATCTAGGTATCACAAATATACAAGATGTGACACTTTTTTAGATGACCATGTAGGCTAGGCACAGATGAGACCATAACCCATATCCATATTTCAAAGGACTCCTACAAGATTCATCTCTTCTCTGATTGAAAAGGACATTGATTCATCAAAGTAGACAGACAAGACCATAACATCTACTTGGTTTGGTGATGCTAATTAGACAGGCAACCAACCATGTTTGACCACCATCCGCCCAAAATCAAAGTCCATGTTTATGAATAGTCAGAACAAGAATAAATGGAGGTTAAAAACCAAACTAATATGAAGACAAACAATAATTGGCAAACAGAAGTTCTCACGCCAAGAAGAAATACAAAAGTCTACGGATCTATAACCAAAAGAAAAAACATACATTTTTCTGAAGATCTGAACCGTCGTCCTTGTCATCTAAATTATTTGCAAACAGCCTATCATTTCCATGTTCCCTCAAAAGACAATTTTGCTTCAAAGTTTCATTTATAGCACATACAGCCCTGCAATAGATGATTAATTTTACCATATAAGAACAAGACATTTTATCCAAAATCAATCAAAGTTTCAAACAGCTTGAACAATTTTGTCAATGAATACCAAAGGCCTAATTGAACAACAGCTTTTATCATTGAGCATAATAACCAAATAACCTATGTGCGGAAGGATAAAACAAAGATATTGAGAAAAACACACAAACAAAAACCGAATTCTACTAAAGTTTATCTCATCAATAACATCTCAACTTCCAATGTCTTAGGTACCCGATACAAACTAGGAAATTTCAGGGCTAATAAAATTAGGATCCTGGAGCTATTTGGGAAATAAATATTGTACAGGAAAACCAACTAAATATGAAATAAAGGTAGATTCCTAATAAAAACTACTTCCCACTGAATGGGAAATAGTATAACTCCAAATATCTATTAAGAATCTTTAAGTTTAGAAGACAATTAAATAGAGGAAATATTAATACTCCAAGGCTGAGGCTTTTTACGGTCAACTGGAAGGTTCTGTCAGATAAATTCTAGAGTCATTTTTTATCAAGGCAATTGTTGTGGAATAGGATATTGTTGCTAGAAATTTGTGTACTTGGTGCTTTAGGTTGTCTCTCTAGTTGAAATTTAGAGACCAAGTTTGGAAAGGCTAGATGTACAACTCTTGATTGCCCAAAGTACTTGCTTAAAAACTAAGTTTTTATAATTTTCCATTGATTGCATCTCTCTTATATAACTTAAAAGGAGTCCATGTTTCATTCCTGGTAATCTCCTTTTCATGAGGTACAAAAAGGAAGCAATTTGGAATTCAACTCAGCTAAGCATTTGTCATCATGGTGATAGGATAACGTGGTTAAGGTGTACATGGAAAGAATACAAATGAAAGGGTAAAGAACCACTTCAGCCTGTATACCAAAATGAAACAGAATAGCCTTGGATAAGAGAGCAAAAAAAAAGGTGTAAGACAACATGAGATTGTGGTTACAGCTTGACTTTTTTTGTAACTGTAGATAGCCTATAGATGGCTAGTAGAAAAAAAAGTGTTCCCTTAAAAAAGGTGTTGAAATAATTGTTACAAATAAAATGAAAAAAAAGAGGCTAGTAAAGCTCCAACATGGAGCAGTTTCAGAAGAACTAGCTTCGGGGTTTTCTAGCATGGGACCCAAACAAGCCCATGGCCAGCTTTGTGTAACCGAATGTATAGGATTACATAAATCTATTTAGAGAAATATCAGAATAACCTAATTTGTATTCTCTACAACTACAGTCAAAGTAGCATAGCATGATCATAGATTAGCGCAACCGTAACATAGCCTAATCCAATCTAAACAAATATAATTTTATAATTCGTTTTTAGATTAATCCAATTGCAACAAAACAGAAATCAAGTCCAAATAACAAAATATGACAAACACAACCATAACATTAGCATCAAAACATAAAGCACATATCAGAATGAAATAAACATCAACCTTACGATGTAATCACCAATTTCTATGGTCATACTAATACTTCTTCTCACTCTATGAGCTTCTGATGTTGATGCACCCTCTAACCTGTAGCTACACTTGAACATCTAATATTTGTTCTCAAATCACAACTAATCAACTATACACCACTATATCATAGAAATTAGTTGATAAACCATCATTACCAGAGAAGCATAAACAAAGAAAGAACTGGTAAATGATGCATAAACTGCTAGGGTAATAAAGCAATAACACTTGTTGATTTATTTTAATATGAGGGAGATGATGCCATGATGCATCCTCCACCCTTCCTCGTATAATTATTTTCTCTACTCTTTTTATATTACTGTTCTCAATTCTCAGTTATAATATTACATAAACATTAGTATTACTTATTGGCTTAGAACCATGAAGCATATTTCACACAGGGAGTTTGCCTGTGATAAATTAGAGTAAATTATTCATTAGTCTGACTTTTTCAACCTGGTTGTATGTTATACTTCGTAGATATTTGAGAAACCGATACCTTAGTCATTTGACTTTGATTGACCATTGTATAAATGAAACCTTTTTTGGTCTTTTAATATATCCCAAAAGCATAAATTATTAGATAAAAACTAAAATAGAAGGGTTTTAGAGAGAGAGAGAAAAGACTTGTTTGATAAGATAGCAGCTAAAAAGAATCAAGGGACTAAGTTATTAGTCCTCAAACATGAACAACTAAGTTATAATTGTGTTCAAAACAAAGAGATAACAGAATAATACACTTCACAAATTACGTCATAGATTTTATTTGATGTGTCTTCGTGAGTTGTACAAACTACAAAGAAAATATGCTTTTGAAATAAGAAAACAGGTGATGCTTTCAATATTTTGTTTTATTTATTTTATCAATCAATTTATGATTAGGTGGGTGGGAGGCTGGTGACAGGAATGGCTATCAACATTTTCTTATCCATTACACTAGATTTTTCTTCTTTAATTAGTTGTTCTATTATTGGTAGAAGTATAGTTAAAATCTCTCTGTTTTTCACATGCACATGACTAAATTGCTAAAATATTGACCTGTAACGAGACAAGAGAAAGGTAAATTTCAAGAAAATTATTAATATGTTAAAGTGTCTCTATAGGCATGAAGAGATTCTTCAGAAAAGTGAGGCACAAATGGTAACAAGAAAACTAATAAAAAGTTGCAAGCACAAAATTTCATATGTAAGGGTCCAAGTTTAAGATGATTATTGGTAGTTGGATAGACGACTACCAAATGAAATTTCAAGTATCACTACCAAATGAAAGTTCAAGTCTTGTGTGCTTTCAGGAATCCATGCCTTAGCAACTAAGAGTAATCATTATTTCTTTCTTTTTTCTGTTCAAGGTTGACAATTCAATAGGAGCTACCAGCTTCCATGTGCACTAGCAGTTTTGTGAATAATTATAATGCGAACCTTCCACTGAGAAGAGGAAATATGGTTTTTGTCATTATTTTCAGCAGGGTTTTTGATGGCTTTTCAGCCTTCATTAATTAAAGAATAGAACACTAAAATCAGTTAATATATATATATATATATATATAACACTAAAGTTGATGCAGACAACAAAAGAAGCAGAATTACAGCACACAAAAGTATTTCTGTAATTTCAAATTTAGTTGAGAATTCTCTAGATCCTTTTCAGTTAAGAAGATTTAAATACAAATAGAAGTGTTTTCTCTGTTGAGATTGTTTAAATTATGGGCCAAAATAAAAATATACATGTAATATATCCATGTATAAAACCTAAATAATTATATTTTAGAGTTAGGGTTTCTTTGTTAGTGCTTCTATCTAAAAATTCCTTTGCTTGTGTCGAAGACTAAAAGACAAATAGAAGAATATCCCCTAAATTACAAGGTGCCATGTATAAAACCTAAATAATTATATTTTAGAGTTAGGATTTCTTTGTTAGTGCTTCTATTTTCTATACTCTGGTGGCTAAAGAAAATAGAGAAAATGTGAGTTTTGAGTTATTTTAAACACTTGGATGAGAGCAATTTTATGTGGCACCTTGTAATTTCCTACTTTCTCATAATACATTTCCATGATCATCTTGCTAGTGGAGTAGAACTAAGTCGTCAAACTACATAAATCTCTTGTTTGCTCTTATGTGATTGATTGTGCTTGTTTTTTTATATTTTTCTACTTGTCAATTGGTTTGAGGTTCTAGGGCTGATTCTGCAATAGATTGATAGCAAAGTTTGCCCAGTTATCAATTAACTTTCACTATGGCAATAAGTAACATTGGTTGCGAAGTTTGATGTAGAGATATTTAATGGTATGAACAACTTCAATATGTGACATATTAAGATGTGTGCCTAGTTATTTCAGCAAGAGTTATCATGGCACCAAAAGGTGATGACAATTTGCCTAAAAGAATGGTTGATGCAGAGAAAGATCTCATGGAACGGGCATGTAGTGCTATTCATCATTATTTTTCTGATTTGATTCTGAAAAAGGATTTCGAGGAGACTACAGTTGTTGCATTGTAGGCAAAGTTGGAAACTCTTTAAATGACCAAATATCTGACAAACCATTTGTATCTGAAGCATGGGTTGTATATTCTCTAAATCACAAAAAAGTATGCACAATAAAGACCATCTTGACAAAATCAAAAGAGTAATTTTAAATTTGTTAAATTGATGTTAAGGTTGAAGATGAGAAACAGGCTTTGATTTTATTGTGTTCATTATCTCCATCTTATTAACATTTTGTTGATACTATGTTATACGAAAGGAATAGTTTTTAGTTTAGAAGATGTCAGAGCTTTTTATACTCTGAAGTGTAGAAAAAACATGTTGGAGATATATTAATGATCATGCAGAGAGCTTGATTGTGAGGGGTATAACAAATAATAAAGGTTCAGGTAGTGAAGGAAAGTCTAGATCAAAATATAGAAATATTAAAAGTTAATGAGAGAATTTTATGATAATTTTGAAAGAATTATGGTTGTGTATGTTGGTAACTCAAATGATGGGTGGATTCTTGATTTAGCTTGCATAGCTCATTTTTACCCAAATAGAAACTAGTTTGACACTTATAAAGTTGTCAATGGTATTATTTTTTATTAGAAGACAAGAAAGAACTTTCTATTATTGGTGAGGGTACAATTCAAATTAGAATATGGCAATGTTAGACTCTAGAGGTTCAGGATTTTCTAGAAATGAAGAATTTAATTTATTTGTCTTTTTTTTATTTTCATGGTTATGGTTATTCTACTAAAGATGAAGTTATGAAGGTTTGTGATGGTGCTTTAGTCAAGGTGAAAAAAAAGCTAGTTACTATATTTTACTATCTTCAAGGTTCAGTGATTATTCATTTAGTTAGTGTATCATTTGTGATTGATTTGGATAATGGGGCTTAGAGCATACAAGTAATAGAGAATGAGAGAGTTAAGCAAATGGGATTTGTTATGTGATTAGAAAATAGTTAATTTGGATTTTGGTGAGCACTTAGTTTATGGAAAACAATTGCAGTGTAACATTTAGCACAATTATTCATTGGACCAAAGGCACTGTGAATTACATTCATTCTAACTTTTAAGGTCCTTTTCCTATTATATAGCAAAGTAGTTGTAGATGATCACTATATTTAGGTGTATTTTCTAAACAAAAAAGTGATGTGAACATCAAAATTGTTTTTCTACATGTTAGGCTGAAAGAGAGGATCCATATGAATAAGCCAAAGGGTTTCATTTATCAAGGTAAAGAACACCATGCGTGTTTATTGAAAATCCATTACATGATTGTGGTATCAGAGGTTTGATATTTTTATGCTTGGACATGGTTACTTTAGGAGTAACTATGATAGTTGTGTGTATTTTAGAGAGCTCTAGGATGGCTTATTTGTGTACTTGTTATATATTTATAGCTTTCAAGAATATGTTTGAGATTCACAGTTTGAAAAATCAAATGAGTTTGAGATGAAAAATTCAGCTATGACTTTGGGTATGAAATTACTTGTTACAAAGGAAGCATCATGAGAAAAGACTTGTGTGTTTTGGTTTGAAAGTCTACAAATTAGTATGTACTCCATATGCAGCTCATTTCAGGTTATCTTCAGGATGTCATTAGTAATTGAGGAGGAGCATGTGTCAGGTGTTCCATATGCTAGTGTAGTTGGAAGCATTATGCATGCTATGGTCTACATTCGTCTAGACATTTCACATGTTAGTGCTATCAACAAGTTAATGAAAAGTCCTGGTAAAGGTCATTAGCAAGTCATGAAATAAATCCTCAATTATCTTAAAGGTACTGTAAATGTTAGCTTGATATGACAAGGTTAGTAGCACTAGAAGTAATGTTGAGGGCTTTGTAGATTCATATTACACTAGTGATTTAGACAAAAGGGATCATTGACAGGTTATGTCCTCACTCTCGGGTTGTGCCATTAATTAGAAAATAGTTTTACAGTTCACTAGTCTTTTCTACAACAAAGGTCAAATATATGACATTGACAGAGGCCGTAAAAGAAATCTCTGGTTGAGATGTTTAGTTGATAATTTTAGTTTGTCACAAGAGTTGACTATTATACATTGTGATAGCTAGAGTATTCTTCATCTAGTCAAGAACCAAATGTATCACGAATGGACCAAACATATTGATGTTAGGTATCACTTCACTCTAAATTTGATGTCACAAGGTGCTATATCTTTGCAGTCAAGTTCAAGCATTACTTAGACTTGATTAATTGTGTAGTTCTTGAAAGATGATTGATGGAGGAGTTCAAGTTTTGTAAGTTACCTCAATGAAACCAAGATAGAGATTTGTTGGGATTGTCTTGCATTATAGGCCAAATTGAAAATAATGTAAGTTACCTCAATTAAGCCAAGATAGAGATGTCTTACGTTATAGGCCAAGATAGAGTTTTGTAAGTTACCTCAATTAAGCCAAGATAGAGATTTGTTGGGATTGTCTTATGTTATAGACCAAAGTGAAAATAAATAACAATGTACTTAGTCCATATATAAAGCCTAAAGTTTTTATGTTTTCGGATTCAGGCTTATTTGTAAATGTCTTCATTCTTTACACTTTGGTTACTAGAAAGAAAACAGAAAATACATGATATTGGTTATTTTAGGATCTTGGATGAGAATAATTTTGTGGCACTTGTACTCTTTATTTTCTCATAGTGAATTTCCTTTATCATCATGCTTTTGGAGTAGGTCTAAGTTGTTGAACCACATAAATTTCTTATGAGCTCGTGTGATTGATTGTGCTTCTTTTATATTTTTCTACTTTCCAATTGATTTGATATTTTAAGGTTATTTCCACAACAAAATCCTTGTTGGATTAGTAATCCAACCACATAAAGCTTTGGGAGTGAATTATACAGAATGAATTGTTTTCATAACAGTTTTTGAATAAATGTTCCACCTATATGCTTTTGGTTGAATGATGCAATCTCCCTTTGCAATTTCCAAGGGTAAATTAAAAATAGTCACAGAATTTATTTATTGTTTTTGTAATTTGTTTAAGTCAAACAAGACGCTTTTTATGGGACATACGGAGTGCAGAATTCTAGACTATCAAAGAAGCTTATCCAAGTTGATTCATATCACTAAGCCGACAAATTTAGTCATATTTAGAAACTAATTAGATTTAGAAAAAGATGATTCTAGAACAAAATAAAACAACTAACCATAAAATGAAATCTAAATACATAATCAACTAATTAACTTCAAGAAGTATTTTCTAGTATAATGCCCTCAAATGTGTTTAAAAACTACTTATGCCATAACCTCAACCCTAACATGGGATCTTTTTCTTTGAACTTGTGACTGTTAGAAGATAGGAGATCATTCACCAAAGGAACGAGGGAAAAGAAAAGGGCCAAGAGGGTACATATATCACAAAAACTGTCCTGCAGCAAACCAATTGAGAGAATTGAAAATTCCCACCGAAGAGAGTATTCTTGGCATGGACAGAAGTAAAAATTAGACTTCCAAACAATTGTGTTGACTCCCTGTAATGTGAAACCAAATGACAGCACTCAAAGGAAACCATGGTATTACCTTGAACTCGCAGTCCGCTGTTCAATGTCACGAGCAGGAGAGAAAGACTGAGCAAGAACAAGGGAAACTGAAAGGGGAAATTGAAATTTAAATTCATGTTTAGAAAACGACTGTGTTTTGTTTAAATTCTATAACCAAACTGGCAAGGCCACATGAGTGATGCCAGGATGGAGATTTACTTTTTGTCTTTAAATTCCCTAATGCTAGTAACAGAATGTACGTAGAAAAATATACAAAAAATTGTGAGATTCTCCCCCCTGCTTTCTCTCCCTTCTCTCTCTCTCTCTCTCTCTCACTGAGTGTGAATTCTTCTTCCATCACTATCATTCTGTTTTTAACCTGTAGCAAATCATCCTTGGATCTAGCAAAAATAGCACCTAAAACAAGATCCCAGGACATAAGAAGAATGGAGGATTCTTTGGAAGTTGCTAACCAAAGAACAAATGGAGGATACCATGCATGCACAATCAGAAGACTTGGCGCAACTCAAGGCGATGATGAAGGAGATGGTGACTCAACAAGGTTCCATTAAACAAACTCTGCAAATCTTAGCAGGGGAAGCAAGCTCTTCTCAATGCACCCGAGTTCCCCAACAAGCTGCTCCAGCAAATAACCACGAGTGGGTGGGGGAAAGTAACCAACCTAACTTCAAATCACACAAACCCAGGAGAGATTTTCCTACCTTTGAGGGGGAAGATGTACACAAATGGTTGTACAAGTGCAACCGGTATTTTGACTTGGAAGAAATACCTGAGATGGACAAGCTGAAATTAGCATCATACTATTTGGATGGTATGGCCCTTTACTGGCATCAAAACTACACATGAAATATGGAAGGACAAGAGATTACTTGGACTGAATACGTGGATGCTCTGTGTTGCAAATTTGGGGGGGAAAAAACCCATTGGAGCAGCTCACCGAGCACAAGCAAGGAGGTGACTTAGAAGGTTATATCAAGGACTTCGACATGTTATGGAACAGGGCATAAATTCAGAAAAACAAGCCTTGGTGTTCTTCCTTGGAGGGTTGGAGATTAAGATTAAGAACCTAATAAAGATGTTTGAGCCTAAATCCCTAAAACAAGACTATAACTTAGCTAGGTTGCACAACAACACCCTTACTTACCGAAAGGTGACCCCCAATTACCCGAAATCACAAGGCCAAGGAAATCCTAACTAACAACCTGCCAAATTTAATTACTCGGTAAACTCCCATCAAACAAACCTAAACCTTTCAAAACCACCCTCACCAGCCTTGCTATCCACTCCTACAACTCTTCCCTTTAACAATCACCGACCTACAAAACCAATAAGAACCAAAGAGATGGATGAGAGAAGAGCCAAGGGTCTATGCTTTTGGTGTGATGAGAGGTTCATGCCTGGACATAGGTGTAGAAACAGGAAGTTGTATTCATTGTGTGTCATAGAGGATGATGGAGACAATTCGGAGGAGAAAGAACAAATGGAGGCGATGGATGTAGGAACCCTCACTCCCCACTTGTCAATCCAGGCCATCCAAGGCACCTCAGGGTGTCAAACCATGAAAGTATGGGGGAAGATAGGCATGTATCCCATATTTATTCTAATCAATTCTGGTAGCACCTACAATTTCCTTAATGCTAAGTTAGTGAACAAGCTGGGATGTCCTACAATTCCAATTAAACCTTTGCCAGTTGAGGCAGCCAATGGGGGAACCATGTCGTGCACAGCCTTGTGTAAGAATCTGCTATGGAAAATGCAAAGGACCCATTTCAAGCAGATGTTTTTGTTATGTAACTACAAAGCTATGATATGGTTTGGGGATTCAATGGGCTACTAGGTGATGTATTGTCTAACTATGAAGAGAGGTGGGTTTCTTTCAAGTGGCAGAACAAGAAAGTGACACTGAAGGGGAAAGATCCTAAGTTGGCTCAATCCATACCCCTGGAAGAATTGAATGGATTGTTGGGCACTAAGGCTCTATTGTCAGAAGTCAAGCTTTGCAGCTTACAAATGGAGGAGTCTGACAGGAGACAACAAGCTTTGGAGGTATCCCCTGTTTTCGAAGACAGAGAAGATTCACCATTACAGTCCCTACTAGCAGCTTATGAACATATTTTTTGTGACCCTAAAGGCTTACCCCCAACTAGAAGGCACGACCACAGAATTCCATTGAAGGATGAGGGCCAAACTATCAACTTGAGATCTTATAGATACTCAGGAATACAGAAGGATACCTTGGAGACCCTGGTGGCCGAAATGCTCCCTGGTACAACCCAGCTACAACCCTTTTGCTTCTCCAGTGGTGCTTGTAAAGGACAACACATGGAGGTTTTGTGTTGATTATAGAGCTCTCAACAAAATCACAATAAAAGATAAGTATTCCTTTCCCATCATAGATGAATTGTTGGAAGAGTTACAAGGGGCCACCATTTTTTCAAAAATTGACTTAAGGGCAGGCTACCATCAAATTCAAATGGTGCCGAAGGATGTTTTAAAAACAGCTTTTAGAACCCACAATGGCCACTACGAATTCTTAGTCATGCCCTTTGGGTTATCTAATGCACCAGCTACCTTCTAGAGTTTGATGAATGACATTTTTCGAGACCATTTAAGGAAGCTTATATTGGTCTTCTTTGATGATTTATTAATCTACAGTAAGGACATAACAGAACACCTAATCCATCTTAGGGTGGTTTTTGAGATATTAGGGGATCATCAACTAGTGGTAAAGAAGAGTAAATGTGTGTTCGGTGCAGGGCAAATGGAATATCTGGGGCATGTAATTTCCAAGGAAAGGGTAACAACAGACCCCCTCAAGGTTACAGCCATCTCACAATGGCCAATACCTAAGACCATCAGACTTTTTGCGAGTGCCACTTACCCAACTTTTGCAGAAGGATTCCTTTATATAGACAAAGGCAGCAACCACAGCATTCAATCAACTCAAATTGGCAATGACCCTACCCCTTGTGTTAGCTTTTCCTAACTTTGAGAAAACCTTTGTCATAGAGACAGATGCTTTAGGAGTGGGTATAGGGCAGTTCTTATGCAGGAGGGGCACCCCATTGCTTCTGTAAGTAAAGCATTAGTCCTAGACAACTAGCTTTATCAACTTATTAAAAGGAGCTATTGGCCATTGTTTACGCGGTCACAAAATGGAAGCATTATCTATGGAGCAGGAAATTTCTCATTCAAACAAACCACTCAAGCCTGAGGTTCATGTTGACACAAAAGGCTACCCATGTGGCTCAATAGGTATGGCTAACCAAGCTTTTGGGTTTGATTATGACATTGAATATAAGAAGGGCAAAGAAAACTTGGCTGCAAACGCCCTCTCCAGGATTTTTCACTAGGAATTGAGTGCCTTAACGCTACCTTCAGTATCCACCAATATCCTGGCAAATATTAGGAAGACTTGGGAGACTGATCAGAATGTAAAGAAGCTGATAGCAGAGCTTAACAAAGAATCTAGCTCCCACTCCAACTACTCCTCGATCAATGACACTCTCCTCTGAAAAGGGAAAGTGGTGGTAGGACAGGATCCCACCCTGCAGAATAGGCTTATAAGCCTATACCATGACTCTGCCATAGGAGGACACTCGGGAGCAATTGTTACTTCAAAGAAAATGGGGCAAGTATTCTATTGGAAGGGACTATAGAAGCTAGTGAGGCAGTATGTCAGAGAATGCTCCATTTGTCAACAGAACAAGGGGGGAAATGTTAAGTCCCCATGCTTGTTGCAGCCATTACTAGTACCCTACGCCCCTTTTATAGATATTAGCATGGATTTCATAGAGGGTCTCCCAAAATCAGAAGGAAAAGAGGTCATCCTATTGGTGGTCGATAGGTTCAACAAATATGCCCACCTTATGGCCTTAACACACCCTTATCCTGCCATCACAATAGCCAAGGTTTTCATGGAGAATATATATAAACTACATGGCATGCCAGCGTCGATTGTAAGCGACAGGGAAGGTGTTTTCCTTGGCCAAATTTGGAAGGAATTGTTCAAGCAACAAGGGGTTAACTTGCAGTATTCAACTACCTACCACCCCCAATCAGACGGGCAAACAGAGGTGGTCAACAAATGTATAGAAGGGTATCTAAGGTGCATGATTGGTTCCATACCTACGCAGTGGGGACGATGGCTAAGCTCCTGCAAATGGTGGTACAACACAAACTACCACACATCTACAAGGAGGACACCCTACGAGATACTATACGGTATGGTAGCCCCAATCCACATTCCTTATACTCCTAAGGATTGTCCTATCGAGGTAGTGGACCAATACTTAACGGGAAGACATGTTCAAGCTCATCCGAAGCAACTTGCTAAGCTCCCAAAACAAAATGACTCAACAACCAAACAAGAAAAGGAGCGAAAGGGTGTTCTCGGTGGGAGACTTGGTTTATCTAAATTTGCAACCGTATAGACAACAATCAATCCAGAGGCAAACCTCCCACAAACTGTCAGCTAAATATTATGGGCCATACACAATCATCAGCAAAATTGGGACAGCTGTCTACAAATTATAGTTACTTGCTACTGCCGTGATACATCTCGTGTTTCATGTATCCCAATTGAATAAGCATGTGGGAAAACATGTGGTGCACTCTGACCTCCCAGTCCTTTCCGAGAAAACCCTGCTACAACCACAAAAAATTGTTGGGAGGAGAACGGTCAAAAAGGGAAATGCTGCTCCAACTCAGTTTTTGGTCTTATGGAGGGATTTACCTTTGACAAGATCGACGAGAAGAATTTGGATGGTGATTTCCTCACTTTAACCTTGAGGACAAGGTGGATCTCATGGAGGGGGTATTGTCACAAGCGGGAGAGAAAAACTGAGCAAGAACGAGGAAAACTAAAAGGAGAAATTGAAATTTAAATTAATGTTTAGAAAATGACTGTGTTTTGTTTAAAATTCTAAAATTCTGAAACCAAGTTGGCAAGGCCACATGAGTGATGCCAGGATGGAAATTTACTTTTTGTCTTTAAATTCCCTAATGCTAGTAACAGAATGTACATGGAAAAATATACAACAAATTCTAAGATCCCCCCCCCCCCGCCGCTTTCTCTCCCTTCTCTCTCTCTCTCTCTCTCTCTCTCTCACGCACTGAGTGTGAATTCTTCTTCCATCACTATCATTCTGTTTTTAACCTGCAGCATTCAGTAATGACCTTTTTCCGGCTACGTCTCCAAAAAGTTGTTGCAATATTTGGTTCACTATGTGATAAGCTGAGGGAGAAAAGAAAAGAAAAGAATATGTTCAAGTATCATCGCTCTATAGTATGGTTATAGTCAACAAAAAGAAACAAGATTTTAAACAATAATATAGAATACAAGAAACAAGAAGCGTCATACCAAGGTCACATTGCAAGACAGAACTTCACAGGTGAAGATATATATTATTACCTCAATTTTCTATCAATAGAGGTGGCATATCACAACATCATATTTCACAATGGAGGGCCTAACAAATTTGAAGATGACTCTAATTTCTTATGAAACTGAAGGTTTTCATCTTTTTCAGCATTGTGGCATACAAAGAAGACATAACAAACTTACAATTTTCAGATTGTATAGAATGTCATTTTGAAAACTCATGCATTGGCTATTTGCTAACTCTGTCGAGGTATGCTCTTTCTGCAAAACCATACAGAGGACTATTTGGCTCAAGAGGAGAATCACAGGAATCATTTTCTACAAAGTCACTCTCCTCGCTGCTGAAATATGAGTCATAAAAATTGCCCTAGTTGACCTCGGTATCAATTGACCAGAAACCGCATAAGATCAACCAAGTAGTTCCAAAGAATTCAACACAACAATCACCGACATGTGTTTATACAAGTCCTCACACAACAATACCATCATTTGGTAAACCCTCGAAAAATAAGTATGAAATCTTTTAAATATAGTGTATCTTAATTAGCAAGAAAATGCATCTTTAACTAATTTTGGGCATTCAATAAAAATGGAGCAAAACAGTTGAACTCACTTGATGAAGTTAAAAGCTTACCACCATGAGTCTACTTCCAACACCTACAAAATCTGCTAAAATTTTAAACAAGATTGCCTTAGGATAGCATGACCCATGCCTTATTTGCCCCAGCAAATGAACACCTTGATTTTCTAACACATGGTAGGCTTCTGCTAGAGCAGCTTTTTTTTGGAGTCTCCAAATTTGGTCATTTATAAAAGTCAGAAACCTACTCGGGAACATGAGAAATGAAAATGAAAAGAGCAATTTTCAGACTGAAAAATGGAAAAAACAATTAAGAAGATCAGCAAAAATAGGAAGAATTTTATGCATGAATTGGCTTGAAACAAGGAATTATTACCTTAATATATTGCAATTAAATTACAAGTAAAAGGTAAATTAAAGCAGAAGTGAAAAGCATAAGAGAAAATCATTTCCTTGTAGGACAAATAGTTAATTATGTGTGGTTAGAGAAGCCTACACTGGACATGCATTAAAACATCCGATGTAATTGCATAGGCAAGAAAACAAGTTTTGCCTAGATGTGATTGGATTTGTAATATGTCGTGACAATAGGTTAAGGATGTATAGATTTCCTTGGCATAAACAAGACCGCATCACAGTAAAAAAAGAAAAAGTTTAAGTTGGAGAGGGCAACAAAAAAGGAAGAGAAAGGTAAAGATAATTAAGGGGAGAAAAGGGAGAGGAATTAAAAACTTCAAAAGAGATATCCATTCAATAGAACAATGGTTATTCATGAATTCTTACCACTCCGGCAGTCTTTTTTATCACTGCAGCTGGATTTGAGTTCATCCCTTTTACCAGTGCCACAACAAATTGCTTAAGCATGAATAGTTTTTTGTCTTTCTTTGTATCTACAAGAATGACATCGGCCTTGAAACCCTCAGCTCCCATAGAATGAATCTCATCTAAAGTTGGAATATTAACAAAGAGCTCCTTTAGCTTTTTATCCTGAAACAATCCATGGTATTAACTCATCACAACATGAAGCAAAATCAATGTTCTAAGTGGTTAAACAAACAAATGGTACAAGTTCGAAAGTAGTTTATATGTTAGGACAGAGTCCATCAAGCAATGTTCATCCTATTGAAAATACCAACAATTTAATAATCCAGAAAATGCTTTTAGCATTGTTTGTACTTGTTTCATTTCTCAACATCCAAAAAACAAAGAAAGGCACTTATCAACAGCACGTGTAGAAAAATGGTACAAAGTCAAACATTTTTGGTCAACAGAAAAATCCATAGACTTTCAAAGAAGCAGAACTATGAGACAATACAACAGACACCGTGAATTTGATGGATGTAATCTCTGATACCACTATTTTATCATTAATCATACTTCCATCACTCAAGTTTGATTCTGATAGAACTAAATAAAAATAACAATCAAAGATAAGTAATAAGAACTAAAAATCATAAGTTACAATGTTATAAATTTATTTGTTAAAAGCACAAAAGGTACATCATATCAATTTCAAAGTTGCACATTATGCATCAATTTCAAATTTCTCTTTAATTAAGTGTTCTAAAAGGAAATCATCCAAAAAAGCTAGAAAACATAGAAGAATTTGACTCCATCCAAGATACTTCCTACTGTGACTATATAGAAGCATGGGTCACATAATCCACAAACAACGTAATAGTACATTTTAACATGCAACTTCTAACTCTTAGTTAAGAGAAAAATATTTGCAGGAGAGAAGGTTAAGAAACAGAACAAAACATTAAATCATAACCAGCATAGTAGAGCATAAGAAGATAATGAACACAAATTAAAAGGGAATGATTATCAAAACACAAGTATAAACAAGAGAAATAATCTCATAAATGAACTATTTCTTCACAACCACAATATTTGTTGATCTATAAAAAAAGAAGTTTCAGCAAAGATTAGGCTATTCAACCAAAAGAACTTATAACAAAATAAATATGGAAAAAAATAGAATATACAAATTCTCACCCGTATGACAGAGTAAAAACCATTAGGTATTTGTTTAGAAAGCATCCCGGTGCTCCAAAGAATTAGTGATGCAGTCTGAGAAGACAAACCATCTTCCTCATAACTGTTAGGTGATTCTTTATTACTCAAAGTATCTTCTTGAGAACGCAAAGAGAGTCAAATTTCTCAATAAAGTCTAAACCCCACCACATAGAATTTGAAGGCCCTTGCTCCACTGGCCCCGAATCATCTCGTGTCTCCTCCATGTCCTCAAATATTTGGGATGTAAAACCATTTCGGGGGCCCATTCCTTATCCCATAAAAGACCTCGCCAATCTCACAATAGTTTTTACACAACTAAACAAAGTATTAAAAATCTCTAGAGATGGAGAAATATTTTTATCTTTAAGCGCATGTTAAAAATATTTAGGGTGTTTATTTAAAATTAAACTTTTTTAATGTCTTAAAATTATTTTGATATGATATTATCAAAAATAATTTTTTTTAAATAAAAATATATATTATTTTAATATATATTTCTAAATAAAATTATTTTTAAAAATAACGACTAAGTTGGACTAGGCTCTAAAATAATCACTTAAGTAAGCAGTCTTTCGTTACTTATATTGAGAGAAAGTAAAGGATATGATATTAAGTGCAAATTTGGTCCCGCGGTTGCCTTTGAGGTTGTGTTAAAAAACTAAATTTTAATGTTTGGTTAAGAATGCACCACAGGTTACATAGAGTTCATGAGACGTTTCTCAAAAGCTATATTTAGTTGTTTTTACCTTAGTTTCAGTCTCAACAACGAAACCAAGTTTTTGTCAATATATATATATATATATATATATATATATATATATATATATATATATAATTGTTATAAATTCATAATAAATTATATTTATATGTATTGAATATCCATGACTCTTAAAGTTAGTCTCTTGGATTTCCATGACTCTTGAGTTCATTTTCTTCTCCTATAAATAGATCAACTTGTCTTGTATTCTTGAACCTTGGGAAAATAGAAGAATTCATAATAAAAACTACATTTATCTATTGTCTATTTTAATTATATTTTGAATATATATATTCTTCTATGTGAATTATTTATTCTTTTATAACCATGTTATCAGCACGATGCTTTAACCATCTTATATCAATTTTAATATTTTTGCTTTTAAGTATTGTAATTTATTTTTGGTAAACTTTCTTTCACTATTATTCATAGAAAGAGATTTATAGTTCCTGAAGAATGAGTATTATAAGTTCATAAAGAATTAAATAAATTAAATACAGTTCTTGAAGAACTAATATTTCTAATGCTAAATAAATAACATTATTAAAGGACTAATTTTTGTTATCTTCATGATTTTATTGGATAAGTTATTTCTTGTTTTTATAAATAAAGATAATATCAAATCTGATAAAACTTGAATTTATCGCTCTTGGTATTTTTAGAAATAATTATTTGTCATGAAATATTGACGCCGAGATTCATCTAGAAGCTATGAATCTTTAAAAGACCATCAAAGAATGAAATAATATGTGGGAAAATCTAAATTAAGATATGACCACAAAAGTTTATCATGCTTTCTCAAGTTCGTTATGATTGGTTGCACCTGAAGTTGCAAGATTTTAAATCAATTTTTGAATATAATTCTGCTCCTTTTAAAATTACCTCACGACTAAAATTATGTGGTAAAGCTATCATAGAAGATCAAATATTAGAAAAAACATTCTCTACTTTCATGTCTCAAATATTATCCTACATCAACAATATAGAGTGCATAATTTCAAAAGGTATTTGAAATTAATTTCATTATATCATCATATCCATAATAAAACCCTCTAAAAGAACGGATATATTAATTGATATAACAAATTCCCCCACCCTTCATCCACCAAGCTCCATTCACTGTAACAAAACTCTCAAGCACACTTCTCCCGATGTCCCAAACACCCCAATCACTTTAGACACCAAGTAGTGTCTTCCCTTTTCTTTTGGCAACTCCTAAACTTGTCATTAGTAGTCTCTCACCAACACCACTACATCAAGTATAAGATTGCATCATTGATATACTATCATTGCTTTGTCAACCTCAAGCATACATTTGTTTTACTTGAAGTTGTAGTTAAAAGAAATATTGCATTATAAAGAGCGCATCAAAATTAACTTACGAGGATTGATTGGGACGAGGAAGTCGGATAAGAACTGGATAAAGAGACTGAAAATTTGAAATGGGTCAATTAAGAAAGTTTGTGTATGTTGATTTGATTTGATTGAAAACTAGAAGGATGGGGGCTTAGTCTATGTTGTTAGTATTGCTAGTAGGTTAGGGAATTAACTTAGTGAAGTTAGGCTGTGAAAGGCCTTTTATTTCGGGATTCAGACTAGGTTGCTTTTTATTTCGAACCGGTTTGATTTGGTTTCAGTTTGTTCAACATCAAACTTAACCACATTTTTAATCGAACGCTTCAATTTTAGTTATGAATTGGAGCTAAAAGTGTTTTTCATGAAACTATTTGTTTAAAACCTCAACTACAACAATAACTGCAATATCAAACTAACCCTAAAAAAAATATTAAAAGATAGAGTTTTGGAGGTGGGTAATTTGTTGTGGATGCGCTCGATTCGTGTGAGTGGTACTTTTGGTTAGTTTGGAATTATTTATTTATATGTGACGCCCAATAAATAAGAAAAATGTTGTCTTTGTTTTTGAATAAAAGGAATGAAGGAGCGATGGAAGGATTGAGTCACGTGCAAGAGAGCATATGGGACCTCTTTTTGACGGTCAGCTAGCAAGTGGGGTTAGCTCCCTAACATCCATACAGCACACCTTCATGTGCGTGAAGCTCTCTCTTTTTCCTCTTTTATTCATATGTTTTGTTTAAGTTATTTAACTAGTCATTCATCTATGTTTCCTAGATCAAATTATTTTTTAAATAATATTTCAAGAAAAAATATAAAAAAATTAATAGTGGTATCATTACAAATAACCTGAATTAGCTCTGGTCAACCCATCGCTCATGCACACTCATGTGCACTGTGGACTAGTCATTTCCTCCATTGCTTCGCGCGTATATATGCTCCTTTTTTTTTCACAGGGATGCCTTTCGTGGCCGACAACAGAGTGGTTGTGGTTGAGCGGTTGTATGGGCGCTGTCAGCATCGGCACGCGCGAGTACAAACTGCTTAGACAACAAAACTAATTTGGTTTTTTTAAGAATAGTTTTTTTTTTTGTAAAAAAGGGTTTTTTTATTAACTGGTTGTTGTTGTTTTTTTACAGAAAACAAGAATTTTTTTGCCATAATAATTGAGGTGTCCGGGTCAATTTACGCGCACCATGACTAATCTCTAGATCCACTTTTTCTTGACATTTTTTCTCCTATTTTGTTTTGCCACTTACACTTTTTTTCTTAACCGAGGTGTCCTCGTCAGCTTACACGCATCACGATTTTTTCTTCCCAAGTATTTTTTTCCTTTTTGTTTTTCCTACTTATACATTTTTTATATATAATCAGGGTGTTTGGATCAGCTTACTCACACTATGACTATTATTATTTTATAGAATACCTAAAGGAGATCGCAATTCCAAAAGGTTGTGAATTTATATATATATATATATATATATATATATATATATATATATATATTAAGGTGCTGAAATTAAATAAATAGCAAAATATATGATTAGTCTAAAATATTTATAAGAAAAAAAATGACGATCAATAATTATTATTATTATGAATGCCTTATCTAAAATAATTAGAAATTCCAACACCTAATAATATATTTTTTTTGGAGAAAAGCAATTAAAAAAATAAAATAAATGACATAACAAAAAAAATAGATCTTAAAAAAATATTTGACTTGAAGAATAAATAAAAAGAAAAAAGAGAATAATAAATCAAACAATTACGACACACCCAACCGTCATCGAATGCCCACTTAACTACAAAAAAGTAATTCATCTCTAATTGATTTTGTCGATTGTATTCCCTTAATCAACCGATTATATAATTATCAAAACAATTAAGACACACCAAACAATCAATCAATTGAAGTTTTGCAATCTATGAATTAAATAAATCCACACATAATAGCAATCAACCAGAGATAATCCATCTTTGATAGATTTTAGTGGTTGCAATTTTGCTATTTGCCTGTTAAATAGTTTGCTTTGGTTAAAATAAACTCAACCATCAACATGTTCGATACAACAATTTTACTAATTAAATATTAAAATCATCAATTATAACACACATAAAATCAATTAGTGTTCTACATAAATAGAACTGAGCACAACGCGCATGCAAGTTCAGCTCACTAAAGAACTAAAGGAGATCGACCGTTCATCTGTGTTGTTACTCGTGGATTGGATAATTGGTTTGTTGCTTCGCACTGCATGAGCTCAGTTTTTTTTAGTTAAGGCTTTTTATTTTTTTATCTATATAGTAGAAATGACAAAGGAGTAGTTGAGGCCAAGTTGTTGTCTGTGCATTGGCAGATTTGACGCGCGAGAGTTCAGGTCGCTTAGACAATTAAACTGATTTTGTTTTTTTTTCCTTTTTTAAAAAAAAATAGATGTTTTTTAATAACTAAAGTGTTCGGGTTAGGTTACGCACGCCATGAATAATCTCCAGATCCACTTTTTATACATTTTTCCCTGTTTTGTTTTGCCACTAATACAATTTTTTCTATTTTTCTTCAACCAAGGTGTTCAGGTTAGCTTATACGCACCAAGATTTTTTCTTCCCAGGAATATATTTTTTTGTTCTTGGTCAACTGAGCGCGCCATGAATAATCCTTAGACTCATTTTTTTTCCTTTTGTCCCACTTGTATATTTTTTTTATATATAATCCGGATGTCCAGATCAACTTACACGTGCCACGACTATATTATTTTATAAAATACCTAAAGGAGATCGCAATTCCATAACGTAATGAATATATATATATATATATATATATATATATATATATATATATATATATTAAGGTGCTGATATGAAAAAAATATCAAAATATATAATTAGTTTAACATATTTATCAGAGAAAAATCACAAAGAGTTATTATCGTTATTTTTAAGGCGCTAATATCAAATAAATAGCAAAATTTATAATTAGTCTAACATATTTATAAGGAAAAAATTGACAAATAATTATTATCATTATTTTGAATGCCTTATCTACAATAATTAGAAATTTCAACATCTAATAATATTTTTTAAAAAAATTAAAAATTAAAATAAATACAAAAATTAAAATAAATATTATAAGATTTTTAAAAAAAATATTTAACTTGAAGAATAAATAAAAAATAAAAAAGAGAATAATAAGTCAAGCCATTACTAATTGACTACAAAAAATAAATTAATTCATCTTTAATTTGATTTCATCGATTGCATTTTTTTTCATCAATCGATTATATAATTGTCAAAAAAATGAAGACACGCTAAACAATCAATCAATTGCAGTTTTGCAATCTATGAATTAAATAAATCAACACAAAATAACAATCAATTAGAAATAATCAATCTCTGATAGGTTTTAGCAGTTGCAATTTTGCAATCTGTTGGTTAAATCGTTCATTGCCGTTAAAATAAACCCAATCATCAACAAGTTCGATGCAAGAAAAAAATAATCTTTTATTCATTTTATTAATTGCAAATTTACATCCACCAATTAAATAACTATCGGAACAATTAAAATACGCCTAACAATTAATCAATTATACCTTTTCAATATGCAAAATACATAAATCGATAAAATATTTAAGCAAGTCCACTCATTAATGAATTGACTATAAAATATAATCCACTCATATTTAATAAATTTTATTGATTATAATTTTGAGAGTTGTCAACTAAATTATTATCCGAGCACTTAAATTGATAAAAATAACCAACTAATTCGATAAAGATAAAAAAATACAACAGAATTTAATGATTACAATTTGCTATCTACAAACTAAATAATTCTTTGCAGGCCGAATAATCAAATCAGATTGCTACATCCAAAAAGCCTATTGCAACGCGCGGGCTAGCCAACTCGTTTAATCTAATCAAGAAAATCTTAAAACTTATTAATTCAACTTTATATTTAGCTTAGATTTTAAATTAAATTATTTAAGAGTTTATCCAAACATATGGCTTAGTTCATAAGACTAAAAGAACACCGTAAAAAGTAAACTAAACAAATTATGAAACCTAATTCATCATAAATCTAATATTAAGGATGTAATTGAAATTTAATTAATGAATTAATACAAAAATTGTTATAGTGACAGGTGGTGACTAATGGATTTAACTTATTTCTTAGTTTTGTTTATTTAGAAGGTGTTTAGAATTAAGGTTGAACTTGCTTTTTGTTAAAATGAAATCAAACCAAAAAATGAAAACAAAATTAATTTAGATCCCATAGGTGGATATAAAAACAAATTCAAATCAATGCAATGTTGTAAGATCAATTAAAAATAGAAAAGAAAAGAAAAAAATGAAATAAAAAACAAAGAAAACATTGTGTTAATTTAATTTATAATGTTCTAACATATATATATACATATTATTGATTCTTAATAATAACATATATGATTAATTTCAATCGAAGAATAAAATTGTAAAAAACAAAAATTCTATAGAAAAATACAGGGATTGCAATGAACACTTATAAAGAGGAGCATTTTTTTTTGGCATTGCAGGAGAGAGAAAAGAGATGAAAAAAGAAAGACAACCATCAGTAACCATCCGCTCATCATCCGTCATGCGCACCACCTGGTGGAGAGAACATGGCGACACATTTTGCAACACGGAGGTTAGACACTTTCACCATCCACATGGCATTGAACGCGTTGCCTGCAAGGCGTGTACGAGTAGAAATAGCTAGTGCAAGAAGAAGACTCGCTTGTAGTAAAGCCAAAGAAAAATCAATAAACAAATATAGAATTACCTAAACATCTATTGATCTAGCGATAATAGCAAAAAAGCCTAGCATTAATCTACCATTATGCCCCTGACTCGAGTCAACTATTTTTTTTCATTTGTGAGGGTGTTTCAGTAATTGTATTATTCACCTAATCGTGAAAAACTGAAAATGCCCTCCCCCTTTACCTACATCTTTTGTTCCATCCGAGGGTAAATGCGTTAATTCACTATGTACTGTCGGTTGAAAAAATTGAAAACACCCTTGACATTTCAACTTTTTTTCTCTTTTCAGGGGTAAATCTGTATATTTACTGTTTAAAAAAATAATTCAAAGACAAAAACACCCCAAACAAAATGAGGATGTCAACAAAAGAAGTGAAAAGTCTAAAATACTCCAATATCAAGAGTTAAATTTTATGTACCGAAAGTCAAAATAATAATTATACTATTACAATAATCTATGTGTATCTATTTTCTCCGCACGGTTTAGCGTTGATGATGCATCATAATGTACTGAGTGAGAGAAAAAGAAAAAAAGGCAGCAGTTTTGAATATAAAATCACTAAAGATACCAGGTGACAGTACCTATCCTCCTGAGTTGTTCATGTGAAAAGCATCATGCTTCAGGCTAGGAAGTATTTCCCAAGATTTCTCATGATTGCCCTCAAAAGGGGTAAATGGTCCGTCAGAGCAGATCATATCTGGGTAAGGGCCTTTACTTCCGTGATATCATTTTATTCATTACACTTGTCTATTTCTCTATGCATTAATGGCCGCTTGAATTTGCTCCAGAGTTCTCCCTTTTGTTTCTGGTACCACCGTGACCACAAACACTATAGCCAGCGCGTTGATTGCAGCATAAAGAATGAAGGTACCTGAAAACCATACTTGTATAATTTAATTAATTTCGTTGTGAACCAGAGTTGTCTTTGAGATTTAATGGATTTCACTTTTGCACATCTTGATATTGTTCCTAAAAACTACAATGTAGTTCATGGTATTTATTTATCTTGCCAACTGGTTGCAAACAAATCGATTCTTTGCATTATGCTAAATTTTTGCATGGTTTCGTTGAATAAGTTTTAGAATTGTTTACCATAGGAGCTCCAGGACATCAGGTAGTTGTAAGTGTAGGAAATGGCCCATGCACCAAACCAGTTCACAAGTGTTGCTAAGCTTCCAGCCACTCCCTTGATATTTATTGGAAATATCTGCAACAAAAGACCGTTTTTTTTTTTTGGGTGGAATAATGAATTCATAGATGGGATTTTCATCTTGAAACTTGGATTACCTCAGACATTATCACCCAAGGAACTGCACCCATTCCTGCTGAAAATGAGCCGATATATAGCTGAACCAAAAGTATTTATCAAAGATACGTAAATGAGAAGTTACATAGTTGGAGATCAATCTCAAAAGAAAGATTATTTGACAATGATTATAATTACCAGTATGCCAGTTAAAGTAAGTGCCGGGACTGATTTGATTGCCAATTCATTGACCTAGTTTTGCAGGTCACTTTACATGTCAGTACTTAAGAGAGACAAATTCAATTTATGAGTTCTAAAGTTAGCAATAACCTTTAGATAGAATGAAATCCCAGTTATTATACAGCCAAGAACCAGTCCTGATGCAGAAACCTGAAATACATAGATAAATTAACTTTCAATACTTGAAGGGTGATGAATCAAGAAGAAATTTAACTACATTGGAAAGAAATTTACCAGTAATAGAGGCTTTCTTCCAGCTTTATCTATTACAGTCGTGTTGAGGGCGGTAACTACAACCTGCAAATTTGTTTTCAATCAACTTCAATTGGACCATGACATTTTGATTTCTTCGAGTTAACAAAGTTACTGAAAGAAACCTGAAGAATGTCCAAGACTGGGAGAAAATCCTGAAATAATGCAGAATTTCAAATATTAGTGTACCAAAGAGGGATCAAAACATTCTAGAAAGTATAGCACAAAAGGTTGAATTATTTGATGTTCTCAAGTTAATGTATGAAGGCTCTGTTTCCTATTAAAGTAAAACTCTCATGATGATTGATGTATAAAGGACTAGTTTTTGAACTACCATAAATAGAGATGTCTAATTTACTGTTGGGGATTCAGATTAGATTATTCAGTTTTTTTTTTGTATATAAAATATTAGAAGTTTCCTCTATCACTATACAATGTTGAGGGCCCTAACCTCAGGATGTGATACCCTAACTTTTATCTATGCTATATGCTGCGTCAAATAATGGCCTGTTAAGTCATAGAGACTTCAAAGTAGGGTGTATATATATAGAGACTTGAAAGTAGTGTCGAAATATATATAGTTGAATGAGATACAAAATGTTATGGTTAGTTCCCTGTTTGTTGGAAAGGACAGGGGCCACGCCTCTCCTTTGATAGTAATTTTTATCAAGACCTCTTTACCTGCTGACTCAAAAATATTGCTCACATAAAAGCAGACCCCATTGATTCCTCCAAATTGTTGAAAGACCATCAATCCTACTCCTATCTGATCAAATTGGCATAAAATGTATTAATTGACTATCAGAGTTCATGAAAAATAAATTCTTTCTGGTGAGACCAACTAGAAAGAAATATAGGTTTGAAAGGTTGCAAAGAGGAATAATACAATTACTGAGCGTAGGTATCTCCTTTGAAACAATTCTACGAATCTTGCTTTTGGGAGCCGTTCAAGAGTTTCTATGTACTCCTGTCACAAAAGCGTAAAACTTATCATACTTCTCTTCAAATTTCTACTTCATTAACAGCATGCAGAATACAAATTTCAGTTTAGAACCTTGATTTCAGTTGCCTCCTGAGATATATCTGCTTCCTTGCCACGAAGCTTTTGTAGAGCTGTTTGAAACTCTTCTTCACGTCCTCTCTTTGCCTGCAATAACGCCATATCATTATGTATGTGTGTGTGTAGGCAGAGTGTATTCAATTGCTGTTCGTTACCAGCCATCTGGGCGATTCAGGAATCAGAAACAGACCAAAACCCAGAATTGCACAAGGAACAATCCCTGCAAGCACTCTAGAGGTAAGCTCCCTGTTCTACAAGTATTTTTAGTGTTGAGTAGGCAATGGATCGAGGAATACCAGTCAATGCCAAAGCCCTCCATGTCAGTATGGTTCCTATAATGAATGCAACAGACACTCCACCGCAGATCATAAGCTACATAATGAGATGATATGATTAGATCCTTGTCCCTTACATTTTGGTTTGCATTATATATTAAATATCTACTCTGTCCAACAAAGCCTCAATAGAAAACGTAAATTTAGAAAGTTGATGTCACCTTCATAACACATCACAGCTTGTGAAATTATGTTATCATTAGAAAAGATACATTTCTCAAGTTCTGTCAGAAGCATGTCTATACCTGATTTGTAGTTGTCAGTGCTCCCCTAAGATTCTTGGGTGAAATTTCAGCAATAAAAACAGGTACCTTGTCAAGATGTCAACATCGTAATAGAATTCATTAGCAACATATATTCTACCTTGACGTGGTTTATGCATAAAGGCATATTGAGAAGCAAATGCGAGAAGATTTAAATTCTACCACATAAGAAAAGATTCCCATTCCATATCCTGTTGCCAGTCTCCCGAGGTCCAATGCCAGAACCCCCTGTTTTATATTAACTGAGAGGTCAACTAAAAATAAGACAGCATGTCTGGGGGGGAAAACTCGCTTCTGAGATTAACCTGAGCAAAGTAGATGGCTAGCCATCCTGCAACACAGAAGCTGGCAGCCACTCTCAGCGCCTGGGTACACAACATATAAGGGTTGAGTCCTACACAAGCAGTACTAGATTCAAAAATGTTCATCACGACATACCTCTACTTACCCCTTTCCGGCCAATTAAATCAGCAATGGGCCCACTTGTGATTGCACCAATCATTGCACCGAATGTCAATATTGAACCAAACACGGAATACTTCGTAGTTCATACAAACAGAGCAAGCAGCACATGTAAGTCTGGAGGCTAAAAATCAAAGAGTTCATTTGCAGAATTTAAAACAGCATCATCATTAAACTGGGGAAGCATTTCTTAATACAAGTGTCTAGATCTATCCAATCTTTTGATCCTAGAAACATTTCTCTTAAGTTCAATTCCTGCAGTTGATCTGGAACCATATTTGTGATGTCTAGAAGCTCAATTATTCTCCCACAGCTTAAGTTTGCATGTTTCTGACAAGTTCGTAGGCTTATTTATAAGGGGACAAATCAATCGGTTACTTAGCTCTGGATAGGTGCTTAATATACCGGGAGACAATTTAGTTACTTAGCTCTGGATGGGTGCTTAATATACTGGGAGACAATTTAGTTACTAACCTCAGCAAGAGATAGAGAGAGGTCTTCCCTGATAGCATTTTCTGTGGGTGATGAATAGCCTGCCTGAAACCACATGCAGTAAATTAAATCAAGACTCTTGCTCGTCAAGAAATATATAGGAACACGAGCTAAGTTAGGAAACAGAGGTAATTATCAGTATTGTAAGTTCCTAAATAAAAGAAGGAAAGCTTACACATGAGCCAAATGCGAAAGAGCCACAGACTGCAACAAAAGTGCTGAGATAAACCATCCATACACTTTCTTTGCTTCTACTCTGAACAAAAGATCCACCTTGTTCGTCTGATAGATTTTTCTTGTCCATGAGTGGTTCTCTAACCTCTTCACGCTCCAGGTCCTCTTTGATGCTCATGCCTCCACTCTTTCCAGTCAGGATCTGCGTAGCCTGGAGATGGCAAAGAGAGTGTCTGTTAAGGAATGCTTTTTAGATCAGTGATGGATGTGAAATAGAAGAGAGAGATAAGCCTCTCTATCTCTATCTCTATCTCTGCTGTACTCAAAGCTTCAATATTCACTAGTGTCCTCCAACAACAGTGTTCCTGACTCGATATACCCCACCAACAGCAAAAACCATATGTCTAAGATAAATTACTATTATTACTAGATAAGGAAGTCTAGATTACCACGTGGATCAAGTTAGTTTGTTATAGTAAATCAGTTAATTATATACAATATTATTATATATATATTTATTACTAAAAACTTCAATTATTTTTAATAACTATATAATATTAAATTAATAAATCTAATATTTGATTTATAGATCAAGAGTAAAGATAAAATTCATGAGACAAAATGTTTTGCAAACCAAGATTTTAAAGTTATAATTATGATTTTTTTATTGCATCATAGCATTATTCCTAAAGTTATAGAGATTTATACATATTATGTTCTTTCTTTTATAAATTAAGCAATTATTCTCATAAGTTGATATATAAGATATACTAAGAATTAATATTTTGATGTTTGTTATATTAAATGTATATTGAATTGATCAACATGAAAATTTCATATAGAAAGATTACTTGTGTCTATGAAAAACTCACATGACAATTGTGTAAGTGATTATTAGATTCAAGATCACTAAATTATCTTATATAGAGAATATTATGTTTTGATCTTGTTACATGATATCTAAATTGAGTTAACGAAATGGAAGATAATGAGCATAACATTAATTATATGAAGGAACTTGAGTGATCAAGAGAGCGTTTATGAATTAATTTTTTTTTATCTTTTCATAACTAATATTGATTGAGAAATCCTTGACGAATGTAAAATAAGATTTGAAAAGGTCAATAATTATTATATAAAAAAATATATGATTTAACATGATAGACATGCTCCATGACTTAATATTAAATCAAAACACTATTAATGAAAAAAAATTCAATTACACTAAGAAACTGAGCACTAATGATGTGTTCAAGAACTAAATAATGCAAGAATCACTCTCACGCGCTAAAATTGAAAAACAATTGAAGTAATAATCATCAAAGGCTGCTAAATTTTTGGTTACATGTGTTTAAATAGTTCTTGAAAAATTAACCATAATAAACCCCTTATGTGGATTTATATGAGGTCCACTCAAACTTGATCTAAAACCATAAATTGAAAAGCCCAAAATTTAATCTAAACAAACATTGAATCCTAACTGATAACAAAGTATTAATCAAGTTCAAATAAGCGTTGATTGTAGCTAACAAAATAAAATAAAATCCATGTTCTGTAATGAGAAGAAGAGAAGGAAGTAAAATATGACAGAGTTGATTCAAGGTTTATTTATAACCTTCTATGCAATCCCTTAAACCTAGAAACAAAAGGAAAAAGGTAATAATCCATATTTTTTTCAAGTTGTAAAAGAATTCTTTTGCTTCCTTTGTTGTCCTCACTTCATGTCCCAAATAAAGTTATATTGGACCTCTCTTACACATATATAAGATGTACTACTATCTCCTCTTGATGCTCTAATTGACTTTTCAATTCTCATTTAGTTGAAACCTTCAAAACAAATGCGTTCATGTTTATTTCAATATTTGTCTTAAACCTTGTCATTGAACCATTTAGCATATGTAATGGATCTTTGTTGATGTTTATGGGATGATGCATATGATCACAAAGTTAGTATCAACTAAAATATTAAGTCAAATCACTAATGTCTTTTTTAATATTAGAGGATCATGTCATATTGATAAACTTTACACCTGATTTTCAAATATAAATTAATCAATTGTTGAATGGATAATAAACTAAAATTTATAATTTATTTAATTTTATTTAATTATAATTATAACTTATATTCGAGTCAATATATTAGAAACCTAATGCACACATTAATAACCATAAGTTAAAAATTAAACTAGGATGATATAATTAAATATGACTTTATCAATTTATATTTTAGATATTAAGGGCTAAAATATAATTAATATAAAGATTATATTTCTAAACCTAGAAAAATAAAGTAAGGAATTGATTATGTTAGTTTCTAAAATTATTATAAATTAATATATGCATATTATTCATCAGAAATAGATATTTTTTCATTTATAGGAATCTATAAAGTTAAACCTATTATTTTGTAAGTGAAAAAAAAAGTAATTGTTTGTTACACGAAAAAACTACATAAACTTTAAATATTAGCTAACACTCTAAGCATAACAATTTCTCTCTTCTAAATAAGGATTTGAAAGATTTTTCATTGGTAGTTCATGTAGATTATCTTTATAGGCCAAAAAATTTGACAACTTATGGTTTGCAAAAACACAATCTTTAAGAAATTATTCAAAGTCAAATGATATCAAACCTTTAGGTAATAAATCTCTAAAAAACTCTAGATTTGTTTAATAAGATTTAGAGATTTCTTAATTATTTTGTGTCATAGATTTTGTTATGTGAATGTTCTTCGAAAAACCTACATGTCATAATTAAAGGGTATTGTACTTGAATTTCATAAGGACATGATAGAGCCTAGTTCTTTACCTTAACATGTTGTAAGAGAGATTTAAGTAGCAAATATTCTATGCATGAATGGTTAAAGAGATGGATAAAAAATAAAAGGATTATTTCTTTTTTCATTAGTTAGTTAGAAAACTTATGAATAGATACTAAAAATTCATCTTAGTGAAAATGGATATGAATTGAAATAGGAAATGTGTGTATTGTTTATCATAGGGATAAAACTCAATTAAGAAACGGGTGGCTTTCACATGTATTTCCCAATGTAGATGAATTTTCTTCTATTATCAGTTAAATTCTTGCACTCAAATATGCCTTATTAAATTAATTAATTAATTAATTAATTAATCAATATATATCATTTCTTCTTTTCATTTCTTACATATCTTATTCAATCCCTTACACCAAACAATATTTGAGATCATGTGGCTTTATTTGATGGAGTTAGGGGGGGAATGGAACTTTGTTGTTTCATTTAGAAAAGGATATTTGTCAATCAAGAATACTACAATATTGTTATCATAAAAAAAGATTTTGTAAAGCGAATTGTAATGAAGATTATGTAGCATTATGGATTATAAGATGATATGTACACTAAATTGAACCACATGAGAATTCTATATGGAAAAATTACTTGTGTCTATGAAAAAGTTCACATGACAATTGTGTAAGTAATCCTTAGACTTATGATCACTAAGTTATCTTATATAAGAAGTTTATATTTTGATCCTGCTACATATTATCATAATCGAGGGTAACAAATGAGAAGATATTAGTTATAAAATAAGTGATGTAAAAGTATTTTAGTAATCAAGAGATTCAAATCTTATCCTCTTAAGTCCAAGGTCAAAATATCACCATAAATGATTTGGGAAAAATATTCTTTTTGTTTTAAAATAATATTGATTGTAAATACTTGTGTAAGGTGGAATGAGATTTGAAAATATTTTCAATTCTTATTCAAATAATCAAAGACTAAACCTCAAGAAGTTAGCCTAGTGCTCCATTTAAGGTTAAAGGTTGGAATTTAACTAGCTATATTTTGTCTCTGTGTAAAATTTAGTGACTTGCTTTTTTATTTTGTCAATGATTTTTGTGAAGCCTAAGGATTTAGTCGAGGTGGGTACAAGTTAGCCTAGACATCCCTGGTTACAAGAAAAATAAATAAATGACTATGTTAAGATCAAACATGATTTGATATCGCATACATATTTCATGCTATGATATTTAAATAAAAAATTGTTAATGAAATGATAATAATTACACTAAGAAACTAGTCACTGAAAAATTAAGTCAAATCACTTATAACTTTTCTAATATAGGAGGAACCATGACAAATTACTAAATATTATACTTCATATTCAAATATAAATCAATTAATTGTTGAATTGATAATAAATTATTATTTTTAAATTTCATAATCATATTTTATTTTAGAATTAAGATTTATATTTAAACTGACATATTAGAAAACTTAATGAGTCATGCATGTAAGAGTCATTGGTCAGAAATTAAAATAGAATAACTGATCAAGTATGACTTGACTGTAAATGGATTTTAGAAATGAAGGACCAAAATGTAATTAATATATGAGATTACAATCCTAGACCTAGAAACATTAAGTAAGGACTTGATTGAATATTTTTTTTAAAATTAGACTAAAATACTATATGCGATATTATTTAAGGGACTTATAATTGCGACAACCCTTGAAGCAAATATTTAAAGCAAAAAAAACATGTAATCTTTAATTAATCTTCCTGTAAATACTAAACAATTCTAAAATTGTCTAGTAAGATTCCTGAAACTCTGAAACAAAATTATATTTATAATTTCTGCAGCACATATATGTTTCACAAACCCAACAAAAGCATTCATCCTTGTCTTTATTGCTTTAACCAGCCAAGTGGGCTCTGCAGCCTGCACCACATTTCTACGTCTTTTTTAAACCATACAGCTTGCCACACATGCAACATGGTATTTATATCATTAAGTTATTTTTCTTAAGAAATAAATTAAATACGTGGTTAGCAGGTCCAATTTGACCGCGATACTCATTTGATTCGTTCTTCCTCTATCATTGAGGAGCCCGGTAGCCGGATCTTTTCTCTATTTTTTTTTTTTTTTTACTCGGCTGATCAATTGAAGATGCGGACTTAGAAGAAGCTCCGGACAACTTCCTGCAATTTTATATATTGCCATCGAGTTGTTATAAAATGTTTTCATATATCGAATTAATGTAGTATATAATTTTCAGGAAAAGGTATAGAAATTTAAATTATCGCTGGAAATAGAAGGGTTATAATTTTCAGGAAAAGGTATAGAAATTTAAATTATCCTGGAAATAGAAGGGGTTAGTAATAAATTCAAATTCACATTCACAGTATATACTATGTACTTAAGAGCTCATGGGTTGGTTACAATAACTTAAGAGACAAATCATTATAGATTACAATAGTATAGTTCAGATTCTGGGTCGGTCAGGTTGGTTCACTGGTTTACAATTTTTTTATTTTTCACAGAAAATAATAGTTTTGTACTCGGAACATACAAAAAACAGGTGCTGGTCAGAGGGGTGTCGTGATAATTGAACATTTTTGTCTTGGTTCGGGTCACTGGTTTATTTTAATTTTTTATATTACTTTGCACAATAAAATAACCATTATATCCCTTGAAAAGGACAAAAATAAGCTATGGACGAGAAAGGTGCCACGGGATTTTTTTTAAATGACTATATATGGATATAACTCCTAATAAGACAAAATTGATAACTTGGGCATAGGGTAAATAGGTAATAGACCATAATTGTTTATTATTTTTCTTGGAATACTATTGGCGTGTGTGGTACACTCAACTGATAGTATTCAAACACATGTCCTGTTCGGGCGGCACGTGAGGCAGATTAAGGTGGAGGAAAATGATTGTATGGTGTCTTTGTTGATTCCTGTCATGTACTCTTTCTCATGGAGTAGCGTGTGACCTTACAACGGTGGACGAGGAAGAGCGGGTGGACGGTTGGACTTTTTCTCTTTTTTCTCTCTCCTGCATTCTAAACTACATGTCAACACCCTGATTTTATGTATTTTTTCTATCAATCCCTTCACTTTTAATTGTGTTGTGTGATCCTTATTTTCTATTATGTAAGTTTTGATTTGTTTTAGTTGTGTCATTCGATTACAATTTATTATATATTACATTTTCATCCAAGTCCTTATTCTTTTAATTTATGGATTGCTTTTAAATCCCTTAATATAGTCAGTATAGAAGATTTGAATTTTTCAATTTTTTTCTTCAATTGAAATTGATAATATATTTAGTTTCATTTTGGTCCTTATACTTTTAATTTTTTATATTTTTTAAATAGTTTCTATTTTGTCCATTTTTACGCGCGCGCTCTTAACTTTGGTCGTTAATTTTTATTATTTTATCTTTTATTGAGGTAGTATTTTTTTTGGAAAAAAAATGTTCATAAATTTTAGTTTGTGTTTTTGATCATTTAAAATTTGATATTTTCTATTTTTTATTATTCTTTCTTTTGTTTCTTTTATAATATTTTTTTTCACGAGAAATGCTTTTGTTTGCTGATATATTTTTAATATTATTTTACTCTTTTGTTAATGTTGCTGATATATCTTTTATTATTTTTCCTTTTGTTGATGTAGTACTTTTTTAAAAATTTTAGTTCTTAAATTTTAGTTTGTGTTTATGATAATTTGAAAATTGATATTTTTTTTCCTCTTTGTTATTTCTTTTAGTTTTTTCATTATTATTTTTATTTATTTTCAAGTCAAATACTTTTTTTAGTTGATAATTTTTTATTTTTGTTTTATCATTTATTTGATCTGTATGTTTGTTTTTTTGTTAATATTTTTAAGTTTTCTTTAGTCTTTGAATCAATTTTGTTTTTTTTATTATTAACACAATAACAATAACAATAACAATAGTAATAGTAATAGTAATAGTAATAGTAAGTTTACTTTTGTTAATTTTTCAGTGTTTTTTTCTCGGAATAATTTGATAATTTTTATTGTTTTAGTAATAATAGTAGTGATAATTTTATATGGTAAGACTTTGATATTGATGTTGTCATAATAGAGTATATTAATTTGTTTCAATATATTAAACTTTATATATATAAATATTATATTTTAATTTCAAAAGTTATAAAAATTATTTGCTCGACCCACAACGTAGTGCAGACAATTAACTAATAAAAACTAAAAGCTACAATTGAATGTATATTTTTTAGATTCAATATGTTAATTCTATGGGGAAAAGTTAAATCTCACCTAGACAATATTAAATTCTAGATGTTTTTTTTCTTTTTCGATTGATTATTATACTACATACTAAAAGAGATCAAGAGTCGATTACCATAGCATATGAGGAGAATCATTGTGGATTATAATAGTGTTGCTTAGTTTTCGATTCGAGTCGTTTGGTTCATCAACTTACTAATATTTAATTACTTTTGCATAACAAAATACAAAGAACCACCTGTAGCTTAATGGAAAAGGTGCAAGTTTCCTAAGCTAGATTTTCCCACTTTTAACTTATACAGTTTATGTTCTTTCTTTTTTTGTTTTTTTTTTATTATTTTCACATCAAATGATTTTTTTAGCTAATAATTTTTCTTTGCTTGCTCTTTTTCTAAAGTTATTGACCTCTTTTTCTTTGATTGAATTTTTTGTTGATATTAACGTAATAATAATAATAATAATAATAATTTTAGTTTTCTTTTTTATAAATGTTTTCAATTTTTTTTTACTTGGGATAATTTAATATTTTTTAAATTTTTTTAGCAATAATAGTAATGATATTTTTAGATGTTAAACCTTCGATGTTCCTGTTGTTATAATAGGGTGTGTTCATGTGTGTCATTATATCAAACCATACATGTATAGATGTTATATTTTATTTGATTTTATTGATTTTTTCCTTTGATTGAAATTGATAATATATTTGGGTTTTTTTCCCACCCTTATACTTTTAATTTTTTATTTTAATTCCTTTAATTTTTTATATTTCTTAAATTGTCCACATTTTTGTCCATGTTCATATATATGTGCCTTTAGTTTTGGTTATTAATTTTTATTATTTTCTCTTTTGTTAAGGTAACATTTTTTTCAAAAACTTTGTTCTTAAATTTTAGTTTGTGTTTATGATCATTTGAGAATTGATATTTCTTGTTTTTTTCTTGGTTGTTTTATTAGTTTTTTTTTTATTTCACGTCATATGATTTTTTTAAAAAAAAAACGTGTTGCTACAGTTTTTGGGCCTTTTTATTCTTTTATTGAATTTATTTTTCATTATGCACGCAAAAATAACAACAACAACAACAATTTTTTTCTTGCTTTTAATGTTTTGGAGTTTCTTTCTCCCCTTAATAATTTGATAATTTTTATTATTTTAGCAATAATAGTAATGGTTAAGCCTTTAATATTGTTATTATAATAAAGTGTGTTGATATGTTTTATTATATCAAACTTTGCATGTATAAATGTTATCTTTGATTATTGAACTAGCAAACTCTATGAATTATTTCAATCCTAACAATCATAAAAAATATTTGTTCGGCCCGCAATGTAGTGTGGATAATGAACTATTTTATGTCTAAAAGATGATGATCATATTAAAAATGATTTTGGTTTATTAAAAAAATTAAAAACAAAATATTAGTAATAAATCACATTAACAAAAACACTAAAAGAGCTCGGTGGTTTACTGTAGATACACACCCATGTGCACTGTTCACTTGCAATATGCTTTCGTGCGTCACGCGAGTTCGTCCGCAACAAAAAACGGTGCCACGCTGGAGGGGTGCAGAGGTAATTGCGCGTAAAAGGACCGGTCCGGTCCGCTACACTTTTGTTTATTTTAATATTTTTTTGAAAAAAGCTAAATATGGATATAGCCATGAATAAGACAAAATTGATGAATTAGGCACAAAGGTAGCCCGGTCATTGACCATCATATTTTATTATTTTTTTGAATATACTGTTGGCGTGTGTGGAACACGTGACCCACTGTATTCCACCCTACTGTATTCCACCTCACGCCCTGTTAAGTTGGCGTGTTCACCATTATACGGTGGCCAGAATAGGCTACTGGCGTCTTTGCCAATGTGCCTCCGCATGATCTTCCTCCTGGTACGACAATGACTGGTTAAAGCTGTTTGTTTCGTTTCTCTCTCCTGCACGCAAAAGTATAAGAGAGGTCTCAGGTTTGTTGTCCTTTTCACTTTGGTCCCTGGACATTTAATTTTCCGTATGATACAGGAGAGGCCCCCGGTTTTGACTTTGCACATCGATCCCTTCCCTTTTAAATGAGTTCTTCAATTGAAATTAGTTAAACGTTAATGTTTCACTTCGGTCCTCCTTTTAATTTCTGGATTGGGATTAAAAACTTTACTATATTCGGTACGGAAGTTGTGATATTTTCAATTTCATCCTTTGATTAAAATTAATAATCTATTTGATTTTCATTTTGACCCTTATACTTTCAATCTTTGATTTTAATCCCTATATTTTTTATATTTTTAGAATAGTCTCTGTTTTTGTCAATATATATATATGCCCTTAGCCTTGGTCTTTAATTTTATTTTGTGTTTATAATCATTTAAAAAATAATATTTATGTTTTTTTTTCTACCTTTGCTTTTGAATATATTTCACCTAATAATTTTTATTTTTTTAATTTTTTTTTATCTTTTGTTAAAGTTCTTAAGATTTTTTTAGTCTTTTATTTATTTTTGTTTCTTGCATAATAATAATAATAATAATAATAATAATAATATACTACTACCGGTACTACCACCGCTACTACTACTAATAATTTAATTATTTTTATTACTTACTCTAATGTTTATGTTTTTAGTTAATAATAATAATGATAAGAATTTTATTGTTTTTCTTACTTACTCTTTTGTTAATGTTTTGTAGTTTTTCCTTCTCGGGATAATTTAGGAATTTTTATTTTGATGACAGTACTTACAATGATAAATTTTTTTGTGTAAGTTTTTTGTTTGATCTTTTATTAAAGTTTTTACGATTTTTTTAGTCTTTCATTTAGTTTTGTTTCTTTCATTATTAACACAATGATGATGATGATGATGATGATGATGATGATGATGATAATAATAATAATAATTTAATTGTTTTTCTTGCTTACTCTTCAGTTGATGTTTTGGAGTGTTGTTTTTCACGATAATTTGATAATTTCTATTATTTTAATAGTAATAGCAATGATAATTTTAGTTTTTAAAATTTTGATGTTGTTATTGTTATAATAGTGCGTATTGATCTATTTTATTATATTAAATTTTGAGTATATAAATATTAAATTTTAGTTTTGATTCAACAAATCATATAAATATTGTTTGCTCAGCCCGTAACGTAGACAAATATTTTTTTATTTTCAAATTAAATGATTTTTAGCTAATATTTTTCTTTTGTCTTATCATCTATTATATTTTTTATTTGTTCTTTCTTTTAGTTTTTATTGTTTTTTTCAGTTGGAATAATTTTTTTACCTAATAATTTTTATTTTATTTTTTGTTTAATATTTTGTTCAAGTTATTAGGATTTTTAGTCTTTTATTTATTTATTTTTCATTATTAACACAATAAAAATGATGATAATAATGATAATAATAATAATAAATAAAAATTAATTATTTTTCTTGCTAACTCTTTTTAATGGTTTTAGTATTTTTCTCTCAGGATAATTTGATAATTTTAATTATTTTAATAGTAATAGCAATGATAATTTTAGATGTTAACACTTCGATATTACTATTTTTATAATTGGGTGTGGTAATCTATTTTATAATATTGAATTTCACATATACAAATATTATATTCTAATTTTGGACCAACAAGTCCTATTAATTTCTTTAATCCCAACAATCATAAAAAGTGTTTGTTGAGCACTGCAACATAGTGAGGTCAATTTTATTATTTTTCAAATCAAATAATTTTTTTCCTTGTAATAATTTTTTTTTGTTATTAAACAGTAATAATATTAATATTAATAATTTTAGTTTTTGTTCTTACTTGCTTTTTTAAAAAAAATGTGTTTTTCTCGAAGTAGTTTTGATATGTTTTATTGTTTTGACAGTAATAATGATTATAATTTTAGAAGTTAACACTTAGAAGTGAACAAGTATAATAATCGTTGTCTCCTAAAAAAGACAATATTTTTTTGGTGGGTTATTGTTGGCATGTCGTCTCACACGTTGTTCGTTTCCATGCTCACGCGTGTTTCGGACGGCGCGTGCACCGACTCTGGCGTCCCAAAATGTCCAATCGTAGTCTAGATGATTTTCAAGCATGTTCTCTTCCACGTGGAGCGCACGTGTGACACTATAGTGTTTAGAGACATGTCGGTGGTCGCTTGAATTTCCCCTCAATTTTTCTCTCCGCTCTGCACTCCACTGTCGTCAACATAGTCGTGTTTTTCCAAATTTCATTACAGTCCCTGAAAATTGTATTTTGTTTTTCTGACCTTTATTTCTATTATATAGGTTTGTTTCAATTTTATCCTTCAATTGAAATTGATTATATATTGGAGTTTCAATTAGGTCCTCATGCTTTTAAATTTGCAGATTGGGCTGGAATTACAAAGATTTTTTGTAACAAAGCTTTCATTGTATCAATTTCATCCTTGCATGCACATTTATTTTAAACCCTTAATATTTTCAGTATCAAAATTTGATTTCTTTCAATTTTATCCTTCTATGCAAGTTAATTATGAATTTTATTTTTATTTTGGTCCCAATTCTTTTAATTTCCGGCTTTGTTTGAAATTATTGAATTTCAATGTTTTAATTTACTTCAATTTTGTTCTTTAAATTAAATATATTATTTAAAGTATGTCAAGTTAATTAAAAAAATTATATTTATGTCAAATTAAAATATGTGAAACTAATGATATGCTTTAATATTTATTGAGTATTATCACCCAAAAATATATATAAAGAGAGAAAAATGACCTAGGATTTGCCTTTTAATTAAATATATTGTTGAAAGTATGTCAAATTAATTATATATTTGTATATTTATATCAAATTAAAGTATGTTAAACTAATTATATGTTTGAATATTCAATGAATATTATCGCCTAAAAATATATACAGAGAGAAAAAAATGACCAAGGATTTTTTAAAGAAAAACATTAATATCAGTATTTTTAAATTAAATTTAATATAATAATATGATTAATAAATCTTATAAAAAATTGGCTCCAAATTTTAATTTTGTGCTCTTTTGTTCAATTTTATTTCTTGAAAAAATTTACAGTAATTTGATTTTTAATATTGTATATTTAATATACTGGAGAAAAATATAAGGTTATTTCTGAAAAAAATTATAATATTTTTATTTATAATGTGTCGGATCTAATAGTAGTGAGAAAAATGTCACTCATAAAAACAATTACCTGCATCATATGCGATTAAAAATATACAAATCACTTTCCATTTCGATTATAAAATTTTTATCAATTATAATTTTACTAATTAAATATTAAAATAATAAAATAATATATATATATATATATATATATATATAATAATTTTCTACATAGATAAAATATCAGTCGCATCGCATATGTCTCGTAACATTCTAGAAAGTTCTCTCCCATACAACTAATTAAAAATACCTTTGAACTGATATTATGAAAAGAGTGATAAAACATGAATTCAATGCCCGTTATTTTGAATTGTTAAAAACATAGTTGTCAATACCGTTCCTAGCGTCTTTGTTTCGATTAGTAAATCTTGTTCATATATAATTATTTAACTATATATATATATATATGAAAAAAAATATTAATTTAACAAGCATAATTAAAATTTGAATTTTTTTTATTTAAAATATTTTTGTGTTTTTAAATTATTTTGATGTATAGATGTTAAAAATAAAATTTTTTTTAAAAAAAATTAGATTTTGAACCCGGAACGGAATTGGGGCGTTCCGGCCGGAATTTAGCCTGAATTTCCGGAACAGACCGGAAATAAAACCGAGACAAAGTCGACGTTGGAGTATCTCGGTTTTTAAGCGAAGGAAACATAATTAAAAACTATAGTTAAAAATAATTTATTTATACTTTTCCGTAGGTGTTTTATAATTAAAACACGTGATGATGTGGAATAGTTTATTGCTTGGGTGGTCTTCTGAGCATGCAGATATTTAAGGTTATGAGCGATGTCAAATCAAGCCTTCTTTTCTCAACTAATTAGAATTTGAGAATTCAACATCTACGAGGGCAATGAAAATGTCACCCATAGGTTCTGGCCACATCCTCGTTACAACCATCAAAGAATTCAAACGAGTATTATTGACCAAAGTTGTAAATCCGGTGGCAGTTACAGTTTTTTTATTGGAACGCAACGTTCCAGTTTCGGTGTATTCTGACGTGTCGTTCCGGTTCTGTTCTGTTCATATATATAACAAGTATAATTTAAATTCAAGATAAATAAACTTTAAATTATATAATACAAACACAAAGTAAAAAAAAAATATAATCTCAAAATTAGAAACATTTTTAAAATTTCAAAATATTATGAAAGTAAAATGTTGTAAAATAAAAGAAATATACATCAAATATTTTTTACATTATTAATATAAAAATAAGGATCTTGATCTTGCGGTGAAATATAAGGAAAGTCATCAACAAGACATTCCAATAGTTGGTCATTTCCACCAAGCTCCTTCTCCTCATTAAAACATGTCTCTTCATCATCTAAATTTAAAGTAGACAAAGGTGCTTCGATACTCTCCCAACTTATATCCTCTCCATCAAGAAGATTGGGTTCTTCACAAATTCATTCATTTAATAGATCAATGTTATCAAGGCTAATGGGATCTAAAGCATCTCTTGTTTTGCTCAAATTTCTACAAAGAATAAACATGAAAGAAATTAAAAAATTAATAGAAATGTAATAGAAAACAATTATTAATATAATAGTATTGATATTTTACCTCTATTGAATCTTTAGATTATAACGAACAAATACTAAATCATTTAATCTCTTGTGCTCAAGCCTATTTCGATTTTTGGAATGGATGTATCCAAATATATATATATAGTCCCTTATCTTTTAATTTTGTATTTTTACCATGATTTTGATTTTAATATTAGAGATAATATTTATGTTAGTCCCAAAACTTATTTTCTTTATTTTTATTCAATAAATTATTAAGACAAGCCAAAGTTGTATGGAAAATAATGAGGAGAGAAAGTGAAAGTGATTGGTTTGACCACTTTTCAATTATAAAACTTGTAGCTCTTAGTGTCAACAAATTTTTATTTGTCAACATTTTTATTTGAAAAGAGTAGTGTGATTATTGTGATTTTTTTAATATGGTAAATATATTCATCAAAAGCAGCAGAATAATAGAGAGTTGAAGAGGGTACCAGGAACAAACTTGTTTATCTCAAGAGCAACTAACCAAAGGTCTCAAAAATAAAAAACTTTAAACACTAAGACTTACATATAAAAAAATATCATTTGAAAGTCCTCACGCAATATAAAGTTTTTGGTTAGAAGTAAAAAAATTTATATTGTGAAGAGAATTAACTTTTGAAACAATACAAAATATCTCCTAAGACTCAGGAACTACTATAATGAGCATTGTCATGAAACCTAGCATTTTTTTCCTTTCAAATATTATAAACAACAATAGCTACCATCAATCCTCTAGTTATCAATTCAAGAGAGCAACTCACATTCAGCTAAGAAAGCCAACATATGATGCTAACCCAAGAGCAAAGTCGATTTTTGTGATTGTTATCTACAAAAATGTCTAAAATTAAGATTAAGTTCCATTTTGATTTTTTTATTCAATTGATTGTTGGTTTTAGATCCTGTTTGACATTGTGTTTCAAAAATGCTTTTGAAAAAATATGAATTTTTAGTTTTTAATTTAAATTATTTTTTAGTGTTTTTAGATCATTTTCATAAATAATTTTAAAAATAAAAATATCATTTTGATGTATTTCTGAATAAAAATATTTTCAAAATACAACCTCAATTACATTCTTAAACAGAAACTTAGGAGATTTTGAGGTTTTTAGATGTTTTAGGGTGATATTTATTATATTTATTAAGTAGTTTTAAGTAAAAATTAGTCGTAAAATGGAATTTCAACCAAAACTCCCATTCTAAAATTTCCAGCAACCGACAATGGTCAAATTCTAAGTAGCAGCATGTGATGTGTCACCTTCAAAAAGAAAACAGCAAGCACCTAACATTTAATGTCACTTCTAGGAGCTTTTTTTCCTATGTTTATTTTTAAAAAACTTTAGCATTAAGTGTTGGGTTTTAATTGATTTTTTATAGTTTTGTTTTTAGTTTTATCCTTTCAATTACTTTTGAATTGATTTTCATTTTTTAATATATAATAAAATAAAATTAATTGAACTTACTGGAGTCCATCACTCTGTCATAGATATAAAAGGTTTACAAGGGTTGTTTCTTTTTTTACTTTGTTCTTTAAATTTTTTAACTTAACAAGGTCACATCATAACACCTCTTATTTGATTTAATTTGAAATTCAGGCTAAATAAGGTATCAAGGAAAACTTTTCAAGTTTAATTCGTTGTTGTTGTTGTTGTATTAAAAAAATCTTGGGTCAAAGCATGGAGAAAGATAAGCTACCTATTAAAGAAAAAAAATGAGAGATAACATGAATTCATCTTGCCCCAAAACACATATAGCTATTCATTGCAATAATATAATTATTGTTTTGCAATCTGAAATAAAAAATATTGTATTAGTAATGAGAGTAATATGATTTTTTTCTTATGATCCATAAGTCATTGTTAAATTATTTATGGATAATTTAGTATGTTTAACTTATAAAGCAAACCCAAGGGGGTTGGCCTGGCGGTAGGAGGCTTGGGACTGGGAAGTGTGCTCCTTCCACGTCTCAGGTTCGAATCCTACCGGGTGCAAACAATTTCTTTGGGACAGCGGACTTGAGCGAAGCCCATGAATTAAATAGTTCCTCTAGCTTGCTGCGGTGCAGTTGGGTCATGGGATTAGTCAAGTCCTAGCGGGTCTGGATTATCCATTCAAAAAAACTTATAAAGCATACTAAAATAGTTAAATTATCATTAGAAACATAAAAATATTTAACTAATTACTAGGCTCTTTTTCAACTTGTTATAGCACAATAAAATAACTAAATAATCATTAAAACTAGAATTTCTTATAAAGCAATGTTGATGGATTTTTTTTTTATCATGATTAGTTATACTCAAATTGACTTATAGTGTTTTTTAATAAGAATAAATGTAAAAGAAATGGTTGGAGTGTGTTACACATGAGTGTTAGTGTATAAATTTACTTCTCACTTGATGTATAACTTTTTTCTCCTTCTCGATTTCAACAAATGATCCTCCAAATTCTCAAAGCATCACTTCAATATGTTTTTCTTCAAAAAAAATTATTTGTTATTTATTTTATTTGAAATAATTTATATAGTTGATTTTTTTCAACTTCATCCTCTATTTTTTCTATTTGTTAATTTTGGTTTTCTTTCTTATTTTTTTTATATTGTTTTGTTTTGAATCTTTTTTTTAATTGAGTTTGCTTTTCAATCTCATCCCTCTACTTTTGATTTGATTTGTTTTTTTTTCTACTTTTGATTTTTATTCTTCTAATTGCTATTTGTTTTGTTTTAAATTCTATTTTTTTATTAACACTTTCTTTTTCAATTTTATTTATCAACATTTTGTTGTTTGAAATTTGATTTCTATTTTTTAGGTTTAAATAAGATAGGGTAATCTCAACATTAAAACCTTGATCGCGAGTTTGGAAGATTATCTTGATTGAATTAAGTTTTTTATAGTTGTTTTTAGAATTGTTCTTCATAACTTCATTATTCACTATTAAAAATGTTGGGTTAGACTTCATTATTTTTCCCCCTTTCTTCTATATGGATTTATCTCATTCATATATTGGGGTGCGAGTTGGTGGGTTTACCATGATCGACTAAGATTAATCTTTTGTTTGACTGATTAACTATTATTGTTCGAGTTTATTATATCTAATTCGAATAATAACTTGATTTTAAATCATTGTTATCACTTGAGATGGTTTTTAAGGAAAAATGTTAGAGAAGGGACGTCGTGCATCTTGTATATTATTTTTTTCAAGCGAGTATCTCAATGATTGCAATCTAAAAATCATCCGGAAAAATACAAAGCAAATAATTTCTATCAAATGGACCCATGTAGGGCTTACATTAATAGATTCCCAGTCAAGTTACGTGAGGTTTTGTGATCAAACCACCTAAAATACAAGAGCAAAAGAAACACACAATCAATTGGATGGAATTGCAACTAGCAAACTGAAAATCATCGCATGAAAGATGGGGTTTTCGACACCGATAGGGGAGGAATCTTTATTCTACAAAAACAAAAACATTTAAAATGATTTGGGCATTTTTGTCCTACTGATTGATATTACAACATCTTTTGTCCTCCCTCAACTTAAATTGTTGCAGGAGACTTATCAATCAGTACAATACTAACTCAATCATACAATATACTAAAACAACTCAGAAAAACACTGTGGACTCGTTATTTTCATCTGCCCATCGTGTGCGTTCGTCTGCTTGTTTTTTTTTCCGATTTTGAATAGTGATTTGACAAAAAAAACCCCGAAAATAACAAAAAACATCGCCATCCCGGGGGCTTCGTGGTCATTGCGCACGCCTCGATCGGACCGACCGGCATCAGCTCACCGATTTTCTGCTTATTTTATTATTTTTCAAAATTAGCTAAATACAATTTTAACCCTTAATAAGACAAAAATGGTGCCTTTGCGAACAAGAATAGGACCCTCATTTATCTAATTTTTTAATATTTCTTTCCTCGGCTGTCAATGCATGTGCTAGCCGGTGTTCTGCCCCACACCCTCTTTAGGTTGCGCGTGCGGCGGCGTACGGTGGCTAGAAACATGATTTCGAAGTCTATTTCGATTCGTCTCCGAGTGGACTTCCTCCCGCGATGGCGTGTGGATTCTAATAATGTCCGTCGACGTGGCGGCGGCTGGCCACGTTTCTCTCTCTCTCCTGCACGTACAAGTGGAGGAGAGTCCCCCTTATTTTCACCCTTTTCACTTCAGTCCCTTAATTTTTAATTTCGTTTCTAGTCCTGATTTTTGGTATGTAATTTTTGAATTTAGTTCGATTGGGTCCTTCGATTGGAATTGATTCAATGTCCAATTTTTAATTCGGTCCTCCTTTTAATTTCCGGATTGGATTGGAAAACAAAGAATTTATTAGGTACAGTAGTCTTAATTTCTTCAGTTTTGTCCTTTGATTAAAATTGATAATATATTTGATTTTTATTTCGGCCCTTATACTTTTAATTTTGGATTTTAATCCCTTTATATTTAATTTTATTTCAGGCATATTACTTTTAATTTTTTATTCTTATCCCTTTAAGTGTGCTTGACTTTGATTTTTAATTTTTTTATTTTTTGAGTGGTATTTTTTTCAAAAAAATAGTTCTTAAATTTTATTTTATATCTATGATCATTTGGAATTCATTTTTATTTTATTTTTAAGTCATATGACTTTTTACTGATAATTTTTATTTTATTTTTATTTGATCTTTTGTTAAAGTTTTTTATGATTATTTTTTGTCATATATTTTTTTTCATTATTAGCATAATACTACTACTAATAATAATAATAATTTAATGTTATTATCTTACTTACTCTTTTGTTAATATTTTATAGGTTTTTTTTCTCGGGATAATTTTATAATTGATATTTTTTTAAAATATATGCAACTTAGTGTGATATTTTTTTTATAAATTTTCAAGTCAGATAAGTTTTTTTTCTAGTCAAGAATTTTAATTTTTTGTTTCATTTATTTTATTTTTTTCATTTGCTCTTTTGTTAATGTTTTTAGGTTTTTTTAAGCCTTTGATTTAATTTCGTTTTCTTCCCATTATTAAAGAAATAATAATATTAATAATAATAATAATAATAATAATAATAATTTTTGTTCTTACATATTTTTTTATTAATAATTGGTTTTTTTTGTTTTCTCTGAGATTTGTTGAATATTGTTTATTGTTTTGACAATGATGGTGATGATAATTTAAGAAATTAAGACTTTGATTTACTGTTATTATAATAAAAGATATTGATTTTTTTCATTATATCAAATTTTACATACTAAAATATTATTTTTTAATTTCAACAATTATAAAGATTATTTGTTCCGCCCGCACTACGCCCGCAACGTAGTGCGGGCAATCCAACTAGTTATTACCTATTTGAATAAAGGCTCTCAATTTCGTTCACATTTCATTCATATTAAAAAAAACAGAACAAATCATTAATAAATTTTATTTCACTCAGAATCTTAGAATATTTTGAAATTTCCACCCAAAATATTCTAGTTTATTTTGTCTATTCCATTTCAGATAAATAGTGTGTGTTTTTTTAAATAATAAATAGTTTTGTAATATCAATCATATCTTTTAATCCAACCATTAGGTTGAGATGAAATTTTACGAGTTTTTTTTTTATATATTTATATATATTATCTTAAAATTTCAAAGTAATCAGAGAATATAACAATCTTGTGAGATTGATTATGACATTCTCGTAATATTATTTGGATTCATAATTTTGTTAAGAGAAATCATTTTAATATGTCTTTTATTAATTAATTTTTTCTCAATTTCATTATATATCGAGTTTATTACGAATTGAACTTTATAATTTACTTTGATTTGCTTTATTTAATATTATCATGGTCTTATAACGCAGGCACATATTTGAGAGGTTAACCAAGGTTGATCATGTAACGCTGGTTAACCATGATAACTTTATAATTTGCTTTGATTTGCTTTATTTAAGGTTATTATGATTTTATAACGCATGTCACACATATGAAAGATTAACCTAGGTTGTCTCGAATTGATCCAATAGATCATCATTTCATTGTTTTAAGGTGTCAACTTATTTTTTTTAGTTAAACTATATTTTTATCAATTTTTATGCTATCTTCAAACTCATCAAGGCGATCAAGTTATATCAATTCAACTCTTATTTGTTTTTTACTTATATTTGAAATTTAAATTGCACAATTCCAAATAATTTTATTTCTAAATTTAAATTATTTTTTGTTAAATTAATATCTTTAATCCTGAAACAAAATGCCTCAAAACCAAAGTATTCTATTCCAATTGAAAAAACAAATCGTCAACCAAAATGGAATTGACAACATTTACTTTTGTTTGTTCCTCCTTAATTTTCACTTGATTATGGATAACATCATTAAACATTAGCAATTGGCAAGGCAACAAGTTTAGGTCAACGACAAAACTCAGAGACAAATAGGCACAACATAAAGTTGTTCCATAACATTTCGCAATGTAAGAAAAAAGAGAAACTTCCGATCCACTACCACCAAGCAACCATTTGTATCGACCAGCAGACGCAGAAGAAATAAAAGAAAAATGATCGTTAGAAAATAATATAAATTATATTATAAAATATTATTTATAAATTAAATATTTAGATGAGATGATTTCATGATATGGTATCGAGTCTTGTTGGTTTAATGGTCACGAGTTCGAATCTCATCATCTCCGTTTTATTTGACAAAAATCAAGAACAAAGTAGTGTGGGTTTGTGGAAACTGCAAGTCCAAAGAACTTTTACTTAAGAGAGAATGTTAAAGAATAATATAAATCAAATTCTTAGAGCAACTCTAGCCATTAAGGCATATGGAGAGCCAAAGCCATAATAATGTACTTTTTAGCATTTTTGTCACTTTTCATGCTCTAATGTAACAATTATACACTAAGTAAAGCTCAAAGCTCTTTGCTCATGGCAAGTAATGTATTTGGAAACAAGTTTCTCAAAAAACAAATTACCCCCCGTGAAATATAAAATGTCTTTTTTGAAAAACTAATTATATCTTGATAATCGTGGAAAAGTAGTAAGTAATATTATAGCATAGCAGAATTGAAATAAAAGTAAAATAAACAATACAAACACATTAAAATTCATAAGAGTTCAAATATAATTTAAGGATGAAATAGTTATATACTTGGTGCATAATTTTGATATATTTCTTCATAATATGCCATCATTTCTTCTTTTCCTTTTTCTTAAGTTTATTTTGGCTTAGCATGAGTTTTTCTTAGACACTTATTTACCCATGTCTATCTAAGGAATAACAGCAAATAAAATATTGTGTATGTCGGATATAGGAGGATGGTAATGATGAAAACAACATAGCTGAAGGACAAAAACAACATTACAAATAAAGCTAAATTTTATTATTGTGTATTGTGCATAATATAATCTATAGTAAATAAATATACACTCAAGGGTATAATATATATATATATATATGTATATGTATATTGCATAGTATAATTACTCTTATGCTCTCGAAATGAAAAAAAACAACACAACCAATATCCTAGGAGTATTTTTAAGTTCTTATATTTTTATATGGTGTAGTTATCATTTGGTCAACTTTTATTTGCCTAATGTTAGAGACATTTTATTTTTTTAACATTACTTTTAATAAAATTGTCTAGTGTGGCCAAAGATATTATTGTTTTTTTATAATTCAGAAAAAAAGTGATTGGTGTGTGCTTGAATTTTATATTTTCTGTACATTATAATATAATTACAACATACCCCTAGTGCCAATTTTATTTGCTTAAGATCAAGGGACATTTTAAGCTTTTTAACATCATTTTTCTTGAAATTACCTCATTGGATCAAAATTGTTTTGCTCTTTCTATAATTAAAAAAAACAAATGGACGGTGCCCATGAATTTTGGATAGTGCATACGGCGCCTCTCGATGGTCATTGATAGCTTTTATTTTTTAATTTAATACCTAATCATTTAATTTTTTGTTGAATTTAAACCTCATTCTTATAAATGTTATTGCTTTTATTTCTTAGTTCTATTCTTGACTAATTTTTATTTTTCAATTTCATCTCTTATTACTTAATCTTGTTCGGATTTTTTTATTATATTTGGTGATTATTTTTTTTATCATGTTCTTAAAACTCGATTAGAAAGTCAATCCTATCACATTCTCGGATCATGCCTAAGTCTAATAAACAAGGTTATTGGGGTCAATCAATTTATTATTATTGTTGAAATTCACGGATTAAGGCAACTATGCACCTAAAAGCGGAATTGGTGCAAATACAATAATTATAGCAATTCTAAAATCAATTACTTGAAAGTAAAGAGATAAGGGAAAGAGATTGCTAACTCGGGTTTTTAACGTGGTTCGGCAAGCCTACGTCCACGACTCAAGTACCAACTCGTACTTGAGTATTGTACTCTCTTACTAAACCAAGTAACAAGATTACAATTTCCGCTTGATGAATCCACACCAAGACTTTACACCACTTGAAGATATGCCCTCTTCAAGTTTATCCTATTCCACTTGAAGATGTACCCTCTTCAAGATTTTTCCTTGGTGATGTTCCCTCACCAATACCAAGAGTTTTATACTCAACTCTCAAGAGTTTCACAATGGTTGTTTATGTAAAACAACAATACACTCTTAATAGTGTGGATATTACAATTGAAGATCTATGATCTCTTTCTCTCACTTAATAGCACTTAGGATATTTGAAGGTGTTTAAGTGTAGTGAGAATGAGAAATACTCTTTGTGTTAAGATATGAAGATTTAAACACAAATATGAGTATTAATGAGGATTGATGATATGAAGGTGTTTATGCACTTCTAATTGCCTCACTATAAGATATGAAAGTTATGTGTCTCTAGTTTTGCAATTAAGAGGCCTATTTATAAGTTTCTAAAAGAAACTAGCCGTTTCTAGCCGTTTTAGTGCAACTGCCATATCAAGCGGTCGACCGGTTCATAACGGACAAAACCAAGCGGTCGACCGGTTCACAATGGATAAAACAATTTGTCTTCCAAGCGGTCGACCGGTTCACAACGGATACCTCAAGCGGTCGACCGGTTCATGCAGAAATCTATTTTGACAAATTATCTTTTCTTATTTCTTGAACCGATTGATTATGACTTAAACCTTTTAATCATCAAATCCTTTTAATGCATGCACTCGTGATGTGTGTGAGTTCATTTTAATTTGTGCTATCAAGGTAGAAAAGAGATTTACATAAAGCACTAAAATGAACACTTATTCTAAGTCTTCACTTGCTTGCATCTTGGACTTCTTGGAGTGATTTCTTCTTGAACTCCATTTTGCTTGTTGATGTATTCTTTGAATAAAACCCGTTTATAGCTTAATCTCATCCAAGCATATTATTAGCCCATTTTCTTTTATTGTTATCATCAAAATATATAAAGCATACAAAGTATGACATTATATGTCAAC